>QYAL01000018.1:3921-278720 GCA_003988805.1 Ploettnerulaceae sp. D365
CATTCCTGTACTCCCATACAGATTCCTGATGCTCAGTAGTCGATGCCAAGGTGGAAGCATCCCTGTTCACGTGACCTAGTTATCCTATTATTCCCACACTTGAAGCTACTGGGTTTTGTGGTGACTTGATCCTTGTGCTAGGGGGTAGGGGTTACCACGTTAGATGGGTAAATAGATTATTCAGTAAGAATAATATTATGGAGATATAATATATTCACTTGAAACTGAGTTCATGGTGTATGTTAATGCTAGTATGTTTTACATTTTGTTGTGTAAATTTTGGTATTACTTTGTATTTAAGTTCGTTGGTGTTTACATAACTGACATAAACTGTATTAGGTTTATAGTTTTGAAGGCTTGTTAGTTGTAAGAGCGCACTACTCTATATATGTCTAGGTACAGTAGTCTGCGGATATTCCCGCACATAATATGAGCTTCTTCTCGCCTCGTAGTGGTACTAAATGACATAAAGTGCCCATTGCCCACTAACTAGCATCGGCAAGCGTCTGCGTCATATGCTCTAGGTTAGCTAGCTAGATGCTTCAAGCTTCACCGTTCAACTTTCCATACCTCCTCACCTCCACAACATTCGGTTACTTGTCTGAATCTCAAACTAGACCAACATAATCATCATGGCCGCTAAATCGAAAGTACATACTGCCACTACGGGAAAGAAGACGTCTAATACCTTAACAACATCAACTCTGTCGAGTCTCTAATCAAATTTGGAAATATGGTACAGGGTGAGCACGCCTCGCATCTACTTCACATTAACATATTTCGAGGCAGATGGCTAATTGTAGTAGCTCTACATCCTACTCTATGATCTCTGTACCATTGCTAGCGACTTAGCCGCTGAAGCACGAACCCTGGCCACAACGGACGAGCTGTATATCAGCGGGCCTTACTTCTCACCCGAGGAAGCCCTGATGATCAAAGGGACACTAATATCTCCCCCCTCCCTCAACGAAATCCCAGAATTTGAAACTCTCTGTATGGACGATGACAATCCCTAGGAGATTGCCGAAAGCAGCAAAGCTGCAGCACCAACCGAAACAACAACAATCGAAGCGGCCATCAAATCCTGTCTTCAAAATTTCTTTGAGAAGCACAGAGCAAGTGGTGATGCTCGACCCTGTGGACCTCATGATATGGGCCCGATCTATCAACCGGTGTTTGGTATTACGAAGGAGGATTTGAAGGGTGAGAAGTTTCTGGGTAGGTTGCGGAGGACGGGTGTTGGGTTGTCAAATGAGAAGGAGGAGGAGAAGGACAAAGAGATGAATACGGGTGAGAGTGTCTCTGCTGGTAAGCAGAAGAAGAAGAAAGGAGAGAAGGGCTAGGCTTTGCCGCTTTGAGAGTTTGCTGTGAGTCTGTGGCAGAGTTTTGACAATATTAGCACGAACGTCTTGTTTCTATTCTTGCATGTCAACGATTGTAATTAGCGATTCAGGCAGATACCCACTGGAGTTTGGCGTAACATGTAACTGTTGGAATAGAGAAACAAGCTTGGGTGTAAAGTACCCAGCTCAATGGTATGAGTGCAACCAAGTATCTCACATAGGACTCAATTTGGGCAAATCAAGTATACTACCAAATATACTGGTACAGATTATAGAGGGTATTCAGGCCATATATATAAGGGCTACTAGTGAAACGTGCATGAAACAGGTGCTAGACCTAATCAGTTGCTTTAGACTGCCAGGCACAATTCATACCGTCATCGTAGATTTTATCGTGAGAGGGCAACGCCTGGGCACTCCCTCCTCGCAACCCCCCTTACTACGTCCGAACGAAATGTTCTCGTGTATACGCAAGCGATGCTGGACCTCTCCATTCCAAAAGTAGAGATACCCTGGTAAATATCGATTAAGTACTATGATAATAAGGGTTTCATGATTTCCCAAAACTTAAACCCCAGAATAATAACAATGCAGAATCACAACTCTCGTGAGAGCAAGAGCAAGTGGCAATATAAAGGGCCTTGCAGAGTTCGGCCTGCTGTTTTTTGGGAATTGAGGGGCTCCAATCTAGTTCCCTATCACTTTGATTTGGAAAAGATCAATACAAGTCCCTCGTTGTGTAATCAAACCAGGGGATCAAGATTTGGAGGATCGCAGATTCTTGGGTTCTAATGCGGCTCCTACGCTTTTATTCGGCCGTCAATACAAAGCGCTCAATGACAACCATCAAGAAAAGAAGGCCTTTGATAGATCACAACTCGCCTAAGTAACCTAAGCAATTTACCAAGCGCTATGGTATGCCCAGTACTGCCTCTCAATCCCTAACTCCGCTTCATACTTATTCTCAAACACGGTATCTATCATCTTCAACCATCTCTTCGATAACGTGACCCCAAAATGGCACTTAGTATACTCCCAATACTCTGGAAACCACCCCGCATTCTCCCAATCTACAATCCCGGAAATCCTCCCATCCTTAACCAAAATATTCCTCAAATTCAAATCTGCATGTGTGATTACAATCCTATGACCAGTACTATGAACTAAACCAGGTAGTATCCCTAGCCGTAATGATTTGCTAAATTCTTCCTCGCTGTGGAAAGGTCCAACTGGGTCGCCGCTGATACGGTAATCGAGGCAAGGGCCCCCAGTTGTGTTGGTGATAACGTACTTCGGGTCTCTGTCTATATTTATAGCACGTAATTCCGCGATCCAGCAACGCAAATCCTGGGCCATCTGATGCATTTCTTCATTGCTGCATTCGGCTAGAGCGAGACCGGCGGGCCCGCCATCGATGCGGGATGTAACGAGGAAGGACTCGGTACGTGAGAGTAGGAGATCGATAGGGCGCGGGACTGGGATAGAAGTTTGGCTTCGCACAAGTTTGAGAGCATTAAATTCTCGGGCATGTCGGTCTTCGTGGGCGTCTGGGCCGTGTTTGAGGTACATCCCGAATGGTAATCTTTGGACTCCTCTGGTGGTATTCCCATAAATATATGATCCAACGGTTCTCAGAATTCTGTATGCTTGAAATCGGATGAAGTCAGGGAACTTATACCAGACAGCGAGACAAGCAGTAGTGATTGTCTTTGCAAAGGGGCTGTTATCTGTGTTTTTGTTTCGACGTAAGGATGGACGACTGTTCATCTTAGTAGCGATATCAGTCCATTTTAGAGCCCTAGAGAATCGAGTGTGTATTCCAAGAAGTTCCGCGTCAGGACAGTCAGTTCCGGAATTTGAGTGATCAGCTAGATCACATTTCCAGTTGATTAGTCGGTTGAGCGTATAAATTGCTGGAGCTTTGCCGCCAATGTTGTTATAGAGAATCTCGTACTAGGCAGAGTTAGCAAGGATAAGAATAAGAAGAGAAAGACATCTGAACCTCTGTTCCTTCCAGCTTTTCGAGTCTGATCGTCCCTCTAGAAAAGGCTAGTGATGCATCCTTGCTTAAAGTCCAATGATTTCGAGTCTGATTCTCTAGAGTTTGGTCTTTGAGCAGATCTTGGTGGAAAGATGAAGTAAATACACCGAGTATATCATACAGCCTTTGCTACAAATAAAATTAAAAAATTGCCAGATATATATTGCTAGGGCTGCCGTACTTCCCGTATACACAATGCGGTTGGAGGAACAATAGGAAAAACGTCGCAGCTGTTCTGGTATCGTACTCCAGTCAGGCAACATCGGCATCCATCTCGTCGCGTAACTTCGTTCTTCGAAGTCCAACTTAGATTTCTTGAGCTAGGATTTTCCATATAGACTTGGTAATTATTTAGTAATGTGCTTATTTAATTCTGAGGATGAAACTTACAAAGTTTCACAAGGTCTTTCCAGTCTTTTATAAACCGTGTGAAGTTTACACCACCCCCGTCATCGGCGTATGTTTGTAGCAAATATCTTGCAGCCTGGTTGCCATCGACGGCGTCGTTGAGGAATGCCTCAACTAAAGGGAGGCCGGGGTGCGCAAGTTCTGTATTTTGAACGATTCTTAGAGCATGGGTTTTATCGCTTTCCATAGCTCTCAAAACTACAAAACAAGACAGACTGACGTAAGACTGAAGAGAAGGTGAAGATTGGATGAGGAATGAATGTGAGATGCTGTTGTATTAGGGATGCTTTGTTCCACAGAAAAAGATGGTCTCGCTGGTTCCTGCTCCTTGAAAATTAATGGAACAGATAATGGGCGATTGTGCGTAATAGGAGAATGTTGACATTGATGATGCAGAAAGTTACCATGAAACTCTGAGTTGAAGACCTGGAAGGGTTTACTGGCCAACCGCGCAAACCACTTATGTCGCCCAACCGAAAAAAGTCAATTTTTCAGAAGGCTTAGAAAACTCTAAGAATTTCCCGAATAACTAATCTGACGTTAAAAATCACGAATATCGACTTTTCTTCTGCTTTTAGGTTGGGTTTATAGCTAAATATCGAATTTTGAGCATGTATCTTCGGGCGGTTGAGTAGTTTAGGCGGTTGGCCAGTAAACCCTTCTAATCTATCTATGTTTTGATAATTGCGACACACACAGCAGCGGTACGATACCTAATTAGCAAACTATTACTATGACGCATAGCCTTTACCCGTATAGACCCGTATAAACTTCTCGTATACTACTTAGGGCTTTGCCGGAAAGGGGTGGTCTCCTGATGGTCACGCCCGCCACGTGATTCATTTCTGACAACAATTGAAAGATGTACTCGGCCCTATAGTGTATTATTATTTCTACTCTTTTAGACTATCTCAGTCTTCACCAGTTCATTATTAAATAGCTAGCCAATAGATCGTGAATTTGAGGAATCTTGTAGACTGCAAATAAAAGGTGGGGATTCCCATCCTTTGATCAATAGTGAATGGCAATTATTGAATAAATCTATGTAGCTTATCTTAAATACTCAGATTAATCAATGAGATCAAGAGCGTCATTGGAATATTTACTCAAAGTTTCATCTATTGCTAAGTGCTGGACGACGAGTCTAAATTCGCTGTACATGATGATATAATATCTCAGGGCTTCAAATGAAATGACTACCCAGCTCAAGTGGTAGAAAGTTTCTTCAACGGCTAATTTTACCTTGCAGTATCCCTCTAGTGATGATATAATGCCGACCACCTAAGCGTGCTCTCACGCTTTGAAAATCCAAGCTTTCCAGGTCTATTCTCCATTTGTTATCATATTCTTTCCGTTTCTGAGTTATCCCGAGATTTAAGGCTCATCATCATCATGCGGATAATATTGCGGATACGTCGGAAGAGGCGGCCATTCAGGCCGTTCATACTCGACCCTGATCTCATGTCTTCCGGACCCAACTAGTATTGGACCATCACTACCATTTGCCTTCTTGTTGGGAAGGTTGATCTCCGCCTCCGCGTTAGGAGGTACATTGACCGTCAGAACGAATTCCGCCCCATCAATAATCCACTTCACACTAATCATCCCATAAGGACTCAAGAACCTCCCACCTGCGTGCGTCAAATCACCACCCGGGATAGGCGCAATGCGGAATTTCCTCCATCCAGGCTCAATGCAGGTCAAACCGATAATATAACTATGCATCCAGTCCGCAACGGCGCCTAAAGCATAATGGTTAAAGCTCGTCATCTCACCAGGATTAATGCTTCGGTCTGGGAGCATGGAGTCCCATCTTTCCCAGCACGTTGTCGCGCCCATGGTCACTTGGTACAGCCAGCTGGGTACTTTCCGATGGTAGAGCATGCGGTAGAAGAGTTGGGCGTGGCCGACGCGGGAGAGGGCGTGGCCAATTATAGGGGTACCTGCGAATCCGGTGGCGATTTTGAAGCGCGAGTTGCGGAGTATGAGGTCGCGGAGTCTGGTGGCTGCGATGGAGACTTGGGATGGGGAGGAGAAGAGTTGGAAGTGGATGCTGAGAGCGAGCGCGGTCTGGGAATCCGAGACGACGCGGCCTTCGGGGGTGATGAAGCGGGTCTGGAATGCAGTCCTCATTTTGAGCATCGACGAGTTGTATCTACTCGCTAGGTCTTCATGGCCGAGAGCGAGGCATGTTTGGCTCAAGAGGTTCGTGATATGGATGAGATAGGCATTCGCGACTAATTGAGGATCTGTAATGGAGTTTCCGGGCTCATCTGAAGGTGCTTTGGGGTCAAGCCAATCTCCAAATTGATATGAATCTTCCTTCCAAAGTCCAGAGGTCTCGTCTCGAACTACCCCTTTATCAACCCACCCTTGCATACTCTCCATTTGCTGCTTCAGGATATGCAAGTCGCCATATGAGTTATACAATGTCCAGGGAAGGCCAACCGCTACGTCTCCCCATATTGCCGTGGGGTATTTCGGGTCCTCAACGAAGACATTGGGGCAGAAGAATGGAGGAATGTTGCTACCATCGGACTTTTGTTCTGCAGCAAGATCTTTCATCCAGCTCTGAAGCATTCCACATGTGTCATAGAGGTAGTTGGCAGTTGGTGCAAATACATGAATATCCCCAGTCCATCCAAGACGCTCATCACGCTGTGGACAGTCTGTTGGGATGCTGAGAAAGTTTCCTTTCATCCCCCATCGAATATTCTCTGCTGCGATTTTAGTCCAGATTCACATATTGATCGAGAGCGAGTCAATTTTGCTCGTGGGGCAGTCTCTACTTACGATGGAGTTGGTTCAGAAGTGGATTGGAACAGTTAAACCAACCGGTCTGTTCCATATCCGTATGAGCAACAATTGCAGTGATGGCGCTCAAATCAAAATTTGCGTCGCCCAACCACCCATCGATTTGGACATATTGGAAGCCGTGGAAAGTGAACTTAGGCTCCCAAATTTGGTCTTCTCCTGACAAGACAATCGTGTCTGACGCTTTGCAAATGCGGAGTGGACGAATAGCCACCTCCCCGGCTTCAAGCACCTCGGTGAATTGGAGCTTTATTGTATGCCCTTTCGGACCACTTAACGCAAGTCGCACCCATCCGACAATATTCTGCCCGAAGTCGATAACAAGCTTACCAGAAGGTGATTTAAATGCCGATACTGCTTTAACTTCTTCAATTTTTCTCACAGGCGGCCCATCCGGTGCAGTTAACTCCGCACTTGGCAAAGCTTCTGTCTTCACGGTTTCCCAGGAACTATCGTCAAAATCAGGAACCTGCCATCCCTTCGCCTCAAGGGCAAGGTCGCAGACCTCCCCATCGTACAATTCAGAGGTGATAATGCTCCCGGTACTGGATTTCCAATCAGAGTCGGAATTCAGCACCATCTCATTCCCATCTTCTGAAGTTACGACTAATTTTGCTATGAGACCGATTGTACTGCCCCAGATATTCCGTTTGCCTCCTAAGAATCCGAGACGCCCACAGTACCACCCCTCCGCAACTTGTGCTGTTATTGCATTTTTGCCCACGTGAAGAAGTTCCGAGATGTCAAATGTCTGGTAGACCAGGCGGTGTTTATAGGAGGTCCAGCCAGGCGCGAGAACGTGATCCCCAATTCGTTTTCCGTTGAGGTGTGCCTCATAAACACCCTGAGCTGTGATGTACAATCTACCTTTCTGAAATGATTGAGGTATGTAGAACTCTCGCCGAAAGAGAACAGGCTGTCTGGGGGCCGTGATATCGCAAGGTTTGCCCGCTGCGATCAAAGAGCAAGTCCAGTCATCTCTCTTCAAAATCCCCGCATCAACAGCAACGGCTTGAGACCATTCGGTATCCAGATCCGAGTGGTTTCCAAATGCCCGCACTCGAATCGATGCAGATTCTCCTGATCTTAATGGTCGCCCTGGCCATGGCTCTAGAACGGAGTTGTTGGATTCGACATTGTAGACCTGTGGGGAGCTGGCTGAGAACGACTGTGAAATCTCGATCTTGTATGACTTCTGCAACCAATCTCTCGCATTGCCCTCAAATCTCCATGATATTCGTGGCGTGGATTCGCCGATTCCTATGGCTTCTCCGTGGTGTTCTACTTGTACTCGGCCGATGCGGATGGACATTTTCGAGGAACGCTTCCGAGTGCAGGATTCCTGCGATAGACAAATCAAAGAAAGAAAGAATAGTGAAATACAAAAGAAGAGCATATGGAAAAGATGTTTAGATAGCCAAAAAACGGTACCTAAAAGTACGATACCTTACCTAGTAGCCTGCCTTGGAGATGGGGATTGCCCCACGGTCCCATCATCATCTCGCTGCATCTCGCTGTCCGGAGTTTTGATAGCCGCGAGAACAAAATAGTAATAATGGGCCCTCGCTTACAGAATTACAGTGGAGTGGTTAACCGACTATTATTTATCCCCACCGTCGGGGGAGGGCCGATGGCTCCTCCACATCTCTGAATGCACGACTCATGTCCATCTCTCACTCCTTCAACCCCCGAATACCCTCACTCGCTCATCACTCAACCTTAGTATAGAGGCGACTATTTGATGAGCCAATTGATCGATTTCTACTCACCCCACATCAGTCCTCCTGTGCCGGATTGTAGTCGCGTGCGAGATTCTACAATACGGTATTCTCAGATGGATCCACTGAACAATAATACCACTTCAGCGATCCAGTCCCCTAAGGAAGACCGGCCCAGAAAACAGAGAGCTGTGCAAGGGTATCTCGAACGACCCGAATATCGACCCTCGTCCTTTTCAAATCACAGTTACGTGTCTGATATTGGTGTCGATCTCGTTTACTGAATTCTGTAGTGGTAGCTTCGCAGGAGACTTCGAAAAAGACCAAGAGCGTGCCAAACTAAGAAGCGCCATTCATGAAACCCATATCCTGACAATTCTCCAAAGATTAACTAACACTGAAGACCAAATGGAAATGTTCAAGTCGTCCCTGCCAAGTGGACACTTTGGTCCTGATGTTGCATCGTTGAGGTCAATCCTCTCCCCTGCAATGCAGAGGAGTCCGGAACCCCTATCTCATCTACGCGCTTCATCACATACAGGTCCTACGCCTATATACAATGATGAAGACCTCCAACTGGGCCACGATGTTATGGACTCTCTTTCCTTGAGAAGGAATCTCTCTCCTCCTGAAAACCCGCCTTTTGGTGTCTGGTGGTCATACACAGTAGAGGAGACCATTGCATGGCCAGTTCTCGGATTTACAGGATATATCAACGGCGGTCTTGATGCATTGATGGATTCAACCGACGAGGAAATTCCTCTCAACGGAGACAATGCAAGCCCCGATGCGAGTAAATCCTCTCTTGGCCGAAGAAGTAAACACACTCCTGTAAATCGGATCAAGAGAGGTTTGGATGATGGCACTATCGTGCATGAACTAGTCGAGGCCTTTCTGAGAAATGTGCATACTAAAAACCCTATTCTTGACACTGCACAACTCCGGATCAACACCATGAGTCTCGTTGAAAATGGTCTTGCATGGGATGGCAAGACTTGTCAGGTGGTGAGCAAACTTCCTTGAGCCACCAATGAAGTAATGTTCTCTAACACTTTAGTAGCTGCTTGCATGTGCTCTAGGAGCTATATCTTGCCCTTGGGATATTCGTGAACTGTGGAACTATTCTGGTCCGAAGACGTCTCCAGAACAATATTCAATGAGCCAAGAGTACTTCAACGCCGCTCAAAAGCGCCTTGGAGGTCTGTGGTCACAATCATCACTGATCTCCGCACAGTGTCTCTTCATGACTGGACTGTATTTCATGTATACACAAGAGCCTATTGCGGGATGGCGAGCGTTCAATTCGGCCAGCATTGCATGCCGAAGTTATATCTCAAAGCGAATCGCCCAAGCCAGCAAGGGGCTACCAAGGGCCGAATCACGCAGCCTGGAGCAGCGAATTTGCTGGAGTTGTATCAAATCTGAACGGTAAGTCTATCGATCTCCAAAAGTTTCAAATTTGTTGAGAAGGTTTAGAGAAGTAGCATGTGAATTCGGTATGGAGACTTCTGGTTTAAATCTCATAGCATATTCCACCAGTCTACCAACTCCACCCAACGGCTACGCTTCCGACATTGATCAGTTCCCCTCAACCAAGACTCCAAGCCTGACAAGCCAATCCGACGGCCTAGTCGCACCCGAACCATACGAGGACCAATCGTGGTATTTTTATCTCACAGAGATCATGCTCCGCAAGCTCGAGATGCGCATCGACATCTTCTTTCAAGACAAGCGGCGAGAAGCCTACCGCCGCGGAGGAGAATCCGATGAATCTTTCTTCAGAAGTCTCGTTGACGCCTTGGAGGAATTCGATTATCAGCTGACGCGCTACTACGAATCGCTGCCTCCCTCCGTGCAATTCCCCCTCGACGACCTGACGCCGTGCACTGATGAGCTCCGTAGCTACTTGCAATGGAGATTGTTTAGCGTGAGGCACGACATTACCATGCCTGCAATATATATTTTGCTGCATAATAATGTATCGGGTTGGTCGAACGAGCTAGTAGCGGAGCTGGTACAGTTAGCAAATATCTGTCTCATGCTCGACGTTCGGTTTTTAGAAAGCGCCGTCACAACGCATCGACATCAAACCACCTGGTTGGGACAGAGGAAGGGTGTTCGAAGCGCCCTAATACTTATCGCGGCAAGTAAATTGGCGGCAAAGCGGTTGTCTGGACTCGAGAGACTGTGTGTTCCAGATGAAGCAGCCTGGAAGCGTGGTGCCCAAGCGCTTGCCAACGGTCTACGATACTGGGGAGCGGAGTCTAAAGACTGTTTGATTTATCTAGATATGCTCTACCAACTGCATCCGGTCTTCGGGAACCAGGGACACCATCAGAATACCTAAATGACCCTTCACTCTTCCTCCTTTTCCTCATCGCTCTTCATGGAGGGTACGTAAGATGCTCAGAAACTCCTTCGCATTTCCCAAAGTCTCGTTGGATCTTAGAAAGCATCCCGCAGCATGGAGGGTACCCTTCAAATCCGCGTCTCTACCCTGCGTAATCTCGATCCCTGAGTCTCCACGATGCGGTGCGATGATTAACAAAGACAGAATGAAACAATTATAAATATCAAGCCACTCTCGCCCAAAATCCACAGTTCCCCTCTCCTGAGGATACACCATAAATGCCACTCGCAACCTCGCAGCCCGCTGGTGTTGCAACACCATCTCATGACTCGTCCACACATAATGCTTGCGCATCGACTCGTCGGCTTCGTCCACTTCAGAACTATCTTGAGCCGTATGGCGGCCAACGTCAAGATATATATACAGCCAGGGCCGCAAAATCAACTCTTTGACTTCGAGATAGAGCCTCTGGAGCTGCATCGCGCGATATCGGGTCGGAATTCCAGTATTATGGAACCCCTGATTTTCAGGTATGAGAACACTTAAGTCGGCCGGTAGGCTCGCACACCAGTTATCGAGGCGGTGCTGGATCCCAGACAGCTTGTCGCTCAGAGCAGATATTTCTCTCCCATACATTTGAGGCTGCAGGATTCGGGAGCATGACAGAACATTCTGGCGCAGCTGAAGGAGACGCATTTCTGGAGAGAGAACATTCAGCCCGGAGACTTCGGATGGACTTGCTGATACTTTCCAGGCATGACCGCAGGAAAGATATTGTGTTGATGGCGGAAGGGATACGTCAAGTTTGCTCTGGATCTCACTACCGACGAATCTATATTAGCTTTAACTCAAAACAGGATTACAGAGCTCTGAGGAAATTACCATTGGTATGTCAGAGCTATCTCCAGAATCTGCTGCTCACGGGACTCGGAGAATTCTGTGCCGGAATCTATAGAACTAGCGTTTAGGTCATAGTCAGGTGCGGAAGTACTCTGGATCGAGAGCATCGCTGCGTGAAACATTTTCCACGCACTGAGAGGCTCGGCATTGCGTATGTACCAAACACTAAAGCCAAATCAGCATATTTTTATCCTTTCAACTCAGCAACCAACTTTCTTAATCTCGTTCGAGAACAAAAACCCCAATTATAGTCAAAAGAGAGGATGGAAAAAGGGGGGTGAAGAATTCGTACCCAGCCAGACACAAACACTGCGCCTCAAGCAACCCACACCCCTCAACCGCCCATGCAAGCCTCTTTCTCGCCATATTCCAGTACCTGAACGCCATCTTCCTCGCTTCTTCCTTCTCGCCCAAACCTCCTTTCTCACGATTCAAACCTCCTCCACCACTCGACGGAATCAAGAGCTGTCCTAAAGCAGCAACAAGCAGCACCAGACATGATTCCGAACTCCATCCCACCCCATCCTCGCCGATATCAGCGATGTAGCTTTGCAGCCGAGCGGGATCGATGATGGATTTTGCGGGGTCGTAGCGCGATACGAAGACACGTGAGAGCTCGATCAAGTCTTCTTGAGACGTGCTTGCTGTCTCGTTGCCATTAGATTTCGAATTGCTCAATTGAAAGCTGCCTGTGCGAGTTTGGGGCGTGAGTGAGATTGCGGGATCGATTGTTGGGTTGTTGAATACGTTCCATTTTAGGATCGAGGATAGGCTCGTGAGATTAGTAGGCGGCTCGATTGATATGTGTAATGGATTTTCCTCCTCGAGGAGTGCGAAAGTATTAGGAGCTGAGGTAGTATTAGTTCTATTCACGCGTCCTTGCAGGAGATGAATCGCTTCTAGGATCTTATTTCCCCATTCATCGAAGCTGTTATTATTCCTTAATTTAATATCCGAGTCAGTTTCTCGCTATATTCCGTACTCCAGATGTAAAGTAAAAAGCAGAGCGGGATTCGATCCAATAATAGGAATCAAGATAGAAGATCTTACGCTCTCAAATCCACCACCCCGGGCGCATATACGCATTCCACCCTCGCCCGCTGGCAATAATTACACGCCGGCTGGTCTCCACTACATCTACTCTTCCGATCCCGACATGCTAGACATGCGACCGCCGTTCTTAGAGAGTGAGAGTGACTTCCGGCTGCTGGATAGCCTGGGCGACGCTTGTGTGTGCGATCGGGGCCGGGGGGCCAGAAGCTTTGAAGGGGCTCCATCGCTGGATTTTCGGTGTGGTTGCAGTACTGTACATGTAGTGGGGAATTATTACATGTACATCTAATGGTGATGGAGGCAGAGACGGGAGGCAGAAGTGGGGAGTTTTATACCGTCGGCCTTCCCCCGACGCTACTTAGAGGGTCTCGCTTCTAGCCTTCTACTAGGGCCATTTACCTTCGTGATCATGAGTAAGTTTTAAAACTTCAGCAGATGCTACTGTAATCCCAGGGTGAAGGGCTTCGGTCCTCTGCTAACAACCCCGCAAAGCTTCACCCCATAATTTCTCCATCTTCTCCATTTTCTCTTGGGGTAATCTCCCCAGCGGGCGTTTTTTCAAGACTGTCTTACCTTAGGCTCGGTATCTTCTCCAGCGAACTGGTGTTTTGTGGAGTGCGAGTCTCAGCCTCTAGTGAAAAGCAGATGCTAATAAGAAATGCAAACAAGTATATAGAGATGAGTGAGCTCTCAGCTTTCCAGTCGACACTGCATCTCCAGATACCTAGAACGTCAATGATTGTTGATATCGCCAACACAATCAGACGCTCAACTTGATAATTTCTCCAATTTCTGCCCTCTCAGCTCCCAAGCATGGAGAACCACATCCCATTCGATCTCGACAGCTTGGCACCATGGTATAAACGTCCAGAACGAATCTTATTGTACTGTGGACTCCTCCCAGCAGCTTTGCTGACGCCCACCGCCAATGGATTCGACAGTTCCATGACAAACGCTCTCCAGACCATCCCAGCCTTCCAAGAAAGTGAGTATCAGTTTCGCGGAAAAGAAGATTCTTCCAGCGAGGGTAATCGCTGACTTTTCTTTCTAGCCTTCAACAGCCCAACAGGGTCCAGCTTAGGTTTCTTCGGCGCTGCGCAATCAATCGGTGGAATCGTCTCTATCTTCCTCGGGACATTCTTGTCTGACAAGTTTGGACGACGATGCCCGCTCGCAGTAGGATCAGTCGTGATTATCGGATCGACGTTCGGTCAAGTTTGGGCTCTTAATTTCGGCATGTTCTGCGCTTTCAAGGTCCTTATTGGAATCGGTATCGGTCTTATTCAACTCGGTGCTGCTCCTCTTGTCGCCGAGCTTTCTCATCCGAAAGAGAGGGTGGCTGTCACGAATCTTTTCAATACGTCTATCTATATAGGAGTGTAAGCACATCTTTATGAACAACAATCACCTTAGTCTCTACGGTCATGGCTAATATACCGCAGCATTATTGGTGCTTGGGTGGCTTACGGGACATATACTATCCAGAACAATTGGGCTTGGAAGATTCCTTGCATGCTGCAGATCATCTGCTCCGTTTACCAACTATTCTTCATCTATTTGTGTCCCGAGTCACCTCGTTGGTTAATTGCACATGGAAATCCCGAAAAGGCCAAGAAGATCCTTACTAAATGTGAGTTGACATCGATCTCTTTACCCGTGGCTGTACCTCGTGTAATCTGACTGACGACAACAACCCAGTTCATGGCGCAGGTGATCCAAACAACGCTCTGGTAGACTGGGAGTTCGCCGAAATGGTGGAAGCAATTACTTTAGAACAGTCCTTCGAATTATCGTACAAAGAACTGGTCACTAACAAGGGTATGCTATGGAGATGCTTCATCTGCATCTGCTGCGGTACCTTCTCGCAAACCAGCGGGAACGGGCTGATCTCCGCCTACCTCACCACCATCCTCCACGGCGCCGGCATTACGGATACCAAAACCGTAACTCTCATCAACGGTGGAATCTCGATCTGGTCATGGATTGTCGGCGTCTCCTGCGCCATCTTGACATCGAAGATGCGCCGCCGGACGATTTTCCTGACTGGGACACCCGTCATGTTGACCATCTTCGTTGGATGGACGATCGCACAGGCTCGGTACGATATTACTGGTGTCCAATCTGCCGGCTATGCGGTGATTGCTCTCGTGTTTATCTATAATGCCGCATATGCATTCTCCTGGTTATTTTTAGTGAGTTCAGCAATAAAATGGTGGCCATTTCAATTAACAACTCTCCAGGTCGTCGCGTATCCAATCGAAATAGCCCCTTACAAATGGCGAGCTCGCATGTGGGCACTGACCCTACTATCCATCTTCATCTCGGCATTCTTCAACCAATATGTCAATGTAAGTAGCATGTTCCTGCCAGATCCCTCCCTTCTCTACGTCAAGTTCGCCAACTAAATATTATAACCAGCCGATCGGCCTCGAAAACGTCGGCTGGAAGTTTTACGTCTACTACGATGTCTGGATCGCCATTGAGATCGCCATCATCTATTTCTTCTTCCCGGAAACCAGTGGGAGGACGCTCGAAGAAATCGCGGTTGTGTTCGATGGTGAGGCTGCAGCGATTACGGCTTCTGTGGATGATAAAGTTGCGCTTCCGGAAATGGTACAGCATCAGGAGATAGTGGATGAGAAAGCTTGAGCTGCGACTTGTAATATCTGGGCCTGATATCTAGTGTTCTAAGCAAGGGAAGCGGCTCGCGAGAGATATGTAAGTAGCCTGCTAGGCATGATGTAAAAATAAATACTGCAATCTTTCTACTTCGAGGGCCGATGGCGGTCCAATGTCTTTTGAGGTATTCTTGACTGGGTGATTTATTGATCTTTCAGAGGCTAGTAGAAACATTCGCAAATATCAAGGTACTGTTGTTATACGGTAATTAGCCTCCGCATATTTTAGATGAGAATCCGAGCATAACAACTGGAGAATACAATGCAATTCCGGACAATCTCTTAACAATGGTTGAACGTGTGCCTGGATTTTTTAACCCCTGAATTAGTAAATGAGTTGGAAAGAGGGCTAGTGAGTGTTTAGTTAAATCTCTATACTATTTGCTTTTATTATTATTATTAATTTTTATTATTTTCGGACAGATTATCTCATGTTTTGTACAATGTTTTTTTTTCTCGAAAAATTGTCATTATCAACAAGTTCCCTGATCATGCAAAAGTATTCGGGTGGTATGGCTGATCAGTATAGCTGGCTGACATAAGTAGTAGGTATAGGCCACTATCCGTAAAATCTAAAGTAACTCTTAGCAATTCTCGATCAACTCAGATTCACCTGTTTTCCAAAAGGTTACCTAGATAGGCGCAAGGTGAATGGTGCTGATAATAGAAGAGAACTTGGTGAGCACGGAAACTGGAAGCAATTGGGAATTGTGGCAATTGTTTCTTACATTGCTAAGACTTTATACTAACAATGGTGAATTGCTCTCACAGCTTGTTGAAATACAGAATAACGCCAGATATTCATAGTGCTTTAGATGCTTCATTCTTGCCAATCTCCCAAGTCTCAGATACCAAGTCTTCGAAGTTCAGCACCTGTGGCCTTTTCCGAGCTCGCTTTGCCACCACTGGGTTTCATATTCAATCGAGTAACATAATGCAGATTCACCAAAAATATAAGTAAGGGTGATTGATTTGTTTCAAAAGGAACGTTAATCACAGTGAATAACTTGCTTCCCATTACTATAAATGTGAGTCTACTCCTGAACATTTATAGTCTTCTCCTCTGAGTCCTCTTCACTTAACCTCTAAATCCAGGTCAAGTGCTTAACACACAAATCAAAATCCAATCACTCAAAAGCATCGACAAAACCACCAGGAGAAGCTCTCAGCTCTCATTTCTTAAACAATGAACCCCAACGCCGGCCCCAGCGCTGGTGACCGAGTAGTGGTCCCAATGATGAAACATCTCCTCCAACAATCCCTCAACTATTGCATAAACAACCAACTAGACAGATCCACCCAAGGCAACAATCGCGACACAAAACTCTTCGAAGATCTAAACCGTCTAATCAAACTCCCCATCCAAAAAATCGACGGCCTCTTAAACCGCAATCGTTTCCCACCCTCAATCATGGACCTGTGGAAGATCCCCAGCCACGCGCGCCAGACCGGTGTCCGACTCATGCATCATCTGGAGCGCGAGGTCGCATACCAGGGCCGCATCAGCCAGCGATATCAACTCTACAACTGGGCCGCTAGCTACCGGCGTGTGATCGAAGCGCGGTTCACCAACGATGAGCAGATCTTCGATGCACTCTTCGATAAAGCCATTGCGAAGATGGAACACGAGTGTGCCATACGCGCCACGGCGAGAGAGGACCTCACCACGATGACGATTTTCCGGAGGAGATATTTGGGGATGTCGGTTATGGAGAAGATCATGTTGTGGGCGAAGGATCATTTCCCGATGGCGATTCTGCATATTTGGGGGGTGGCGCCGGATAGGTTTCGTGGGGGTGGAGGATGTTTGGCGGCGAGGGAGGAGATTATTATGGATGTTATGGATGCTGGGTGGTATTGGGGGTATTGGAAGCTGGAGCCGCATCTTGCCAGGAACAAAAATTCTGGGAAGGCATGAAGTGGAGATGCGGGTGGGCAAACAGATGTTGATAAACTTGGTATTGTATAATGCACCAGCGTAATTTAAAATCATGAATGCTAGTTCTATATATGTCGTGAGTAGTGAGAATTGAAAAAGCTGAGATCTGAGGTTGCTCGAAAAAGCTGACTGAGTGTAACTGTTTTGTTTTCGTAAAGTCCTACTATGGATGACACTGTAAGCAGTATAGATTAGAACAGCAAATGCCTGTTAAATCGATTACATTACAGTAAGTGTCTGTTCCTCAACCTTAACGTAATTTCATACCCCTTAAGTTACTTAAGCTACTTAGCTCAATAATAGCTGTTGCTTGATGTTGATTTTTCTGTGAGGATGGGATGCTCATTTAAGCGAGGACCTCTCACCCAAACTTCACCATTTCTTCCAAGTCTTCTCACACAATGATGTCATACTAAAACGGTATGATATTTTCCATAGCAATACTACTAGTAATGAGAACTACACATCGTATAACAGAAATTATCACTAGTTATCGATATCATGAATTATTTTCGCTAGTAACAAAATTGTATCCCTCCGCTGTCACTGTAAATGCTAAGCGAACCAATGAAGTATCATGTGCGTGAGCTGTAGGGATATCTCGCTGAAATACACTGCGCTTCGAATTCTGGTGCATATATATTTCGGTATTACTTGCTTATTAAGAACGTTGTGGTATGCCCTTTCACCCTTTACCTGCCTTCCCCATCTACATCTCATCTTCTCCAACCTAGATTGGTACATATACGAATATTGGAAGGGATGTCAGATATGCCAAGAGCCAAGTCTTCACTCACCTGCCACAAGGAGCCTCGTGCTGGGAAGGATAATTACAATCAGACAATCAGATAATCAGACACCTTCCATGAACGACCGTGATGTCCTACCTTGCTTTGCTGACTGTAGCTGTGCATAGCAGGGTATGCTTGGCTTTGTGCTTCTCTTTCTCCTCTACCAGCCAAGGCGTCACGTCAGCTCTCCACTTACGATACATCTCGCCATAATGGCCTTACTCAACGCAATTCCGGGATCTCTTTGGCATAGCGCAACATTCGTCTTTCGTATCAGGGTAATTGAATAGCGCCCTGCTATCATATCAACGACTTAAGTTTGTTGCTTTATCCAGAAACCCCGATGTTCCTGTATGTACAGAGGTACCTGGCGGCATGCAGACTTGCCCTTGCGCCACCCATAATACCTGCCCTGTCTTTGGTTAAACGGCCGCAGCATCAGTCAATTACTTTAATTCGGAGGCTGGGATCTGAGCATCAGCAAGCAATATTGAGGCCTGTCCTTTCAATCCTTTCAAGAGCAGGTACGACCTGCATCTGCAATAAGGCTCAAGGGTTTCCCACACCCCGTCCACTCGGCGTGGGAACACCAAATCTGGACCGAACGTCACGTACAGTGACGGACAGCTGCAGCAGCTGGAGCTATGGCTGGAGTATAAGTAAGCTCTCGTCTCCTCATATCCCAAGCTTTTCAAGCTTTCCAAGCTCTCGTAGTTACCCACGCTCAACATTCCCGTTCTGTTCCTTTGCCAGAGTCAGAGCGTGCCTATCAAGATGGTAGCCATCATGAAGTCGCCAATGGCACTTGTTGCCGTTCTGCTTTCATGCATCGTTTCGGTTACCTCGCAGTATACGACTACCAATGTCACCAAATATACGCCAGAGGAGCTGCTGGGTATTTCCAGGCGAGGAACTGCGCTGCCTAATGCAGCCGGTACTCTGGCGCTGTACACCACATCGCAGCATAGCTTCGATACTCACAAGAATACGTACGGTCTTTGGGTTATGGATTTGACCAATGGCTCGTCCTGGCTATTCACTAATTCCAGTGCCGTGAGCGATGCCAATTGGTTGGAAGGCAACAAATTTGTCTGGTTCGTGAGCGAGGACGACGGAACAACAAGTGTTGCCGTCGGTGATGCAACGACTCCCGATGCTGAGTGAGTGCCCCATTTCCACCTTCGGTGTATACTCACTCCTACGTTATCCCACGGTGCTTCATCTGTGTTACCTTTCGAGGACTCATCTGCTGACATATTCAGGCCCGTTGCTGCAGGCTCAATTCCAGGTCCGGTCAGTGGACTCAAGCTCGCATCAATTGGAAATGGAACATGGGCATACGTTGTCACTGGCTCTGCTGCTACAAACGGAACAATCTATAACCCAAGTCTTGCCGAGACCCCGCTCTCCACGGGATTGTTATATACGAAAATCTTTGTGAGACATTGGGATTCATGTAAGTAATGGTTAATGTTTGAGCTGAAACTTCCTAATCAAGCATAGATATCACTCCATATAAGAACAGCTTGTGGTATGGGACTCTGTCTTCCAAGAGCAGCAACGGCACAGTTGGTTACTCAACCAGCGATCCTATCAACGCTTTAAAGGGTACTGGGTTCGAGTCTCCAGTCTCAGTCACTGGAGGAGACGACCAGTAAGCCCACTTTACGTTTCCACCCCTTTTTCATTGCTGAAGTGATGTAGCTACGATATCAGTAAAGATGGTCTCGCCTTCATTGCCAAGGATCTCACCCTCCTCGACCCTGTATACACAAAGTCGGACGTCTGGTACATTTCCTTGAGCAGCTTCACGTCCGCCCCAACCAAGCCTCAAGCTATCCTCACGCCTGGTATCGAAGGCGCTTCAGCTGGTCTTACCTTTTCACCATCCGGCTCATCCCTTGCATTTGTCCGCCAAAAGGGCATCAACTATGAGTCCGACAAGAATCGCATTTTCACCGTCAGTGACGTTGCCCAAGGCTTGAACGCCACCGAGTTCTTCGCCAGCGAGGACGGACTTGGCTCCTGGGATCGTAGCCCAGGATCAGTCTTCTGGAGCAAAGATGAGAAGACCATTTTCGCCATTGCAGAGGACTTTGCTCGTGTCCGCCTCTTCAGCCTCTCTGCAGACCCAGCGATAACCGAACCACCAGCTCTCGTCTTCGCAGGAGGCGGAGTCTCGAACGTCAAATGGCTTGGCGGGGACAAGCTTCTTGTCAGCAGCAGCAGCTTCCTCGACAATTCCATCTTCTCCTCTGTTGACCCCATTGCCTCTGCATCCAGCAACGCTACCTCTGGCATCAGCCTCATTTCTGCCAACCTTAACTACGGCGCTAAATGGGGACTTTCCCGCAGCCAGATCTCAGACGTCTTCTACAAAGGATACGGCGACTACCAAGTCCACGCCTGGATCATCAAACCTTCAAACTTCAAAGCGAATACCACTTATCCACTTATGTTCTACATTCATGGTGGTCCACAGGGCGCTACCGAGGATGTTTGGTCGAATCGGTGGAACATGATGGTTTGGGCTGAACAGGGCTATATCGTCGTAGCATTCAACCCTACTGGGTCCACTGGCTTTGGACAGAGTCTGACAGACGGTATCCAGAACCAATGGGGTGGCCGTCCATACCAGGATCTCGTGCTCGGGTGGGAGTACATCGAGAAGAACTTGGCCTACGTCGATACCGACCGTGCGATCGCCCTCGGCGCCTCTTTTGGAGGATATATGACGAACTGGATCCAAGGCCACGACCTCGGACGCAAGTTCAAGGCACTGTTCTCGCACGATGGTGTCTTCTCCACGCTCTCCCAGTACTCATCTGAAGAACTCTGGTTCCCGCAGCATGACTTCAACGGCACGCTAACTGACAGCTGGGACAACTACGCGCGATGGAACCCCGCCAACCACACTGATCAGTGGGCCACCCCTCAATTGGTCGTGCACAACGAGCTGGACTACCGACTCCCGATCTCCGAAGGCCTCTCTGTCTTCAATGTGCTACAAGAGAAGGGCATCGAATCAGAGCTCCTCATCTTCCCGAATGAGAACCATTGGGTGCTGAAGCATGAAAACTCGCTTGTCTGGTAAGTCATCCTTATCGTCCTCCCCTCTTTCGCCGTCCTTCTCCACAGGTATTTGCCTCGCTGCGAGGCATTTTCCAGGGAACGAGAACTTTCAGTTAGGATTATGTGATACCGAGACTGACTCTTTGAAAATAGGCACAAGACGGCATTTGATTTCCTCAATAGGCATGTCGGACTTCCGACGTACTCGCAACCAGATGACGTTGCCTATAGAGCAACATTACAGAATGGAGAGTGGCTTGAATGAGTGAGTAAATAAAAGAATGAATGAACGATTTGAAAATAGTATGAGAGTTTATAAGAAAGGTGGGAAATTATGGTAGACAAGGGAGATGTGTAGATATATGAAGATAATGAAGTGGGGAGTCTGCAAATCAAATATACGAGAACTTTCTTTATGTTTGTCTTCTTGTTTTGATGATGATGCTGACGACGAATTATTGTGCTGCGATTACTAGTATGGTACAGTATACTTGGAACTTGGTTGTCATTGTTAGAGGTTGATCAAACTTCGTAGAAACCTAGACCCAGGGGAGGGGTTCTAGGACATTCAAATAAATAAAAACACAGGCCGGGGAAGACACAAGGGGATGCTTTGAAATTCTTATTTCTATTGCTTTCATTATCGTGCCATGATATTAGCAGCTGCATAGCAAGTAGCAGCCGCAATGCGCAAAATCATAGTGTACAAAACCAAAAAAGCCCATTTCATCCATTCCCTTGAGCGACTTGAGAGGCCTGGAGAGAAAAGCTCTGTTATCGTAGTCGTTTTGAATTCCCCTTTTGCTTTTGCTGTTCAACTCCAAGATGGAATTTTTTGATTTCCGATCTAACCTCCAAAAAGAAAAAAGGAAAAAGAAAACAATGAGCCAGAGCTAAAGCTGAATCTCGCAGCTGTAGTACTCAAAGGAAATAAATCCATTAATTGCATCAGAACGATCTCATTATTCGCCTGTTTATCGTCCGAAACTTGCTCTCAGCGCCATGATTTGTGCTCTCTCGGCTGGTGGCAGACTATCCACCAACTCTTGCGGCATTGCCAGGACCTGCTGCATCAAGTCATCCGTATTGGGCTGCTGCTGCTGTTGTTGTTGAACTTGGGGCTGGACTCTCTGTTGTTGTTGCTGCTGCTGGGGAAGGGGAGGTGGTGGGTACCCGGAATGTACAGGCGGAGTGCCCATTTGTACGCCCAACTGGCCGCTCATATGCGATGGAGGAGGTGGGAAGCCAGGTGGATAAGTGCCTGCGGGTGGTTGTTGTTGCTGCTGTTGTTGTTGGTGGGTTTGTTGAGGCGGGGGTTGAATGGGAGGCGCGGCGGATGCTTGTTGGACGACGGAGGAGAGAGCTTCGGTGCTCACTAGGCCCATGAGGAGGAGAGCCTGGAAGATGGCGTAGGAGAGCTGGGGCGCTTGGTGCAGGAGCTCCGTGGCGCGCGCGGCGTCGGTTGTGGCGAGAGTTTTCATTTGGGAGAGGACGTCGAGAAGTTGTGCGGGTGGGAGGGTATTGAGGGTTCGAGAGATAGCATCGGTGCAGTTGAGGCCAGGGGGCAGGTCGACACCTAGGGGAAGAGGAGGGATTGAGGAGTTGCGAGGAGGGATTTCGGTGGGGAGAGTTGCGCTGAAGCCGTTTGAGGGTGGCATTGGAGGTGCTTGGTATTGGTATCCTGCTGGTGCAGACTAGAACTGTTAGCTATAGTTGACGTGAGGTGACGTGAAGGGACCATGTGTGGTGCATACTGTATCATCGTCGTTTCCATCGTTGGAAAAGTCAACGCGTAGCTTCCGATTCATGATTTCATGGTCGTTGAGGTTGCGAACTGCAGATGCTGCGGAATCTTTATATGCGCAAAGTTGTCAGTTCCTGCTCTCCAGGTGTGTTCAAAGCTAAGGAGGAAGTTTAACCAACCTGAATCCGGGAATTCGACAAAGCCAAAGCCCTTTGGTCTCCCTGTCTCTCTATCATATACTAGTCGAAAGTTCAAGACCTTTCCAGCCGTACTGAATATGCGAATTATCTGCTCCTCTGTAAGGCCTTTCAGAAACATCAGTCTTGTTCGCCGACAGGTAATAGGAGCGCAACTAACCGTATGGGATATTGCCAACGAAGACGGATTTTGACGGTGGCTTCGACATCTTGGGCGAGTAGATAGGGATTGATGATGAGTTCTGCAAAGAGATGGGCGGGCAAGCAGGATCACACAAAGCTTGCGACAGCAATAGCTTCAGGAATGTGAATATTGGATCACTTTGTCTGTCACCTTCAAAAGATTGGGGTCTGGAGGTTTTGTGGGAGAAAATGGCACAGAAGTCTTTGGAAAGTGTTTCTGGCTATTCTAATCTTCTCCTCCGCTCTTCAAATGCCATGCGCAGCTCCACGTATGCAATTGTTCGTCCTCAGAGTGTTGTTGTGATGTGTTATAAAGCTGGGTATACAGGTTGCGGCAGAGAGGCGGAAGCGGAAGTCTGAATTTGATTTGCCGCTAGCTCGTGTGGAGATGTCGGGTTAGCGTGGGTTGAAAATGCACTAGTACTTTTTGGAGCTTCCTTCACCAAATTCAACAACTTTCAACAACAGCTTCATCTCAGCCTTCACCTTCTCGACGCTTGCCCGGATCTTTCAAGATGTCGAGCCCTCAGGATGCATGGAAGCAACTTCAACAGATGGCCTCTAAGGCTAGTAGAGGTAGCGGTGGGCCTTCACCGAAGGGACTAGGCTTCGGATTTGCTAGCGTGACCTTGATGGGAACAGCTATATTAGTCGGCAGCAATGCGCTTTTCAATGTCGATGGTGGTCACAGAGCAATCAAGTACACAAGATTAGGTGGCGTGAGCAAGGAGATCTACAGCGAAGGTATATATGCTGTAATCCCCATGCACAAGCTGTGATGAGCGGCTGACAGCTTATTTTCATAGGAACACATTTCAAGATTCCATGGTTCGAGACCCCAATAGACTATGATGTGCGAGCGAAACCACGCAATGTTGCCTCTTTGACCGGCACGAAAGATTTGCAGATGGTCAACATTACTTGCAGAGTACTATCTAGACCCCGAGTCGATGCCCTTCCTCAAATATACAGAACGCTAGGAACAGATTACGATGAGAGAGTGTTGCCTTCGATTGTCAACGAGGTCTTGAAGAGTGTGGTCGCTCAGTTCAATGCCTCGCAGTTGATTACACAGCGTGAGAACGTGGCCAGGTTGGTGAGGGAGAATCTGTCAAAACGAGCTGCGAGATTCGATATCATGCTGGATGATGTTTCCCTAACGGTATACTCCCTTCTTTCTCTGATGTACAGGCAAGTTACAAAGTGCTGATTGATAATAACAGCACCTCGCCTTCTCCCCCGAGTTTACCGCCGCAGTCGAGGCCAAGCAAGTCGCCCAACAAGAAGCCCAACGCGCCGCTTTCGTCGTCGACAAAGCCCGTCAAGAGAAGCAAGCAATGGTTGTCCGCGCCCAGGGTGAAGCCCGCTCTGCAGAGCTCATTGGAGACGCTATCAAGAAGAGCCGCTCATACGTCGACTTGAAGAGAATTGAGAACGCCAGAGCAATTGCCCAGATTCTCCAGGATGCTGGTGGACGGAACAAGGTCTATCTAGACTCGGAAGGATTGGGATTGAATGTTACGGAGGGGTATGAGGATAAGGCAAAGAAATAGAGATAGTAATGATGGATGGATGGAAATCTCCGCTGTATTGAACAATAGCCGTGTATGATATCTTTAGAGGTGCTGATGCGCTCTTCTACCCTTTGACTTGTTCTCTATCTTTCAAAGTGTAACTTTGCGAACGGCCGTTCTTTGATGGGCTGCCGATTTTCATGTCCAGTCATATCCGACGCTATTCTCTTTCTTTTCATTACGTGCCATTAGCTATTTTCTCGCTGATCGAGTTTTGAGAGCAAGGATCGATTCATATGGGCGTCTACTGATGAGAACTTTACCATGTCTTCACATCCGCCCGACATTAGGAAATATTAACATGGGTCTTCACACATACCACCCGCCACGCACCCCTTGGAATTTAAGCTTTTTGATCAAAATAACTTTGGAGCGTGCGAATATAAGCATATCTGTCGGTACGCTATGTAATTCTCTCGTAGCATGACAACATCAACAATGGACATCAAGTTTTATTGAGGGGGACGCCAGCCACACACTCGGAGAAATTCCAACGGATGAACATCAAAAATAAAATGCCAGAGGAAATTGGGTTCAAAGAATGTCAAGAAGATTCTGCCAATTCTCAAAACCAAAATGTCGAATCTGAGGCCCTCCTTCAGTCTCATGATAACCAGTGCCATACGTTTCACAAATATTTCCTCGCATCCACTTTGAAGAAGCTTGCAATAGCGTAAGTGTTCACGACAAGTCAGCTTGCTACTTGCATAAAATACGAGTACATTAAATGAGAGAATGTCCGTTCCTATTTAGGTTTAATAAAGTAGAATTTTGTTTCGAGCAGCTGTAGTCACAGGCTTCTACTTCGATCCGACTTCTCGCCCCGGGTTTTTCCTCGGGTACCTCTCTATGCATGACCCCGCTTGATCTACCCCGCGATGCCAACAAATTGGCTCGGGATTCCCCCCTTTTTTTAAGTATAAGATGTGGTATAGATATGGATAGAAAAACTAAACTTAGTGATTATTATTTCTGTCCATCAAGTCAAAGCATTTCATAATACCATGGCAGCACAGAACGACGAAGCGCATTTCGATATCCCAAAGACGTGTAAAGCAGGAGTTTGTGTAAATGAAGGTTAGCTGTTTTTTTCATCGATCAGCCCATATGAAAATGTTCACTTACAAACTATACTAGGACCGAACTTTCGGGTAGAAATTCAAGATGTTCCTGTTCCAGAGCCTGGTAGGCATCACCCTTTTATCATTATCATCTGTACTATTAATTTAATTAACATCGCCATCATCCTACTAGGACCCGACGAACTCCTTCTGAAGCTCAATGCCACCGGTCTCTGCATGTCCGATATCCACTTCATGGTAAACGACTGGGCAACTCCGCCCATGTCAGCTTTCAACGTGCGATGCGCCGGGCACGAAGGAGCCGGCGTTGTCGTCAAACTGGGCGCTAATGTCAAAGGCTGGAAGATTGGTGATCGGGGTGGGGTGAAGCCGTTGTGGGATGTGTGTGGGAAGTGTGAGTTGTGCTGGGAAGGAAGGGAGAATTATTGTCAGAATGGGGTAAACACAGGGTTGAATGTTAACGGTGAGTTAAACTGAATTTTGTGGCTCTTGGAAGAAAAAGCCAGGGCAGTAGGAGAGGCTGGAGTGCGGAGTGATGGGGAAAAAGAGGAGATATATATACTGACGAAATCCAGGTACCTATCAGCAATACATCACCAGCCCAGCAAAATACACATCTCCCATTCCCGACGGCGTAAGCGACTACATCGCCGGTCCCATCATGTGCAGCGCCTCAACCATGCACCGAGCACTCATCGACTCCGGACTCAAAGTCAGCCAATGGGTCGTCTTTCCCGGCGGAGGCGGTGGAGTCGGCATCCAAGGTGTGCAGCTCGCCAAAGCCATGGGATTCCGGTCCATCGTCATCGATACCGGTGCGCAGAAGCGCAAGTTATCCTTGGAGATGGGCGCGGAGGAATTTATCGATTTCAAAGAAGTCGGTGATGTGGCGGCAGAGGTGAAAAGGCTTGCCGGGGGTGTGGGAGCCCATGGGGTTATTGTTACGGCGTATCAGGCGTATTCGAGTGCTATCAGCTATATTGCAGATCGTATTGGAGGTGTTATTGTGTGTGTTGCATTACGTATGAGCAACCTTTCTTCTTCAACTCCCTTCCCTCTGTCAGCTAGCTCACAACTTCTTTCCTTACTTCTTTCCACTGACACTCGCTTCTTCTCTTTCAGCTCCAAAGGACACCATAACAATCGGCGGCGACCCATCCTACTTTGCATTTCGAAACCTAAAAGTAATTGGATCCCTAGTCGGCACGATGCAGGATACGGCCAAGTCTCTCGAATACGCGCAGCGTGGGCTTTTGAAGCAGATCTGTGAAGTGAGGGGCTTGAGTCAGATGGCTGAAAGTGTGCAGCAGCTTAGGAGAGGTGAGATTGCGGGGAGGGTGGTTATTGATTTTAATAAACCATGAATATGAGTTAGGAGCCTATTCTAGATTTTAGATTAAAGTCCTTGTAGATTTTTTGGTGTACATTTCTGTCTCAGACTATCCATGCCAGGCTTTGTTTACTGTATGTAGTGCATAAGCGAAGCGAGCACAGTTTCATATATATCTTCTTGTCAAAAAGGCAAGGTTTATTAAAGCTTATATGTACCTTTCAATTGTATGTTCAAAATTTCGGACTTCTTCTCTCTGTACAATCACAACATTCAAATTAACATGCTCCAAGCCTCCGGTTACGGAGGCTGCGGGGAGTATCAAGGCAAGTGATCCCTATTCTCAACCTCAGCCAGAACTCAGCTCTGTCACTTCAGATCTTTCCTTCTATTTCTCTTTCCCTCCTTATCTTAAAATAGAGACCAGCCTCATGCTGCCCATCAGAGAATTCCTCTCTTAGCAAGCACTCAACACCTCTTTTCCCTTAACAGCTAAATACCTATTCTCAAGAATCTGCACCTTCCCACCATTAACCGCCGTATCCAGCAGCGCAGCAGCTAACGCATCCACTCTAACATTCGGCAACACGCTCATCGTGAAACTTAGCAAGCCCCTCTCTTTACCCAGCACGAAAGCTGGTCGCGCAATATAGGTCTCGAAATCTACATTCTCTGCAGCGAAGTCGATGAGGTTTTGCTCGGCTTCGCCCTGCTCCATTCCTCCGTCAGCTGAGTTGGTCTCTTCGTCGTATCACCTTGCTTCCCGATTGAGTTTTTTTTGAAGAGGATACTAGCGTGAAATGGTGATGGGAGAGGGGAGACACACAGCTACTTTCCTCAACCTGGGAAAGAACCAGATCGAAGCTTTCTGGTCTCGCACAACGACGATTCCGCTCACGAAGACGAAGCGAAATGGCTTCTTCGCTTGAGAGCGGTGAGGCAGAGTTGAAAATGCGGTTATGGCAGCTTGGGTATAGTCTACTGTGACCTTGCGGGTAATTTCTATATCTGGAGACTTTGCACCTATGGCCCTGTAAGTCGTTAGTCTCAGATCACATTTTTTCTCTCGGGGGGTAAATATATATATAAGCCTTGGGACGGGAATTTGTTTACCAGATACACGCATCTGCTCCCTCAAGTTGTATCAACACTTCAGCTGTGTATGAAGAGAAATCCCGAATAATAATAACCTGCAATTTCGAGTCCGAGGCAATAGATTCTGGAAGTGGTTTCCTGGTCAATGCGATAACTGATGTGATTTCAGGGTTTGCTAGAGCTTGTATCAAAGTTTCTTTTCCTATGAACCCGCTTGAACCGCCGAGTATAAGTTTCATTCCTGCCGTTGTTGTTTTTCAACTATTTTAGGGGATTTTTTTCTTTGGCGATGTTTGTGGTGTTCTGGATCGAGATGTGGCAACAGCTGGGTTTTGTCGATGATTGGAATTTGGGACTTATGGTCGAGTGATTCGAGTGGCTGCTATAAGTGTAGTATATATATTGGGATTTCTTGATATCTTGATCAATGCTTTCATATGGCGCAACCTACTCATAGCCTCTAGATCGCAGAATACATTACCCCGTGTTAAAGTCTGGCGCGATTCGTCGTTTTTAACGGTCCAACCAAAAGCTGGCGCGGATTGGCGCGAGCTTGACGTTGTCCCGATCGCCTCTTACAGTACTTTACAGTACCACGTGATTGTGGGATTGATCGAGGTTTCTAGGTATCTCAACTTTACAGAATAATAAGAGAATTAGAGAATTATGGGCAAGCTTCTGCTTTGCAAATTTTTGCTAAGTTGGTACGCCAAACATGTTCCGGTATTGAACCCCTCTAAACTCCCATCCCAATTCCAGAATCGTAATATTATCCCTTATCATAATTGAGAGCTGCAGTTGTCGGCGAACATCTTCTTCAGATCTACTTATCCGTAGTGTCCTGATACGGCCATAGCTTCTCAGCGAGTAGCCTTTCCTCCTCATCATCAGCAGCCCCGATGAAAGCATCTCTCATCCGCGCCAGTTCAATCTGTACTTCGTCAAAACGAGCCGATTCTATCGATCCATCTGATGCTAATCTCCAGTTGTTTCGAAAGAGTGTTAATATCTCGCTGACATAGCCTCGATTCTCTTCCTCGAGCGCATATGAGGCCATCTCTTGCTCGTTAAAGCTCACGGGACACGGGCCTGCGTCCGGGCAAAGATCTTCCCATCGATTGATGATTCTGATCAGCGCTCTCCAAAGGAAGAATACATCGCGATCTTTCCATACGTTTGGGACAATGTATGTTACTTGCGTGCGTACGTCGTCGTGTAGTTGTAGGGCTGCCCAGTGTCTTGGTTTCTTGCTTTGGGTAATTGCAAGGTAATATTTATGAAGACATTCGCTCCTTATAAGATTATCGATCATTTCTTTATCGTCTTCTTCCAGGCTATCATAATTCTCTGGACGTTTAGGCCAGACAGTCATGTTGGTAGACACCGGTCCTTGATGCTTGAACATTGTCGGGACAACGCACTGGTAGAAGAGTGGTAGGGCTGCAGCTGATTGCCAGTCGATTACCTGAGTAATTTGTTTCGATTCGGGGTCGACGAAAACGTTGTCGAGATGGAGGTCCGGATGCCAAAGCGTTGGTGAGTGCGTGCTCTCATGAGATGAGGAGGCACCATGGCCGGAGCTAATTGAAAATACCGATTCAAGAGGTCAAGCATATGATCGGGCGACTCGGGTTTCGTAAGAGAGCGGGCGTAATTCATACGTGGACGGGCATAGGCTTTGATGAATTTCATTTCAATCTCGGCCATTGCTTTAACGAACTCTTGTGGTCCCTCGTCTGCGTGTTAATTAGATCAAGAACAGTTGCAATGCATTCATGTGCAGAAGCTCACATGGTCCTCGGTTTAAATCCATGCCAGCCTTTTCACCACGCCATAATTCCTTCTCAACGAGGGGTCCCAACGTGAAGCGTTCGAGTATTGATGAGCACAGAGGCGGATTGGTCGCCAGGGCTTCACTATTTGGAATATCTTCCCTGAAGTAGATACAGCCGGACTTCGTGAATGTTGTCGATGAAAGCTTCCGCTCAATCTCTACAATTTGCTCTATCATATTAATTCTGTCCTTCATCGGCCATTTATCTCAGTCTTGCCAGAGTCTCCCGAGTGGCTTGCCTGGAGCCTTCTCCTCGATGATGTATTCTGCTCCAACTGGGTTGTCTCGATCAGCAGACCATGCAATTATGCGAGGAGTGGGAATATTCAACACGTCGCGCAGCTACCATAGTATTATCAGTCTCCGCTCTCAGGCTTAAGCTAACCACTTACGAATTCGCGAGTAGCAACTTCTGATGCCGTTGTATAAAACGAAGGCCCTGCACACGGATTTGGGAGCTTTGCAAAGACTTCCGTACCGTTGTCCATAGTGATCAGATAGGCTTTATTATTCATGCCTTCTTTACACTTAAGGACTTTGGTGCCTGCAATTTAGATAAGTTATAAGGTTGATAATAAACAAGTGCCGGAAGGACATACAATAACGGGCACCCTGGCCAGAGACTGCTGCTACCGCAGCCTTCAAAAGTTCCTGAAGGTCAAATTTGAGATATCTCTCTGAAAGGCGACATGATTCGTTGTACCTGTGTTAGATGAGCGATTATATTATGTGTGTGAAATGAATACTAAACGTACACCCAGCGATGCCTCGTGTACTTGTAAAGATCCTCTTCCGAAATATTCTGTTCTATGACCAATTAAGTTCTGAAATGAATTTCTCAGGGCAAATATTCCATGCATACCAGTACCATCATTTCTCACGGCGCAGAGAAGAGGCATTGCCAAGTCGTGGCTTGTACTCTGTGTGTGAATGTTGGCCATATTTTTCCTCACGATCGTCGCCATGATTGGGGGTCGGATATACTGATGATCATGATGAGCAGTAGGGCGGTGTGCAGCAAGCCAGCGAAACAGTGGATGAAGCCGCGAGAAGCGAGACATGGATTCAGTTTCAATTCTCGACTCACGTTTGAGCTTTTGAATTGACAGCAGGAAGCTGATGAGATGGTTCAAGTTTTGACCAGTTGTCATGGATATGCGCTAGTTAGTACAGCTGCAATATATCTCGGGCCTCAGGCTCAACAACAGCTGACCTCTAGGATAACATTTTCAAAACTTTTGTAATTCTTGAACTTCTGGATTAAACCGGAAATTTTATGACCAAGGCTCAAGATCGAAGGCAGATTTTCAGCGTACATGGCGGTGTAAATTGCGCACTGAACCGGCTTTCATGGCATGGGGTCCGTTGATATTTCGGCAGGAGTCTCCTCCCGAGTATTCTGGCTAATTGAATATTACTTAAGCAATATCATTAGATTCGTTAATATAATAAGAGTCATGATAAGAGAAACTGTCCCTCTTGCTGCTAGTTAATTAATTCTGGAATACCCTTAAAGTCCACATCCTCCAATTCCAAAGTGCCTATCTATCTCTGGTAACAATTATCGCTGCAGGAACATATGTCTGGCACCGGTCTGCTGATATGTTCAGTGATTAGAGCTAAGAATAACACAAAACCATAGAGAGGGATATCTGAATAGAGGAGGCACTGCAGATGAGTAACGTAAAAGATTTCAAGAATCCGTCAAGATATTTGAGAACGGAAAAATAGGGGTTCTTATAGAGGTCCCCAAATCAGCACTTCTGTAGGCATAGCAGCGCACTTGAACGTGGTACAGATATACAACCATAACCAATCCTCCCTCGTCGCACCCATGGAGGTATGTATGATATATGTATGCTGGTGTATGCATTGGTTTGTATATATAACACAGGAGATCGTTTGATATTTTCAAAACAGAGTAATATTTCGCAGTAACAGAGCAAAGATGATGTATTTAAAAAAAGATAAAGGAAAAGAAAAAGGAAAGGCGGCTACAGGATCAGACTCTCACAGCCATCAGCACGAAGCTTAAACTTTTATCACTTCCTCGATTGCAATACGCAACTGCAAGCATCAACTTGGAACCTTGCATATATCATGACAGTGGTACTTTTCTTTCTTTATCCTGATTCGCAAATAATTTCTTTCTTCTTCTCTTTTCTCTCTTTCCTTTTTTCGCTTCCCCATGAGACGTACCGGAGAAGAGATACAAATATATCTATCTCCTAGCTGAAACAAACAGGTGAATAGTAGAAAAAGATCAGTGTGGGAGGTGGGGGTATGAATAGCATGTGCACAGTACAATGGGAAAATAATGTATATAAGAGAGATGAAACGAGGAGATATGAGAGGATAGATACTAGAACAACTCGATCTCTGTTCCACGATCGGGCTTGTTTCACCTATCATCAGACTATTCGAATTCATTCGAATTTGGAATCTAGGAAAATTGGGACTGGAAGACAGACATGTATGTATAAGAAAGAAAAAGAGAAAGAGAGAAATACAACCCGCCCCTCCCTTTCCACAATTTATTTCAATTCATTTTTTCTTCTCATCCTTTAATCCATCCATCCATCAACCCCTCAAATCAATCAATCAATAAATAAAAGCGGTGTAGTACACTACACTACACCACACTACAGTCCCCCCTCCCCAATACCCACGGTCCCAACTAACCCACAATCCACGCATGCATGCAACGTAAAGCAAACAAAAAAAACAAAACGAAAAAAAAAGAGAAGAGAATTTTTTTTCTTCAATTTATATTACGTAGAAAAGAGAGGGGTGAGGGGGGGAGTGGAAAAGAAAAAGAACGAAAAGGAAAAGGAAGAAGGAAAAGGATGGGGAAAAAGGTAAGGTACTGTATGTAATGTAATGTAATGTAATGGAAAGAAAAGATAATTTCAGAGGAAGCCCTCTCGGCCTATTTTTATAGAAAGGAGGGAGCCGAGCCGAACCGAGAATGAGAATGAGATGGGCTTTCCCCCCTCCCCCATCTTCGCTTTCTAGTTAGTTAGCTGGATGTATGTATGTATGTATGTATGTATGTACAGGGAGAGGAGAGGAGAAAGGAATGAATGAATGAAAGGTCATGTGTATGTATATAAGAAATATATTATAGGGAAACAATAACATAGCATCCTACCCCTCTCACCTAACCCGGAGAAACCCCGCTTCCTTCCTTCCTTCCTTTATATGCATCTTATCTATAGAAAAGCTATAATATAATATAATATAATAGATATATATATATATATCAAAATACACTATTACTATTATCATTAAACCTATCTTACCCTACCCCCCTACCCATTCATTACCCATTACCCATTACCCATTACTCTGTGTTGGGTTAGGTTAGGTTGCTTAAACAAATCCCTAGTACTGTACAGTATTGGACTGTTCCAGAGATAATCAATCCATCTGAAAAAAAGCCGGGAATGGGGTATATGTATGTATAGTTAGTTATGCCGGTGTATCAAACAGTGATCTTAAGAAGAGAAGGGGTGTTTTCCGGTGTTTTCCGGGATGAAGAGAGGGAAAGGTAAGGGAAAGGAAAAAGGAAAAAGCTATGGTATGGAAATGGTCTTTGTGTAGATAGGATAGGATACTATACTATAGCTTGTTTCGAGTCGGAAGATCGGAGGTTATGGATGGATGGATGGATGGATGGATGGATGGGTACCGGTTGGTGGGGAAGGCTTTTTATCTTTTTTTTTTTTTTTCTTCTCGTTTTTTGAAGGTGCAGAGGGAGGAGGGGAGGGGAGCGCTTTGGATTTGTTTCGAATGGGGGTGAGGAAGTATAGAGGGTGGAAGAGGAGGGTTATTTTCATTTCATTTTGTTTTGTTTGTTTGGCTTTTGGAGAGGAAAGGTGAGTCAGAGATACATGTACTGTACTGTAGAGGAGATCCGGGGTGTAGGTAGCCTTGAAGGGGGTTGAGTTGAGTTTAATTATAAGGTTTTTCAGGCTTCAAGAGAGAGAGAGAGAGAGAGAGGTATGTTTTGAAGTATGAGTGCGAGTATGAGTATAATGAATAGCTACATATACCTATCCTATCTACTCCTTTTTCTCAAGCGTACTGTCCTTTGATGATACAGTACATGTACCGGACCTTAGCAGCAAGTACTAGTTTGTTAATTAAGCACTACATGTAACCGACCAACCAAGCAATCCATGGCCATCCACCACCCATAACCTCGGGATTTGGAATGGGATGGGATAAAATCCTTCGACCACATATATAAAACGCGATGCTAGCTAGCTACTTAGTCTACTTAGCATCTCCATCTTCAGCAGTGAAGAGGAAGAGAGGGGGGGGGGGGTTTAGGGTAGTGCGGGGTTAGAAATTAATGCATTAACCAGGCCATTCGGCGTTCATGACTCACTGAATAGCATCCATATTTTTTTCTTCCTTCATCTGATGAGCCAATTGTTTCGATTTTAAAACAACCCTTTTCTCTTTTTTTTTTTGCTGCGTAGGGGCGCCGGCGGGTCTGCGCTGCTGCTGCTGCTGCAGATAAGGCTTTAATTTTTTTTTTTCTCTCATTCTTTCTTTTCTTGCTGGGACGGTAGCTTGTTTGAGATGAGGGGGATGGATCTATCTGTATGATGGTACAGGTACGGAGTACGTACATACGTACTGTGTACTCCACGATGTACTGTACCCGTACCTGTATCCATCTACAGTAGTGTACTGTATGTACATGACGGTACGGTACGGTACGAAGTATCGTGATATGGGAGCTTATGCAATGCGCTGCGATGCAAGGCAAGGCAAGGCAATGCAACGCGCGGTATGCATGGAAGAAAGCGGATCATGAACCTACCCTTATTTATTTATGCCATGCCATGCCGTCCCATCCATACCATACTCACGAAGAATGATGATGATGGTGACGACGGGGTTGTACTGTATGCATCACGCATTCTAGCTTGATATGCAAGGCAGCCTTTTTTTTTTCCTTTTTCTTTTCCTTTAAACTGTGCAGCAGCAGCAGCAGCAGCAAGGTGTGCATTACATGTACATGTACATGTATCCAGGGGTGCGAAACGCGCAGTTGTGGAGCGCAGGATGAATGGATATTACTTGAGCTGCATGCAGTGCATTAATTATTGTGGTGCAGCAGAAGCAGCGGCGGCAGCAGCAGCAGCATGGCATAGCAACGAGTACAGAGAGTGGAGTCCCGTCATACCGTACCGTACTGTACATGACTGGTACAACAATGTTGAGGCATGAAAGAAATATGATGACCGAGGAACATGTGATGATCGAAAAAACATGTCAGGTCAGGACATGTAAATGAGAAAAAAAAGGTGTTGCGATCTCTCACAATAAACTCGATGAGTAAAAGAAAGAATGAAAAGATTTAGAAGGAAAGGAAAGAAGAGAAAAGAGGAGAAGAGATGAATCTAGATGTGAAAAGCCGGAATGTAAGTATATATTACTATACATACTTGATATAGCAAAGCGGGTATGGAGAAGAAGCTGCTGGCTCGCTCGCTCGCTCGCCTTGTCGGAGGAGGAGGAAGAGGAGGAATGAAGATGATATCAGAGGCGTGCCTTTACACTTCCGGGTGAGTTTGCCTCGTACGTAGTTTATAGAGGGGGTATGAAGAAGAGAAAAGGTTAAAACGGCTCTGTTGGGAATGAAGAATATGAGGCGTTTACTGTAATTTACAGCGGGAAATCTTTAAAGCCTTGAAGCTTGAAAGTTGATGATTTTGGAGATGTACCGTATCTGTACATACTTATCTCTGAATGCGGCGGTTCGGATTCCGCCGCCGCCGCCGCCGCCGCCGTCGCCGCATCGCATCTCGTGATTTCGTGTGAGAAGTGCCGAGGATGACGCGGGGCTTTGTTTACTTTTCACGTTACGTACTCAATTTTCCCATTTTTTTTCTTCGCTCTGTGCGTCGGGATTACAGTAGTAGGCCAGGGCTTAGTTTGGTGGTGCTGAGATGATTGACATGTCGCTTTTCCGCTCTGATCCGATCATGATCATCACTAACGATGTTACATATCACTACTGGACTGTACTGTACTGGACTCGGTCGTTCCTCGAGTCTCCCCAATCCGGCGATGGATTTTCTAAACTCATGCAAGGAGCTGAGTGCTAATAATATTAATGCGAACGAACACGTTTGTTTGCAGTCCGCGCCTGTTCCTGTTTCGGGTGTCCTATCTTTGCTGCCTCCTCTTAGCTAGCCTACATGTAGGTGATCCTTCCGCTAGGTTGTGCTGTGCTGTTCTGTTCTGCGGGGATAACCGTAGCTTTTGCCTGCTCCGTGGGGATGACTCGGGATTCGAGAGGGGTGTGTTTATTGGTTGGAGGGTTGGATGGGGATGGGGATGGGGATGGGGAAGGGTTGTGTTTGAGAGAAAGTAAGTCGCAGTACTAAGTCTTTCCTCAGCGCGTTATCGGAACGCCACTGGGTCGATGGAGGGATGGAGAATTGGAGGGGGATCAAGGATCTATTTCACATACAGCCCCATGGGCCAACTACAATACACTATCATTATTTGCACATCTATTTGAGCGATCTGACAGGTTTGATCGATCAGTAGTTCGTGAAGGGATGATATGATGGGGAAAGAGACGACGCTGTGCGATGCATGGTTGCCGCTGCAGAAGATGCGATTCGGAGACCGGATTATTTGTTTGTTGACATTCTCATTTTCTTCTTCTGAGAGCAGCTGCACGTTGAAAATCGCATTTGTTGAAATCCTGTAACATGTTATCGTAAACTTGCATTTCCAATGTGCTGTACGTGATGCCCTGCATGCCATCCAAGCTTTCCAAGCTCAAGAGTCGGACGGAAACGGCGATGACATCAAGTGCGTAGCTTACATCGGCGGTTTGGGGAAAGGTTGTGAATAGTGGGCGGCTCGACTGGACCCTGTTCACGGCGTTTCACAGGGCAAGATGACCGGCGGATAGATGAGCGACTGTATGATCAGCAACGTACCAGAATAATATGGCGTATTCAGATACAGTACGAAGTCTTGTACGAGGATCGCGGAGGATGAACAAAACTGCAAACAAACCAAGAATCGTTGCCGGTTTGTGAGTGCCGTTGTTGTCCTGCTGGGCTGAGGCTCGCGTAGAGATTATTGTGGAAATCGTGGTCATCGTTTTTTTTTGCGACTTTTAAAGTTCGAGTGAAGGACTTCGGGCTTTCTTTGGGGTTTTTTTACTGTGGATATCATGGAACATTGCTGGAACAAATGTGATTTCCGAGCTCTTGGAGATCTCGCCCGGATTCGAACGAAGGGGGAAAGGGATGGCATGTCATATCATGTCTCGAGTACCTGAGGTGGAAAGCTACTTGCGGAGGAACCTTCGTACGAAGGGAGAGAAGTAGACGGAGAAGAGCTTGGCGGAATTCGGTGTGCGATCACCCGCATGCAGAAAACGGGATTGGATAGGATGAAGGTACGAAGTACGAAGGTATCGCTAACAATGATGAGGCTGAGCTGAGATTGTGAGACGAGAGCTGTCTGAATAATTCAAATAGAGCGAATGATTGGCTAGCTCGCCTTCATTCATGATGAGCTTGCCCCTACAGTACAGAGTACAGTACAGTAATACTACTACTGTGTACCGACTAATACCGAAGAGCAGTCAGCCTTCTTCCCGCTCTCGACCTGGTATGCTTGCTTGCAGGGTCGTGCAGAGCAAGGGCATCGTACGAAGTACTTTGTTGACCTGGACACGCTCACCGCTGCCATTGATCCAGCAACGCAAAGTCCAGATGTCCAGATCGACATGACAGCCGCTTGGGGAAACAAAAAAAAGGGAGCTTGCTGAGCACAAGATGATGCGAGAGCTGGCGGGTATATCTTCTATTCTACTTCTGATATAATGAAAGACAACCAATTTCCTTGCTCCGGCGCTTCTATATTAACGACTCATGTTTCTCAGGTCCGCGCTTGCTGACCGGATGGATGGTGGATGGGTACAGTATGGGTATGGGTATGGGTCCTGGGTGGCGGCAGAACGAACGAGCAAATAATGGGGCTCTCATAACCGAACCTGGCCTTATGTGACAACCCCGCCCTTAGCACAAAATTTTGAATTGAAATAAACAAATGATAAAGTACTGTACTCGGCAACACGGTAGCACCACTTCTCTCGAGCAATGTTCCTCATACTATTGGATGCAAGCGGAAAATCAAGTGTCTTCTAGTCCTGGAATGGGTTCAAGAGAATACCGAAACAGGTAATCTAGGTCCCAAGCAGGCGATGATGTAATTGGTAGCGTTGGCCGGGAAGACGCGTTTGTCAATATTGACATCGCGTGCGTGGGTCGGGCACGAACGAGTACAGTAAGCAGGTTTCAGGAATCAGATTTCAGATTTCAGAATATTTTATGAAGTGTGGGGTTGAAAGAAAGACAATGCACGCACACAGACACACATCATGGTGACTGTTCGTACGAAGTAAGTTGGGAAACAGGTGACGATCCTTGATGGAAACGGAGACCGCGATTTAACCTGGAGGGCATGAAGCAGGATGCAGACCGTGACAGGAGAGCTTTGAGCTCCGGGTGTTGGGAGGTGGTAATAGGAGCCGAAGCCTTGTAAATACTTCCCCTTAAGAGGAAGGAAGAGAGAGGAAATCCTCCGGTGTCAAACGGAGGAACCAGTCAGGAGGATTTGAAGGAGAATCAATGCGTTTGCGCCCTGGCTTGAGGGTTGTGCTGGGCGGCAAGGGTTTAATGGGAAGAGAGTGCGGTTCTATTTTTTTTTTTTGGGAGAAAGGACCGCGCCGGTGAGATGGAGATGCCGATGGAGCAAGGAGCTTTATGAGAAGTAATGATGAGATAAAGAATTGTAAAACATGAGTGAATAAATGGGCGTATGGGGAGATGGATTGAACAGCTAGTCCTATTGCGTAGGATACAATAATTGAGTGATTGAATGGTGCTGCGATGGGTCAAGAAGAATGGAGTCTATTGTTCACACAAACGAAAGCATAGAGACACATAGCTAGATGCATACATCGATTGCCCTGACGATGCAAATTCAGTGCAGATTCTTCTGTACTTACACCGTACATATAATTATACAGTACCTGTACTCGAACCCTGACCACCAGCTAGCGAATGGTCTTTTCTCTGTTGTCAATAATCCACCACCCCGTTCCTGAACACACTTCTCCCGAGGGGTGGATACAGTACAGTAACAGCGCAAGATCATCTATCATCTATCATCCAGAGTCAAAACATCCAAGAATCATCCGCAGATTTTGTGACTTTCAGTTTCCTCTCTGGCCCATCTTTTCGGTGCAAGGAACAGAAAAAGGAACAGATAGATAGATGCATACAGCTGCCCAGGGCAGGGAATCCCCGCCTGCAATAGAAACAAACTAAAACGACCGGGCGACCAGATACGACGACGACCTGATCAGCCCTGACAAGACCAGACCTGACCTGACCAGCCCAGGAAAAGGAAAAGGAAAAGCCAGTCAGTAGCACAGTAAGTAGGTAGTTCAAGAATAATAATAATAATAATAGTGATGATGATAATAATAGAGCCAACCAGAGCCGCCGAAGGGCAAACTGCAAGCTTCACTACTGTACTCTCTTCCTCTTCGCGTTCCCGCTAAATTCACCTTAAGCAAGTAGCCGCCCTACTCAAATCGTCCCGGCAACAAAATCCACTTTCTCGCCAACCCACCAACCCACCAACCCACGTTCACGCTCACGCCTGCTCACACCCACATCTACGAAGTACTGTACCTACACCCACTCTTGTCTTGATCTTGATCCACCCCAGGCCTTTTCTCATCCCCCCCTGGCATCTTCTTCTGCCACCAAAAACTACGCCAGTCCGTAGACCAGACGACCTGGCCTGGCTTGCTGGTGGTTGGTCCTTTTTATCTTCACCTTCCCTCGCACTTTCAAAAGGCCTTCTCTTCTTTCCTCCTCATCCTCAACCAACCCCCAGGTCTGTTGAAGTCCTGTGTTCTCATTCGAAAGGCCTCCTCCCCGCCAGTTCGAATGTCAATATCATCTTCAATTCGACCACGGGTATACTAATCTACAGGTAACTCCAAGGACAGCACGTCACCGCTCCCCACTAGTCCTCCCGAACGACATACCAGACCCACGAACACTCTAGAGCCTCCGATGTCTAGGACATTCCTGTAGCAAATCCACCTATACATATTGCCGGAAAGCTCACTCTCTCAATCTCCTGTTGACCTCGCCCCCGAGTTGTATATATTCGACAATTGGGTCTCCTCCTCAATCGTTCAAATTCGTCCTCTGATCGAGACACCTCGACCCGTCAAGTCTACAATTACCGTCGGAATAACTCCCTGCAGTGGAAGCTTCGAAGGGTCAATTGGTTGCACAACACGGCCTCGCAACAGTAGCACCACCTTCCCACCTCATCCTCGATCTCACATTTATATCACCATGGAGGCCTCATCACCTTTAGCTGCTATGCAGCAATCCTCCTTCATGCCATCCTGGGGACTTGGCGGCGACATGTATACCTCTCATCCTCACGCACACCTATCTAATAGCGGATTTGGACCTGGAGCTTTCAACTTCCGTGATCTCAGCATGAAGCGGTCCAGCCAGCAGGGCTACTATTCCACCAAGCCAGATTACTTCCAGATCAAGCCTGTTCGGGGATCTTCTCCTACAGCAAGTCTGGCGGCAGACCTTTCGCAGAACTTCCACATTGACATGAGGTAAGCTACTTGTTTCCCGTCTACTAGATTTTCTAATACTTCCACAGTCCACAATTACCGACCCCTCGAAGATCTCTCTTTACATCGAACCTGTTTGGCACACTTGATGGTCGGGGTAAGGTGGCAGATGCATAAAAGTTGGACCACTTGTTAACAAGACCTAGCCTGTGTGACAACTCCTCCTATTCCGTCGTCCTCGCCCGGACCTTTGGACGATATAATGGATATCTCTCCCCTGCCACACAAGCAGCCGTTCTTCGCGCACATTGATATTCAGTCTCCGACTCCAGGTCACATAAATGAGGAAATCATGATGGCTTCCTCTCCACCTCGGCCAGAATTTTTGGAGGCTCCGAGACCAACTGGTCTAGAGTACGGGAATTGCACATTCCGAACTGAGACATGTATGCTGATCCTATTATAGGCGAAGAAAGTCAATCCTTGTTCGACCCTCCCTCACCCGAACGAAAGGTTACTCGACAAACACTCTCCCTCGAAATCCCGAGTCCCAATTGCCTCCCTTCCGCTTTGGTGCCGGAAGCAGCAAGTTGTCGACGACGACTTCGATGTCCCTGGGTGAGTGTTTCATGGAATCACCCCCGCAAGAACGAAGACCACAGTCCGCCAACAGTCCGTCGGTTTCGATCATGGGCCCCCCCCGTCCGAGTAAACCGTTTGGTAGCATGAATGGGATCTCATTTCGCAACGGTTCTCCTATCGGCAATCATACTAGAAGACCTTCCAATCCGTTAATTCGGCCTAGGAAGCAATTCCGTCGATCTTTGAGCATGTTCGAGAACCCAGCAGACATGATGAAGGGGAAGAAAGATGATCTTCCGCCGAGCAACTTGCACACTGTTATGGATGTTGACGAGCTGCACCTGCCAGCTCTGCCACATTTCTTTCAGGAGGGGCAGCCAGACAGTATTCCGAGGATTACCAAGGACACTCTGTTGGAGGTGTTGGATGGAAACTTTGATGGCAACTTTGATCAACGCATGATCATCGACTGCCGTTTCGAGTATGAGTTTGACGGCGGACACATCGATGGTGCTGTCAACTACAATGACAAAGAGCTTCTGGCTGGTCAACTTTTCGAGCAAAGTCTGCCTGGCAAAACTTTACTAATCTTTCACTGCGAATACTCTGCTCACCGAGCTCCAATCATGGCTCGTCATGTCCGAAAACAAGATCGCTCTACTAACGCGGAACAATACCCAAAGCTTACTTATCCAGAAGTCTACATCCTTGATGGTGGATATAGCAACTTCTTTGCTGAACACAGAAGCCGTTGCTTCCCACAAAATTACGTTGAGATGGATGACAAGGAGCACGCATATACATGTGAGCGGGAGATGGGTCGACTCCGCCAAAACAGAACTAAGCTGGGCAGGGCACAAACTTTTGCTTTTGGACAACATCAAATAGACGACAGCCCTACTGCACCTAACCGATCTCGTGGCATTACTAGCGGTGATCTGATGATGACAGACATGACCTCCCCGCACCTGAGCTTCGATCGAGGCCATGCACGACGTATGGTTTCATACTAATATTTACATTGGCATGGCGTTTTGGCATTTTCTGGCGTTTGGCTTCCAATATATGGCATGGCTTTACCGGCCGCCCTTTTCTTCGACACTCGTCCTTTGGAACTTCCGACGAGCTTGTCTGCGCTCAGTCTTCGAAAGACTAGATGCGTTTACTTTTACTATTTGCTCTGGCGTATTGGCGTGCATATTGCATCCGCATACCTTTTGAGTTAGCCCTTGTATCATGTCGATCCCTGCCCTTGGTGGCGGGTCGAATTGCATTAGCCTCTTTTTCTTGGATCGGGAATCCTGGACCACACTCTTTCGGTGGCTAATGCCCTGACAACATGAACACAAATAAACATACGAGAACGATCGCATATGAAAATTACTTCACGATCACCCCCGACCGACCGAACACACACCCCTTTTCCTTTTGAGGTCACGTCTATTTTTGACGGCCACAACTCCCTCTACTACATTCTTCTTCTCGAAACCCCTGCCCCAGAAATCGTCACCATTAACACATACTACATCGCACATATCCTACTCCTGGCTTCGCTTGTTACTCGCGCATCCTTTCGATTTTCTGCGACTCGGGTTTTCTCCTTTTCGAGTTGAACCAAACTTCGATTCCTTGTTCTACACGTTCATCATACCCGTCATCTTAATTCTCTGGATTATTTCGCATTTGGACTGTCTTGGCCTTGCTTTGCTGTTTATTGCTGCATCATTCACATCTCTCACCTCGCTCGCGTATTTGTTTTGGTTGGTTGGTGCGCTTCTGTGCATTTGTTTGCTGGGAGAATGCTCCACACTTTACAGTTGAGAGCGAAGTACTTGCTGGGAATGTGTGATGGAAACAGAGAGAGGGAAAGAGAAATTTGCATGGACGGATATCGATGATGGTGAATGATGGGCTTCGCCTCTCTCTTGTTGCGATTATATCCACTGGTGGTGAGTGGCTGCAGGATGCTGAAGGGCTGTGCTCTGAGCGTGGATTTTGAAGGGCTACGGGCCCTGTTATTGATGCGGACAGAGTGATTAGTGCGTACCGCGGTGAATTAGAAGCAAGAAAGAAAGAGAGATCATGATAAGCTGAGCTGATGAGCCACAGAGCTGTTTGATATAGAGAAAACACTTTTCACGTCATTCTTGGTAAATGTGCACATGAACTTGCGATGGAGAGAGATCATTCCACGCTGCTCAGTGTCGTGATTTAATTGTCGTTCTGTTTTGTTTTTGATATGTTGTATGTATTTGTTGTATGCGTGCCCTCCTCTCTCCATTCCTCAACTTCCGCCCAATGTTCCATCTATCTATCTATCTATCCCAAACTCTTCATGCTCCCATGCTCCCTTCCCTCACCTCCGCCTCCATTGACCTCCTCCTTCCTTGATTATTCATGGTAATCATGTAGAATTACAGTGGTGGACCGACTATTATTCCTTCCTTCCAATTACCCCCCCCCCCCCAAATCACCTACCTACCTCCATTCTGCAACCCCACCTTTCCCCTCTTCCTCTTCCTCTTCCTCTCCTCTCCACATCCCCCCAAGAAGGAAGGATGAATGAATAGTGAGCAGTGAGCAGTGAGCAGTGAGTAAGTAGATGATTAGATACAGTACTAGTTAATTAGTTAGTCATTTGAAACCCCCACTCCCCCACCCCCATCTCCCTAATAAAAAGGGAAGGAGTGAGTATTAGCTAGTATTGGATTAAATCAGAGATGAATATATATTTATATACATACATTAAAAACATTCTCTGTTTCCCATAAGAATGAGTGGGTGAGAAAGAGAAAGAGAAAGGACTCCAGAATGGAATTACTGGTTTATATGTTGTTGTGGGAAATGAATAGAGGTGTGTGTGTGTGTGTGTGTGCTTACCTCTCTTATCTGTAGACTGTATGTATGTAGCAAGGAGGAGGAAGAGAAGATGGAATTGAGGGGGGTGGGGGCCGCGGGGTGGTTGTACTAGTACGAGTGACGGCGGTATGTTTGTGACTTCTTCCTTCCTTCCGTTTCAATCTTCTTTTTTCTTCTTCTTCTTCTCTTCCTCCTGGTTCTCCTGGATTCTACCCTACCCCATAACTCACGTTCCTTCCTTTCCTTCCTTTCCTTCCTTTCCTTCCTTTCCTTCCTTTCCACCCGAGACAGAAAGCGGACTAGTGGCTACCTCTAGAAACCTACTTATTCTCTGTCTTTTCCGTTTCTTCTTCTCTTCTCATCTCTTCATCTTCATTTTCATCTTCCTATCTCTTTCTTTTCATTTCGTCCCATTACAAGACATCTTTCAGAGGATTCCTCGGGAGGGGAGCCCTCGCATAGCTCATCTTCGACGTCTTGAGACCTCTCAGACTATCTTCTTCCTACAAGCTCGGGGTCATTACCATCCGCCTTCCCATCAGCCCCAGTCTGACTCTGTGACAGTTTCCCTCCTCTGTTTTCTCTCTTCCAGAGCTCGTCTTGCTCTCTTTTTGTTTGGAATTGATCCATTCCCATCCCCTTTCTTCTCACTCGTAGCACCAGGTTAGCTCTCAGTCCCAGCACTCTTCCCCTCTTCTCTCCTGTCACTTGAAAACCCCAGCTTACTCTCCCCTAGGAATGATTGTTAAATTAGGAAGGAGCTGTCGAAGGTAATTTCCTATTCTATTTAATCTTTTTTGACTCATCTTGCTAATATATTACTTCTGCAGGCTCTCGGCTCAGACAGAATAGGAGAGGGAGAGGGCACAAGCTGCCATTGTCTTGGAGCTGGCTTCTCTTACGAGGGGTTTAGAGCCATGGAGACGGTGTGTTTGGATGTTGCCTGCGGGAAGCAGGCATCAGTAAGTTCAGCTTTACATATGTCTTTTTTTATCAAGTTTCGTGCTTTGTTGTTTTTGTCATCTTACTTCTCGCTCTCATTTTATTCCTCTCCACTCGTCTCATCTATTCTCCCAATACCCTCACTCTTTTCACCACTCCTTATAAAAATGTCTCTTTTCAGAGAGCATAAGTATTCAATCCATGCGTGCGCTCGCAACTGGATGGATTGTGAAGGGGTGTTTTGAGGTTAGAGGGGAAGGGCGACGCAAGGTGCGACGAGCGTGGTTGGCATTGTAATGTAGTTGATTGAGCACAAGTCTTTCAACTTTGGTTTAGGAGAGTTAAGGGGAATGTGGTGGTGAGGATTTTGGTGAGGTTTTATACTCCATGTTTGAGTTGAAGGCTGTTTGTCCCCCCCTAATTCTTATTTTGTGGGGGTTTGGAGGTGGAATTGTTTTAGCGGGTGAATTGTTTTAGGGGGTGAATTTTGATTTTTGTACTGGGTGGATGGATGGGTGGGTTGATTGGAGGGGTGATTTGTTCGAGGGTGTGGAAATTTTGAAGGTTGGAGAGTTGACTCAATATGGGTCTGCGTGTGAATGAGGGGGAGGTGGGAGGGGGAGGTTAAGGTGTGTGTGCCTGTGCTTGGTTGATTGTTCTGTGCCTAGAGAGAGGATATAGAAGGTCCAAATGGGATGCGATGGAAATATGGAGACAGGTATTCTCTCGCAAGTGGTTTTGCATGTGATTTCGTATGGTGTTGTGGTGATCTTGTTATACTGTTGTGTTGCTAAGCCAGTTCTGCACAATGTGTGTGCGCTTCATAAAGAAATGCAAGCTCCTCCAGTGTCAATTTCTCTCGCTGGAAGAACATCGAGGATCTTAATTCTTTATTGGGCTAAGATGGGAGAATGGCATCGTTCGGTCGATGCCACATTGGTGTCAGCCAATGATACCCAAAAAGTTGCATCCAGACTACGATCTGCCAACAGCAGTAACATCTCTCCTACATGATCTAAATCTGAATGTTGATCAATAACTGCCAAAGAAAAATGCAGATATCATTTTCCTCGTGCGTTTCAGGTATGCCATGAGAGGAGCAGAATGGCCCAGAATGGGGAGAAAATGGCACAAACTGAAGCTCGAATACTGGATTTCTGAGAGTAACAAGGAAACATCAGACTGGTGGACATAGTATTAGCTCAGTATCAGTACTAGAAGGCATCTCCTTTGATATTTAAGACAAGTAGAAACATAGAGAGGTATATGTGTTTGATGTACAGGACTTTGGAGCGTGAGAGATGTAGCACTGCAGCTGGTGTGGTTTAACCGTGGAAGGAAATGGCTTAATGTATAAAATACTCCTAAAATGTAAGCTGATATGAGCTAGAGTTTCAACATATGATGTTTGAGTAAGTGCAATAAAGGGCTATCAACTTTTAATCGCAAGTCTACTTACTGTATATATGTAATGCATGACCATGGTCACCCGCACGAAGAATAGATCTCCAAAGCTAAGGTCAGCCTTTTTGAAATTTAATTAAATTTCATAATTTCAAAATAGATAGGAACAGCACCGAAAGAATCGACGTCTATGTATTTAATTTTCTTTATATAAATAATATATACAAACAATTGCAACAGATTACTACATACTTTACTTTAGTCTATGGAAATACGAATGTAGTTATATTATTATGGAGATGCCGGTGGCGTTTGGTGTTGTGGGGCTACTTACTATATGGGTATGTACTCGTAAAGCTTACGAAGATACCCCGCAATAATATGCCCCGCACCTGTATGTAACTGGAAGCGCTGAAAATCCAGGTCCAGGGTACTTCGTACACGAAATTTGAGCTTAGCGAGAGAGAAGCTTAGAATGAATGAAGGGATGGATGACGATGATGATGACTTCCCATAATACTTCGAAGTATCGCTTTGTTTTGGTTTGTGGTTGAGTTCTTTGATTGGGATTTAGAGTTATTCTTGACTTGGATTATTTGGTGATTTGGTTATTTTTTGGGGGGAATTCGGACTGCGTAAATTAAAGAGAGAGCTTGGGTGGGTGTTACTGTGGTTAGGTGCCTGGGCCGGGGTTGATTCTTCCTTTTGGCATTGGTGTTGGTGTCCACGATTGGAGTCGATGCAATGCTGAATAAATAGCTTTATGGTTTTTATTAGAGAGATCTAGGTAGGAAATAAGTTCGGGCGTATTGTAGCGATAGGATTTTCTAGGTCGATTAGAATTTCTCGAGGTTTTCATATCCTACATGAAACCAACAAAAGTTCATGGCTTTTTATTTTTCACACGCAATCAATATCCCAAGTATCAACAAACATCATCGCAATTACAGACCACTATCCCGTTCAATCTCCACAGGTGTTATACATACAAATTTTTGTCCCTAGTCTCATTTTCAACTTCCTGTCTACATACATGGTATTCTCCCTAAGAGAAAGCAAGGCTACCTTAGCTCTACTGATAGTAATTTTGTGATATCCACTGACTGACTCGGTACTACGTGCGATGAGGTCATGAAACCAAATGTCGAGAATTAAAGCGGTTGAGGATGTTTCTTTTCCAGATTCCGTCTTGTCTGAGACAATATGCATGTCCTCGCTATTATGCATACAATAATATCCCTTCAAATGCTGCTGATTCTCCTTGCCATCATCACAACGGGAGTCGGAACGCCTAGAATTTTGGCATTCTTGTATCAAAGCTTGTCTCATATCCTTGTCAAAGCTTATCCCAAGCCCTTCAACTGAAATTCATGCTTGACAACATGACTTATAGTATCTATGTTGTTTCTCTACGAAGGACAATAACTTCACGACAAAGATCTGATATTCTTCTACTCCGTATTCATTTTTGTGCTATGAGATCGTAAGCTATACATCGGCACCATTCGTATAATGAGTGGACTTGCAATTGGATTGTACAACAACGCCTCCGAAGTAACGACGAAGTTATTGACCTGATCAAGCCTTGCCAAGAAGCTGGTAATGTCGATCTTTTGTAAATTTGAAATTCTCTCCTTCTTGTTAAGGAAGCTAGGTATGAGCATCGAATCAACGATGTCCGTTGTTCGATAAGAATTTAGAAACACTTGTGTCGTGTGAGGCTCAAGGAATCGTATTATGGCTGATACACGAGCGCACCAATAACGGCATCGCACCGTATCTAAAGACAGGAATCTTATACCTTCCTAACCGGGCGTAGTAAGTGTTTATTCGATGATTATTTATCCATCTGGGATCTGGAAAAACGAGGCTTTATCTTTATCTGACGTACTCCGAACAAGTGGCTTGGCAAGAACATGGATCCGCTTACTTCGATATTGAAAGATTCCTACGCTGTAGGGTTTCCATAATGCTGACGTTTATACTTGCATGGTGATGATGTTGGTTAACTAGGCCATTCGGCACGAATATGCTGGCTATGCAGATCTTCTACTAATACTACTATATAATGATTGCTCCCTATTTCATTCCCCTTTTTCTCCCAAGGTCCTTCGCTCAACTACTTGCATAATATGTCAAATCTTGCAAACTACGCCCTTGATGGCGGTGACCCGCGTATGGGCGAGAAGAACAATCCTAATCAATATGCTCTCGACCATGGCCATGAAGCGGGACTCAGGAATGGTTTCAATATCGAGGCCGCCCAGGTACACAATGACCCAAACATCCTTTTCGAGGAGTATCTTCACTACGCCAAAATAACCCGTGCTGAGGAACGTGCATATGAGGGCAATAACATTAAGCGAAAGGAACCCTTTTCTCTGGGCGGGGTTATCAAAAATCGATTTTCGAAAGGTCATCAGCATGAGATCAACGCTACGGTCGAAGGAAACCAGATCGTGACAACTCATAATGATTGGTATGTCAAAACTTCTCTGCACAGATATGTATCTGGTACATATTGCCATATTGGAGTTCCATGTCAGATTTGCAGGTGATGCTAATACCTGGTCTTACATAGGACTACTGTGACTGACCAGGAATGGAGACAAGCCTCACGTGCTACCAGAACAGCATCTTGGGGATCCATCTTCTTCTTGATCACAACAGATATTCTGGGTCCTTCTGGCGCTCCGTGAGTTCTAAGGCTTCGTCAAGTATATCTCGAGCTAATGAATATTGAAGATGGGCTTTCTCCAATACTGGATATGGACCTGGTGTTGCCCTATACACCGTCTTTGGTCTCATGGCTTCGGTCTCTGGGTGGTATGTCTGGGGAGTTTATATGCATAGTAAGTGATACTTCAGCTACGTATTCAGCAGAGTCACTTTCGTAAGAGCGATAAGACATGATGTTTGTTGGCAAACACTTTTCGCTCAGCAGAGCTTTCTCCAAGGCGTATGTTTAATCATAAATTATCAATGCTGACAGTTTGAACCTCAGCGGACTCCGATCGTCACCCCCTTCGAGATTTTGGTCAAGCATTTTTCCGTGTCTTTGGCCCTACTATGCGACACTTCATCAATGTTCTGCAATCTCTCCAGATGATCATGCTGGTGGCAGTGCTCATTCTCAGTGAAGGGGGTAAAGTCTCGCAAATTTCTATTGGCAGAAACGGAGAAAATGGCAATGGACTCTGCTTCGTTATCTGTCTGCTCATCATTGCTCTCCTGGGCATGGTGCTCGGACAGATCCGTACTCTCCAGCGTTTTGGATGGCTCGCCAACTTCTCCGTCTTGACGACCGTTCTCACTTCGTTCATTGCTATCGGTGTTGCTGCCAACTCCGAACCCAATTACGCGGCTATGTTCAGCTCCTTTGGCGCCAGCGTAGATGTTCCTTTTGGTGAAGTTAACTTTCCCAACGGCACAGTTGAGAGCCATATTCCAATCAGGAAATTTGCGGGAACACCTCCTTATGGATATGCTTCGGGTGGTGTTGGCTTCCTGGGCTCCTTCCAGGGTATCAACAGCATCATCTATGCTTATGGTGGAGCTATGCTCTTTTTCAATCTCCTCGCTGAGATGCGCAACCCGTGGGACTTCTGGAAGGGGATGATTGTTGCGGATGTCTTCATCTATCTCGTTTACATGTTCTTTGGTATCTTCCAGTACTCTTACCAAGGCCAGTACACATTCAGTTCGGCCATTCAGAGTACTACTCCCTTCATTTACCGAACTGCAGGCAATGTTTTGGCCATTATTGGTAAGTCACAATCACCGCGTTCGGATATTGTCATATTGACCAAAACTAATGCTATTAATTAGGTGGGTTGATTGCTGCTGCCTTGTATGGTAACATTGGCATTAAAGTCATCTATAACAACGTTCTCATGGAGCTTTTTCGTAAGTATTCTGTACTTTAATGTCGAGTCACAATTTCTAACAAGGCCAAACAGACTTTCCCCCCTTGACATCTAAGCGAGGCAAGATCATGTGGGTCTTTGTCGTACCAGTCTACTGGGCTCTCGCCTATGTTATTGCCACGGCCGTCCCAAATATTGGAGATATCTCGAGTCTAGTCGGAGCGTTCTGTATTGGCAACTTTACTTACACCTTCCCAGCATTGCTTAAGATAGGGTTCGATATCAAGAAGAATGCCATGCTTCCGGAAGAGGAATTCGATACCACGACGATGAAGTACACTCGTATGGACAACGGCATGAAGAGATGGTGGAGAGGTTACAAGAACTCATTCTGGCTAACCTCTTTCAATATCTTGTACTTCTTGGGGTCTCTGGTGGTATGCGGTCTTGGTTGCTACGCTGCTATTGAGGCACTGATTAGTGCATTCGGTTCTGGTGGGACCACTGCAACCCACTTCAGTTGCATATCACCCTTTGCTTGATATGTTTCCATGAGTGGTGCTATCTGTAATGGGGCAAGGAAGCATAAATTGGACGTAGGTGTGATGGCTGTCTTCGCAGGCCATGATCACGAGATATTAAAGACTAATCTTACGCTGTACTATAACTTCCCAGATTCTTTGATATACGATGATAGAATATGAACCGTAGTAAGCTTTCGAACCGTCTGTTGTGTACATTGTTACGGAAGATAGTTGTAACAATGAAGTTCTAATTACAATAACTAGTCGTCCAGCGCTAGATCGCGGCGGCAGGGCGTAATAGCCGAAATGAAGCCCCACCACAGCGACACCAGGCCCTATCCTGTCCAATTATTAACTGCGCGTTCAGCGCGTCACATTTGATTCAGCAGAGTCTGCATTTGATACTTCGATAGCACGACACATTTCATTCTCCTACGAAATCCAATACCCCGGCTTAACTTGCCTTGACCCTTCCGTACCGTCAGCAGCTATGGATATCTCGGACATTCTTCAGGACCTAAACGCTCGCCATCTCGAGCACGATCCTTTCGCAGATGGCAATGATGACTTCGGACTAAATAATGGGAGGAATTCCGGGCAAGCAGACCTCCAAGCTCTTACAAGAGCCTGGGTTAACGAAAGGGGAGCTACTGAACTCTTACCGTAAGGCATCCTCTTCTCATTGCGATTATTTGCTAAACCCTCACCAGCTGGCCGAAAGATGGCCTCATCGACCGCGCCACGAACCGCATAAAGCATCAAATCGAGCTTGTCGAGCAGATGACCGGCGACATGGACCCGAAAACCAATTTCTCCCTCATCATAATCCAAACCGAAGTTGAACGCTGGAAATTCCTCATCCGCTCCTACCTCCGCGCGCGCATCGCCAAAATCGACAAATACACCCTCCACTACCTCTCCCCCGAGTACTCCGACCGGCTCAGCGAAACGGAGATCGCGTATGCGACGAGGCATCAGCAGTTATTGCATGGCCATTACTTGAGCAGTTTCTTGGGCAGCTTTCCGCCGAACCTGCAGAATCTGAATGATACGGCTGGAGGCATCAATATGATTGGAGGCCCGGATGAGGATGAGGGTGTTTTTGTTAGGGGGTTGGGGTCTAGGACTATTGGAGGCGAGGGAGAGGTTATTGTGCATGGGAGAGGGAGAGATGGGGATGGGGAGGTTTCGGTTGATAGGGGAGAGGTGGTGATTGCGAGGTGGGCTGACGTTGGGGGTTTGGTCGGAGAGGGGGAGATGGAGTTGGTTTGAGATATGCACCGACTATAGAATTGATATCTATCGACATGCCTCCTACGGGTCTCCTACGGACTAGGTCCACGGCTATCCGGTTTCTGCTCAAGTCATAGACTTGAGAAGATATCAACACGACCTTCGACAAGGTGGATACCTGACATACGTTGGCTGCTTCAAATATCAGTTCGCCCTAGATGAGGTAGTTGGGCCGTCCCTCTCACCCTCGGGCACAAACAAATCTAAGGCAGACGGATCCAAGGCTAGCAAGATCTTAGAGACATCACACAATCCAGACGCCCAGTAGGAATGTTCCACGCATTCGGTACAGTCCAATCAAATATTCCAACCCTCGACGACATCCAGAAAGGCAACTTTGAGACCGACGGCTGGTCTGGTCTGGTCTGGTCCAGGCCAAAGAAGATACAGCAACGCCCGTCGTGATTCGAACCACCATGTTCTTCCAATCCACCGCCATAAAGCCACTAGAAATCTCCTACCGATCAATCATACCGAAAAAACTCACGCTACCGATGAAAAGAAGGCTGCAGATCGCGTTGGGGTCGAAAATTTACTCATGGCCACAGCTGAAGAAGCACGTCATGACTCCTTATGATCCCTTCGTGCCATATGAGATTGGCTACCGATTCCTACCCAGACACACTGAACTACAAGTTACCAGAATCGTCATCATTGGCTTTTGGAAATTTGTTACTGCGCTGTTCGGATTTCTCCTCACCATTTACGCCAACAACATTGTTGCTTGGGGTGGTATGCTTTTTATGATCCTCATCAAGAAAGTTCAGGGCGCGCCGGCTAGTGAGGAGGACCAGAAGATCCTCAAGGAGAGAAGGGAGAAGGAGACTGGAAATGTATGGTACCTAGTATGGTATCCAGTATGGCGCTCTAGTTTGTGATTCGAAGTCTTGCTGACTAGATGGAGGCATTGGGTTGCTGAGAGATGGGGGGTTGTTTCGAAAGCTTAGTGAGGGGAGTGGGAAAATGCTAGACCTGAGGGTATTATGATTATTTGTTTCTGACATGTAATATGTTCGAGGAGTCTTAGAAGCTGGATGTGCTTGCTGCATTTCGGAACCAATGTCAATAGCCCCACCTTTCGCTAGTTATCAAATGTTCAGTAAGTTTTGCAGATTTCCTCTATCCCTTCCATGTCTTACTGTTACCAAGTTTTGGCACCCTAAAATAGGAAATTTTTCGTAGCCGCACAGTCGTATCCAAAAATTCAGGTGCAAGGAAGTGGTGCTTATCAAGATTCTTCTCCTTGGTTCCGCCCTGCCATCGTCTGTACTTCAATGTATGTCCAATAAACATATGTCCGTGATTTGTGGCTTTGCTAGGTTGTGCTGCATGGCCTTGACAGTTGCTGTACTTCGATAGAGCGGGACTGGCATTAGGATTTCTGCTGAAATGGTACATGAGAGAGTGGTGACACTGGTTAGTGGTCGACTAGCAATGTTAAAGAGAGGATTAGTATCGCTGCACACAAAGAGTGGAAATAGATCATATGAGCGTGGAATATCTGTTGAATGAATGTAACTTGTGCTGACTACTTAGTACTTAGTTCATCGAGGAGTACTTCTTTCTCCGTTAATCTTTCCAATCCTTCCGGGTCAAGTGTTTATTCACAAGTCGACAGTGTGATTCGCATCACCAAGAGTCAAGATGAGTAAACTCAGAGAATATTCCCTCTGTGTCGCCCCTGAATTTTATCGGAAGCCATTATATTCTTCTCTACAAAAGCTGATCTAGAAGTCGAACGTGTTGCTCAATTTCGTTAGAATCAACTCAAAGCCTTCTCGCGTTAACATCAAGCTTCTTATACGACAGACCAACCCATATACACACACGAGAGCATACTAATTTCGTGCTATATACCATGGCACTGGCAGGCATGTCACCTAAAATTCAGGCCCAAAGAAGAGCTACCGAAAAGGCTCCGATTATACCAGGTATGAAGTCTTCTGAGTTTGAGCTACAGAATATGGAGACTCAGACACTTGAGCAGAACGATAAACCAGAGGAGAAATTTGAATCCTTTCACCCTTCGTCCTCCGTCTATTCCTTTCCATCAAACTCATACAAGTACAAGAGTACGTCAGCATCGTCAGACCGGTCGCATTCTACTATAGTTCAAATCACTTCTACCCGTCATGCTTCAACTCGGTCATTTTCACCTCTCCTGTCAAGCTCACGATCACCGCCCCGCAGTTTAAGAAGCACTCATCGTGAGTCCTCTGTTGACTCTGACAGGACTCAGAGTAGCAGTGCTTCATATACCATATCGGAGGAGAAGAAGATCATTAGAGGTGTGTGCCTCTGTGGGAAGTGTGATACCGGTGGACTACGCTCGAGCTCAAAATCGATGAGTGAAAGAAGTTGGAGAAGCGAGAGCTTAAGTGAACTAAGCCATTCTACTGGCCAAAATAGCGCAACCCGGAGTGGTATCAAAGGCTTCCATGGTCGGCGGGTGATGTCCTCTGTCCTCTCCTTGGTCAGTAACTTTATCAACCGTCGTGACCGACGTGCCCAACGCTCGCGCCCTCCGTCCTTATACAAGATTAACAAGACACACTTAGCGATCGATACTAGCGAGATTTCCCCACTCATATTCACAGCCGAAATCAATGCTTCTATTCAGGAAGCTTGTCTCTCTGGGAACGGCTGGGATGAGCTTTGCCCAAGATTCAGAACTCTTTATGGATCACAGGTTGACGAAGCACATGCACATTGCAAGAACCCCAACTGTGCTTTCAAGGAAAGTTACATTGAGCAGGCTTCTTCCACATCTTCCGAAGATGACTCAACACTGCCCCAGTCCCAAGCTGCTCTGTTAGGTAGACATGAGGAATGCACCTGCCCTATCACTTGCACACCTCCCGGGGTACCACCAAGCCGTCCGGATCACGAGAAGATAATCGTAGGATTAAGTTCTAAGACTCCCTTTATTGTGGCCTCAGAGGGAGAGCAGTACCTTCTCCTTGATCATCAAGGCGGCAGGTGGCATATTCTAGGCCCTTCTGAGCAAGCGACTACGATATCTAGCAAACGAAGCTCGGACATCCTACCAGCTGTCATTGCTTCCGGAACACTAAACCCTCTTCCACTTAATACTCATATCTTGAGAGCTGGTATTACCTGTCCATGTTACGACGAAGTTCATGGGCCAGGATCCTTCCTTGCTGCCCAAGCGCTCGCTGCCACCTTCACCTCGACGCCGAAAGTTCACACGGGCTACACCACGTCCGCATTCTCGACGGATATCCCAGGCGCAGACGATTCCAAGGAAAGCTATTTCGGCAAAGCCAGGACAATTCTGGAAAGCAAATACCTTGCTGCCTTTCCGTGGTTAGATAGGGGAGAGTTGGATCTGAAGGCTAAGCAAGATTGCTGTCATGTGGCATATGAATATCGAGATATTTTGAGTGGGGAAATCACGGACGAGGAGATTGTAGCTTTCTACTGCGCGGGAGAGCTCGATAGTCGCGATCCTATTATTGATAAGACTGATTCTCAGAGCAAGCGGGTCAGCATTGGTGCTCGATGGCTTGAAGAAACGGAGGATGAGAAAGGAAAGGTTGACTCCTCTGCAGCCCGCGCCGTCAAGGCCCTTGAGTGTAAATACATCGCTACATTCCCTTGGATGCGGCGCTCCTTCATCCACAACAAAGCTCGGCATGATGCTCTTTGGCTGCAAAGGCAGGCTGTCAGTCACTCTCCGAGGAAGCAGCTTCTAGCTGATGGGAAGATCATCAGGTTCTTCGGGGCCGAGAAGTGGGATGATGTGGGGAGGGATGGGGAAAGAAAATTGTAGGGGATTATTAGTTTCTTGTAGTAGAGAGAATAGCAAATCACAATAGCCGTTGAGAATAATTCTCAAATAGCGTAGATCCTCTGGGTTACAGTTTCTACCTCTTGGCTGGGATATTAACCATATTGCGATCGTACGTAGTACATTCTTTTGCGTACATAAACCACAAACCGGTATATCGGTGAAGAAATAGACATATTGGAGCATATGCTAGACCACTCGACACTGGAGAGCAGCACCTGGTGGACTTTCTATGTGGATCATCCGCCTCCTTTTTAAGCGAGATGCCTTACGTAAGCCGTGTTGATGAAACCAAGTGACAACCACCAGAGGCTTGGCAAGGTTACAATTCACCCTACTTGTGCTTTGTAATACAGTGTAGAGACTTAATGCTAGTTCTAATTAACTTTTACTTGAGATATAGAATGGGATATTTCCGACGTCCCAATACACCACTTTGGCACTTTAGTAATTGCCAATGGGATTATGGGAGGGAATTTAAAGTGAGTGTTGCCTCAATGTTTTGACAAGGCTAACGTAAGGTCCAGACTACTGGAGAAGAGCAGGTCTATGTAGAGAGTGGAAATGTATAGTGGATTCAAAGACTTGTTGTTGGAAAGAGCCTCCGTTGATCATGCCTCTTTACTGACATGCAGGGGGGTGTTGGTATTGATTACTAGTTTTGTCGAAGCTCCTGGCCCTAGTCTATAATTTAGAAATTCACGCCGCATACTTGCTTGAGAAATACTTGGTTAAAAGAATTACAATGGCTCGGTCGATCTGGAGTATAAAGGCCCCGCTTACAGGCACATCAAGAAACCCGAGATGGGCATAAGGTTATCTCCCTTTATGTTCAAGCACTTCAGCTCGATAGAAGCTGTGAGCGCTAGAAGCCCTAAAGCAGTTTGAAACCTCCTCTCACGTGGAAAACAAGGCTATGACCACTTTGGCCTAACTTCTAGCGTTGGTTGCCTGGCTTTTCAGTTCACTTTCACGACTCTCTAAGACTCTCATGTTTACCGAAGTTGATTTCTCACAACTCTTCACGCGTCAGCCTCCACAATCAATCTCCAACTCCGATCTTACAATTACACATCAAACATCACCAAACACACGCACTCATCATAACTCACCATGTTGTTTGACAGCATCAAATCATCCATTCGGGCGCGTCGCCAACCAAAGCGACCACAATCAGAGTTGCCACGCATGCGTGACGACGCGGAGGCCATTACCAACCAAGAGAGGTTGGACGCAACCAAGAGCGTCTTTGACAGAATTCGGCGGACAGGCTCACTCAAAGAGCTCCGTCTTCCCCTGACTTACAGGGGCAAGCCAATGACGTTCACCAGTCTCTTTGGAAGCGCCGAGGCCGAACAAGGAGATCAACCATTGCAGACTGCCGCTGCCGGTAAGTAAAATTCTTTGGAAATCTCACAACATGATCCCGATCTGACTTTATTCACACAGATGGAAACCTCAGTGGCCTGCCAGGCCCCACGACCATTAGACGCAAACCATTGCCAGGTGAGGCACCTCCATTCAGCCTTGGAGGCCAGCCAAGTTTCGACCCCCAAGCACCTCGCACAGATCCCAGCCTGTGCCGCCTGGCAAAAACTGTCCTAAAGCACCGATACACCACCAAGTTTGAGATGAGCTTTGAGCCACCACCAGGAGTTTTGAGGAAAGAATACCATTTCCTCTGGGCCACCGAGGAGCAGTTGGATGCCAAGGTTATGGATGACATTGTCTGGGTTCGGGAGCGATTTGCACAGGCTGGACAATCAGAGCCAGGTCAGTTGATGTTGCCCTTTGATTTTTACCTAGTCACTGTTTACACTTTCCTCTGAACTGCTATTCGCTTAACGTAGCCACATACTAATTCATTGACTAGATGATGATGCTATCATCTATTGGTACATGGAGGATGAGACGCTCTAGTTCTTGATTATGGTCAAGGTGGTGATATACTAGACATTACTGATGTGGAGTTCCCCTTGTCTCTCGGTTTTCGGTTTACGTGGTAGATTGCAGTTCCATGTTTATATACATTGGAGGGAATCCCTTTCAAGATTGGGCCCTCTGATATTTGGGGGTTAAAGGACACTTGTTTTTCACACAAGGTCGTACTTGAATTTATTGGTTGTTAATAGGTCGGAGCAAACTATAGCGCGCTTCAGATGGTAATTAGGACAGAGTACTACGAATTGACGACTTTTATGAAGTACTACTTTCTCTTTGTAAAGTATATGAGGCATGATGGGAGTTATTGGGTGTGATTAGATGCATGAATTCTCAATTAAAGCATCTAAAAACCCAAAACCTTCATTTTCTCTAAACAAATAGTGAAGAGCCTGCCAGCTTCAACTCTATAAGGTATTTTCACTCGTAAAAAGATAGGGTGTGCTATTGTGACTGCCAAAAAGAAAATAGATATATGCCTCTCGCACAAATGCGTGAGAGAATGGCAGGCAGATCTCGTCTAATACTGTTAAAGACAGTGAGCCTTCTAAACCGAACTCCTTGAGCAGTCGATCTTGATTTTTCTGCTGACCACCAGCAAATCTATCACATACAACAACAACTACTACAACAGCTACAGCAGGAACAACAGCAACAACAACAACAACAACGCGTGAATTCCTCTTAGATTTTGTCTTATTGCTCATTGCACATTGTATGTATGATATCTTTGCAAATAGACAAAAAGCTAATAGTGTGTTGCTTCAGACGTCCTGCCGACTACCAAAAATCCAACAAAACCCCCCACTAAGTGACTATATACAAGCAAACTCATTTATACAATGGGTCATTGCATGAGCTTGCCTGCTCTTGGCCGAAGTAGATCAAAAAAGCAGGCAGCGACTACTACTATAGACGAGACGGGTCTCACCGGAGAGACGAATGGAGCAATTATGTTGGAAGATATCACCAGAAAGGCGGATGATATCCCAAAGAAGGAGGAAGAGGAGGGCGAATCCCAACGACCAGATCCGGAGAGTGTCTTCCTTTATTTGAGACAATCGCCAACCACCCAGCCCAGTATCAGAGCCTCCATCAATGGATGGTAAGTCACTTGTCATGAAATAGATTCTTCTATTTAGTGAATTTTCTTCTATTATTCATTCCCCGAAGCTTACAAGATCGTTTCACTTCCCTCCACCTATATTAGATATCTCCGAGATTATGTTAGATAAATCACTAACCTCTGCCTCTTATCACACAGGTTCGATAATCTACCCTATCCCATGCCGGGCGTTAACAACCCCTTCCCGGAAATCCGACCAGTCGAGCCGTTCCCTCCCCCCGAGAGGAGAATCAAGAGAGTCTTCGCTACTGGCCAGCGCCGCGACGAGGAGGAAGGCGAGGCTGATCAAGAGATGTAGAGGAAGTCCTGTGGGTGGAGAGCACCCCATAACACTTGATTATATGGCCAGAAGTATACCTGCCGCCCACTAGATTGGCAATCTAGTAGGGAGAGCTTTGCGAGAAATTTACAAGACATTCGGGCCTCTTCTGTTTTTCTTCTTTTTTTGAGATTTATCAGGAGCTGATTCGGGGGGAGATGACTCTAAGGGGCACGATAGGGCCTGCGTAATAGATATAAGAGCATGAAAGCACGATTCTGTTTGTAGATACTAAATTCAGATTTGTCAATTCTGACCACCAGCTTTGTCGTTGCCTCATGAGAGGGTACCTGCAGCACGCCACAACCTCCGTTTGAACTTTGAAGAAACCTGAGGGGTTCTCTTTAATAGTCTGTATCTACTGTAGAACATTCAAATACCAACGTATCGCCACATGCCGTAATATTTTCTTCGAAGCATTCTTCACCACAAATCTCGGGATGGCGAAGAAATCTAAGAAGCATGCTTCGGCTTCTGCAACAGCAACCATGGGGCCCAAAGGTGCAGAAAAGAAAAAGAAGAACCGTCGAGATATCGCCGCCGAGTTTGATCGCTACTTCGGCGAGCAGACCATGCTTGCGAATTGGCAGCGTCTGTGCAGTGACGTTGGGATCCGAGATGATCTTAGCAGCATCAATCAGTGCAAAAAGGTATGGGCAATAGAGAACCATCACCAAAAACTACAAGCTGATTATGCATAGGAGCTCAAGAAAGTCTGGGTCAACATTTACGATCTTATCGACGCAGTCAATGCAGGTACAACGCCTCACAATTTCCGAAGCTGCGCTGAGTTACGAGCCTACACGCTGAATGAACATAAAATTTTCCCGAAGAAGCAGGCGAAAAAGGGAGGTCCGGTCAAGGCGTTGCTAGCTTGTATCTTTTCTTAAGCTGGTAAATAGAAAGGAGGACGATACGAATACAGGATTGCAGAGAGATCTGTAGCATTGAGATACGAGGGGGAAACGAAAAATTCAGTTGTATCGGATGTGGCTATATTGGTACCCTAGTGACGGTTGCTGGTTGTCTTGATCCGATAGGAGATTTATCAATGGAAACACTCATTTGTCGGATCATGCCTCGTGTGTTCCATTTTCTTGATTAATCTATTATATCTTTATGTCTCCATCTCTTTCAGATCTTGCGAGGTGCAATTGGCTTGGTAAACAATGTCAGCATATTTCTCTTACGGTACAATTGGCATTATGGGCTGAGTAGACACACCTTGGCTGGCTGCACCAGATCGATATGACCCGCAAGGGCGTGTAACCATCCTCCAGGACTTTGTCCTATCATTGAGTGCGGGAATCCAAGTTCGAACGGAGCCGCACCCTCCACCTCCTCGATATCTTCCTCTGTCAACTCCACGCTCAAAGCATCGATATTGCTCTTCAGTTGCTCCACTGTTCTTCCTCCTACGATCGGAAGAACATAAGGAGTCTTTTGCCGGACGTATGCGAGGGCAACACTGGTCATGGTAGTTCCCTTTCTTTTGGCCACAGCTTCAAGTACCACGGATACCTTGAGATCGATTTCAGATGGCGGTGCCACTTTGCGACCTTCATTGGCCTTACGCTGCTCAGCAGTTTTGAAATTTCCACTGCCTAGAGCTTCCCATGGCGCAATACCCATATTTTCACTATATTCCAGGCGATCAGTTTTGATACAGAATCACACCTCAAGAAGTATCAGACTGATAAGCAGCCAATAGATCAGGCATATACAAGGCTTAGATTCGGGAAAAATAAGAAACTCACTGAATCGTCATTGGGATGATGTCTCGCTCAAAATCCCGGTTTGCCGCAGACCATTGACCCTGATACACAGAGAACTGTTGCAGCCCATGATCGCGTGCATACTGATTGGACTTCGCAACGATCCAAGCTGGTGTATCCGAGACCCCAATATAGAGCACCTTCCCAGCAGTGATCAAATTATTAAGCGAATGCATGAGTTCAGGAATAGAACACATGAAGTCCCACCAGTGAATATAGAGCTATCATCACTGTCAGCCAATGATCATCCCAGCCAGGTCGAAATAAATGAGGCCTACTAAATCAATATACGATGTCTGAAGGTTCTTCAAGCTTTGCTCTACGGAGGTGCGTAAGTTCTTGGCTCCATTCCCGCTCGTGTTCACGATGATTTCTGTTTCTCCAAATCCTGTTCTCCAAGCTGTCGTATACTTTGTTGCGACGACCATTTGGTCTCTGACGCCTCTGTTGGCCATCCATTCGCCGATCGCACGTTCAGATTCCCCCTTCTGATAATTGATTGCCCTGTAAGATGTTAGTTGGACCGAACGGAAGATACATGGTGTCGGTATAACCCACGTATCGATAAAATTTCCACCGCTTTCGTAGAAGAGGTCAAGCATAGCTTTATGATCACAAGTACCGAGGATATCACTCCTGCATTCCACGTCAATAAATCATTCAAGACTTTCAAGTTTTACCTTTGGGATACTTACCAAGACTCGCCAAAGTTTGCTCCGCCCAAGCATAATGGACTTACCTTAACCGAAGCAGTTGGTGATAGGAGACGATAATAGCCAAGAGCTGTTTTGGGGATTGGTGCGGGTGGAAACGCCATGTTGTATTGTGGTTATATTTGTGAGGGAGGGACTTGAGAAATGTGCAGTCCTGTTGAATCAATCAGGGTTGAAAAGATCCGTGTTGTGTTTTTATAGGACTGGGTGGAGGATGAACTTGGACTTTTATGTAGACTCGTGGTTATTGCAGCCAAGTTGTAATATGCAGGACAAAAGTCTCTGAGTAAGAGAGCGCACCCTTGTCAAATAATGAGGCCTCTCAAATGATGTTGAAAGCTGTTACTATCCTTTGCTTATGCATTCCAATCAATGTAGATGAGGAACTTGGCAGTTCTCCAGAATTTGCGATCTGATTATGATAACAGGCCATAACGCAGTTTTTTCTGAAGAGTTTCCACATGCTGTTTGTCAGACGAGCCAGAAGCTATGAAACACGCAGCGCGAGAGACCAATCAAAAGGAAGAGTAAATGCCTTGCTAGGGGCAGGAGTTAAACATGCTTTAACGCCGATCATAGCCTCCATTCGAAGTTCCATTCGGGTTTAAGAAATGGAGGATCGGCATTAAATGATGTTTAACCCCCAGTGGATTGAGGGTGATTCAAGCAAATCTGTTCGACCTCCGGTAGGTGTAGCCGATGTCCCGGATAAGCCTCGAGCACTAGATATCGTGACGAGTAGAGACTCCGTGAAGACTCTGAAGAGTTGAAACTCGTGATGTTTACTTGCTGACTATTCGCGAAGTAGTTTGGGTTCGACGAATAGACTTACGCACAAATAACGCCTTGCTGCCTATGATCAAGACTCAAGAGTTGCAATAAAAAAAGTCAGGGGAAGAGAAATTGATCCTCAGGTAGATTTGTCGGCCGCTCGAGGGAAAATTCGAAATGGAAGTTACTGATAAATTCAGTTTGCTGTTGTAAATGCAAACATCATGAGAACAGGAGAATCTAGATGCTAGTTTGGAAAAGGATGAAGGGGTGCACGTGTACATCTGAAAAAGCAAAGAGACTTTGTTCGATTGCGCGAAATACATTGGCACTACTCGAGTCTCGAGTAAGGTCCAATCTTCATGAAATTTCAGCCAGAAACAATGACTATTTTGAACTTGTAAATAGAAACGATCTTTGAAGATGTTGTCGAAATTGGTCTATCACTGCGAAGTATATAGAAAGTCGCTGAATCCCTTAACTGAGTTATCTCTAACATGGGTGTAGGACGGTACTAGCGCAAGGCTGAAAGTCAAGGCTGAATAATATCTACGCTAAGAGATCCTTGTCGCAAAATCTTTGGCGAGCTTCCCCTCAAAAAAAGTTCCTCGATGCTGGCCGACCACCACCAAAAGTCCCAATATCCACATCATGCCTCGACAACGATCCAAAAAGCTGAGTGCGAGTCGCAGCGCAGAGAAAGGTCCCGAGTCCAAACGGGAAAATCCACAAAATGTATATATCAGCGACAACGAACCCGACGAAGAGGGCGACAGCGAGAGCCTGGCATCTGTGGAGAAGGATGAGGAGGAGGAAGAGCTGGACAGGTTGGTTTTTGGGGATGGCGCAGGGTTCAAAGAAATGCTAGGACAGGGAATGAACCTGGACTCCGAGGACAGTCTGGGCGAGGGCAATGCCTCAGAGGAGAATGGCTCAGAAGCGGGTGGACTCGAAGATGTCGATGATGCAGATGTATGAACTTCTCTTCAATCCTGGCCCAATTGGCACTAATATCTCTCAAAGCTCTTCTTCATAGACTCGGGCCCGTCTGCCGGTGATACAGATACTCTCATGTTGCATGATGGAACCAAGGAGCAGGGAGAGAATGCGCCAGCATGGGAGGACAGTGACGACGATCGACTAACCATATCGCTTGCCGGAAATTCGCGACTACGGAAACTTCGAGTGAACGAAGATGAAGATGTAATCAGCGGAGGAGAGTACTCAAGGCGATTAAGAAGCCATTTCGAGCGTCTGAATAATATTCCAGATTGGGCGCAAACCTCCCAACGACCCGCGAAGAGGCGTCGCAGATCATCAGCCGGGTCTGATTCGTCAATTTCTTCGAACGAGATGGACATCGATACCGAGGATCTCTCCACCTTGCCTCTGGCTCGACTTCTCCAAAATGCCAGCTCTTTGACCAGAACTCCAGTAAATTCGTCAAAACGGGCCAAACTTCGCCCCGAAGTACTTGACATTCAACAGACCCGGTCAATACCTCTGGTTCAATCCGGTGCTATTTCGTCTCTCTCGTTTCACCCAGAATACCCAATTCTCCTCTCCTCCGGCTCAGAATCTACACTTTACCTTCACCACATCGATCCTACGGCACATCCTTCGCCAAACCCTTTACTCACAGCTATCAAGATTGGAAACACCCCTCTTCACACCTCAGCCTTCCTACATCCTGCAGGAGAAAAGATATTCTTCTCAGGCCGCCGTCGCTATTTCCATATCTGGGATCTACCTTCCGGGACCATTGAAGCAGTCACTAAAGTGTACGGACAAAAGGACGAGCAGAAGACGATGGAGAGGTTCAAACTCAGCCCCTGCGGTCGATACATGGCACTCGTCGGCTCCTCGCGGAAAGGGGGAGGAATCATCAATATTCTCGACGCAAGCACGACACAGTGGATCGCATCAATGCGGATCGAGGGCGCAAACGGCGTCGCCGATTACGCGTGGTGGAGCGACGGACAAGGCTTGACGGTCATCGGCAAGGGCAGCGAGGTCGCCGAATGGAGCCTCGAATCACGCTCGTATGTTGCGCGCTGGATCGACGACGGCCACGCTCCTACCGTCCTCACTCTCGGCGGACCAAACGGCCCTAACGCCTTAGGCGGCGACCGCTGGGTCGTCATCGGCTCTCAAAGCGGAATCATCAACATCTACGACCGAAGAACCTTCATTTCCTCCTCCTCCCCCTCCTCCACCGGCACCAACAACAACTACGAGTCAATCTCCATCCCAGAGCGACCACAACCGAGAAAATCATTCGATCAATTCACCACTCCGACCAGCAACCTCGAGATCTCACCCGATGGACAGATCCTCGCTTTCAGTAGCAACGGCAAGAAAGATGCGCTGCGCCTAGTCCACCTACCGAGTTGTACCGTCTATCGGAATTGGCCAACGGATAAAACGCCCCTGGGCAGAATCAGTGCTGTGGCGTTTAATACGCAGAGTAATATTTTGGCCGTTGGGAATAAGAGTGGGAAAGTGCGGATGTGGGATATTAGGTGTTGAGTTGAGTTTAGGAAGGAGATGAGGGATGGAGTGTTTTTGTTTCTGCAGTGAAGTGTAGTAGTATAGTAGTAGTAGTAGTAGAATGGAATCTACTCACCGTATATACGCAATCTAAAATCTCTCCAGTCACGTAACTCGCGTCCTCCTATCTAAGTTGAGTTACTTTATATATAGTTATTTATACACATCCTATGATCTCCCATCCCCCTTGCTCGGACTCTCTGATATATTTATACCTCGTCCACCTCAACGCCGCTAGGTTGTATACCATATCTCCCCTCCACACTTGCTTTGGATTGATTATTTACACTTGGGGGTTTGTGTTTAGTTGTTGTTGTTATAGTTGTGGTAGTTGTGGTAGTTGTGGTAGTTGTGGTAGTTGTGGTAGTTGTGGTAGTTGTGGTAGTTGTGGTAGTTGTGGTAGTTGTGGTAGTTGTATGGTAATGGCTGAATGAGGGATGGTTCATGGTGTGGTGTGTGGTGTGTGGTGTGAGAGAAAGGGGGGAAGGGAGGGATGGGGGGAATTTGTATTCAGTGGAGGGAGATTGAGAAGGTATGAGTGAGGTAGGCGGCATATAGTGTCACAGATATGACACAGATGTATAAGTTGAGGGTACTAGCAAGGTAGAATCACTTCTTTAATTCCACGCTGAACGACTTGTCATCTATCTACACACTCCTTCCTCTCTTCTCCTCTCCCTCTGCAGCGCACTTCCTGCCAACAACACATGAACTGTCAGCAGGATCAATTATGAACACTCCATGTGCCATCTACTCCTTATGTACGCCCTTCCTTCCTATCATCAGTCATGAAAATTTCCGTCCGGTCACCCAGCGGACTTAACCATCCCAAAGGAGCGCAAAACAAAGAAGAGAAAACCCATGCGCAAAGCAGTCGCAATCTGTCATCATAATCATCGCTTCGTCGTTTATCCATTCGTTACAGTCATCAGAGCTGGCAGCCAGGGAACCGCTGACCAGCCTAGCCCAGCCCAGCCGAGCCATTTCAGTTTTCGTATTTTACTCCATCGCGCCAAGGAAAAGAAACAAGTATTAAAACCCTTGCAGTAAGAAGAGTACATGCAAAACAATCCAGCTCTGAGGGTATGGTCGTGCGCGATGCAAAGAAGGATGCAAGGACTGTATCCAGATGCCACAGATGCCAGATGCATTTAGGAGAAAGTGAAAAAAAAAAGAAAGAAAGAAAGCCTATAGAACGCCACTCAAGTCCAGTCCTGTGGAGGCCAGACATGCATCATATCGTATCGTTGAGTTTTGTATCGTTGGTCGTGAGAAAAGTGCGCCGTGAAGGGGTAAAAGGACAAACAGCCACTCGAATGCGGTGTAAATGCAAGATACAACCAGATGTCGAAAAGAAGAGTGCGAAGATGATTTCTAGACAGTGTTTTGCAGAGCCGTTTCAAATGATTTTACAGCTTTAGGCCGTATATCTTGAGCATGTCTATTCTTGCCTTGCAGTAGCCTCGCGCTCTCTAATTTGCTTGAGCCTGTTGTCCAGGTTTTGTAGGCGGCTTTGCAAACTGGGTCCGTCGCCAAAGTCGAACGATTCAATAGATCGACGGGTTTGATGCATGGTAGCGAATGCGGATCGTCGAACAGTGGCTGTGCCGTCCGGGAAGAGACGCCGAGGAAATGTATTGTTCGGACCACTTTCGGAAAAGGGAGAACCAAGGCGTGGAGGTGGCTCGAAGGTGGCAGACGGAAGAAGGTTCGGAGCCATGGTCGCAAAGGCAGGACTGGTAGGTTGAGTAGTGACTATCGCCTTGGGTAGTCCAGGGAATACGAAGGTAGGAGAAGTTTGGAGGACACCACCTCCGCCAGAAGCATGATATCGCAAAGCCTCGTCGCCCAGAGAGAATCCACGGCTGCGTACTCGGCGTTGATTGAGCGGTGTACCAAACAATTGCTCATTGAGTATCGAAGGCCTAACAATGGCGCCGCTCGGACTCAACTCTTCCTCCAAGTCATGCTGTGCTCGTCTCTTTTGAGTACCATTCAACGAATGAGGCTTGCTGAAGTGGAGGGGGGAGCGTAAGTGTCTGATGGTATCAGATTGAGTGCGCGGTGGAGATGGACGGGGTTCAGCGAAATCCATTGACTTTGATGAGCTGGGTCCATAGGTACGAACAACGAATGGAGAGCCTAATCTGGTCCGGCTTCTCGACTCGTCGAGGCATGGGGCGGTACCACGTGATCTTCCAAAACTCAATGGTGTGAACTCTGCCAGGGGTGGAAAAGCTCCTTGACGATCCAACGAAACCTCGGATACAGCGAGTTGAGCCAGTGGTCCTTCAGGTTGCATGGTCTCAGACGTGCTAGTGGCGAGTGACAAAGCAATATCTTTCGTACTGAAGGAGGGGCGCGGCCGCTCCTGGAAGGTATGGGAGCTCCAATGATGCTTGGTAAATGGCGTCGGGCTGAGGCATTGAAGGTGGCGGTGTCTGGAGACAGATCTACTATCCTTGGTTCGGCAAAGCTCTCTCAAGTGGTTACGAGTTGCTGCACTGGCATGAGGCCATGCACCGTAGACCTTTGAGGGATTCTCTGACGTTGGTGTAGCGCTGCCACTTTTTTCAGAAGCCCCAGATGACTGCAGAGTCAATCTTGCTCGATCAGCCGGCGGAGAGACCTTCTGGCCCTTCCAACTTCTCCGAGCCTCTCTAGCAACTCTGTGGCAAACTCCCTCGGGTGGTACAGCACTCGCGCTGATACGGAAAGGTGTGACTGTTGGATCTTGGAGATAGATAAGGTAAGTAGACCAAAGGTGGTTACTCTGAGCACTGATCCAAGGGGCATCTCTCCGAGTCTTGGTTCGTAGCTTGCTGTTGAGTGGAGCAAAGGTGTCTGCGGGAAGCAGGACTTTGCCTTTGCCTTTCAAGATGGGGAATTGAAAAGGATCGGCGATGTCTGACTCTGGACTGGTGCAGCTGCCGTCATCAGAAGGCCGCGAAATACGACTCCCACTATAGAAGGAATCATCGCTGCAGTCCGATGCGTCCGACATCGACGAAGTAGGCCGCGTAAAATAGTCACCTGCTGGCGATCGGGTGCCCCTGGTCCAATCTGGTCGCTGCGAATTCATATCTTCTGAGAACATTGGAGTTGGTGTTTTGGGTGGAGCATACCGATCGAAACGAGGCGCGAGCAGTAGGCTGGTATCGGCTGTCAAGTCTTCCCTATCCATCATCTCCAGATCCCCCGATGAGTCTTGTGCGAGCTCGATCGTAGGTACTGGCACATCTGCAGCAGCGACAGAGGCAAGAAATTGCTGTGTGGGAGCCTGGAGAGTCGAAGCATTCCGTCTGCGAACCTTCAATCGTTGTCGTGGAGGTGATGGTTGAGGGGGTTCGCCGGGGAAAGGTTCTGGTGTCCTAGGCTCCTCATATCTAAAGTCTCGCGGTAAGGTTTGAGAGCCGTTTGAGTGTTGATAAAACATCTTGTTTGACATGACGCGTTGGAATGTAGACGTCGAGGTGCGGCGGAAGCAAGGGACCGATCACTTGCAGAGGCAAACGGTAGTCGCAAATGCGGTTACTATTGTAGGCACACTTTGAATGCGTTCATCCGTTCGTTGGTTCGTTCGTGCGAGCGTTCGATTCGGATGAGAACGATGTCAAGAAGGAATTATGATCAGTGGGGAGAGGCAAGTCGAGAGCAGTTCAGGTTGAAGTTCGCGCGGAAGCAAGTCGCGACTTTTGAGCGCCGCTGTAGACAATAAAGTCGAGCTGCAGATGTCGTGTCAACCTACCGGAACTTAATTCCAGGGTTCGAAACGTTCCAGGAATGTAAACACACCTTTATGGGTTTCGCATCTGCGGTCTGTTGTCGTATATAATCGGGGTGGCTGAAGGTGAAGAAGGAGTATGTACCTAGATCGAGAGCGATTGCGACAACAAGGTTGTCTCGATCTTTGAATGCGCGATTGGTGACAGGAAGAGTGCAATTGAAAGGACCGTCTAGTTGTCGAGTGCAATTGGGGGTAGAAGAAGGTTGGGGACGGTGAGATCGAATGCGCCCAATGTTTTACTGAACCTTTTCGAATTTCCGTTTATGTTGAAGAGACCAAACTAGTTCCCGTGTGAAGCGCCAACGCGGATGTTTCCTTTTCTATCGTTGGAATGCGCGATCGGGCGGGGCGGGCAACGAAGAATGAAAGGTGATGGGGGTGATGGGAGTGGTTGAAGGCGAAAGATGAAGAAGTAGTTGAAGGTGTTGGAAAAAGAGCGTGGAGGGTAGATTGAAGAACGAAGGCGAGCGAGTGAACGAAAGACGAGGGATTTTAGGTGCAGTTACAAGTGGTGGGAGAGAGAGATCGAGGGATTTGGCGTGGGATAGGATGGGATGGGATGGAGAGGATGGGGGGGGGAGGAGGAGGAGGGAGGAAGCTGAGAGGGAAGCGCGCGAGTCTGAATTAATTGGGGCGGACGGATGAGAGAGGATACTGGATGCCTGCAGAAGTGGATTAGGTGGTGACAAGGATATGACTAGGGTCAGTAGAGCAGGTAGCCAATCAAGACGCGAAGTTCAAAAGAGATCAGCGAATCAGCACCATGCACGGGTTTCAGAGGTGTGATTTCCCAATTGGGCGATTTGCGCAGACGGGCCAATGGGTGATCAATTGATAGATATACGAAGTACATTATTACTTTTGAGTGGCTGATGTGGATGTGGATGTGATCTGGCTGGGTTGATTGCAGTCGTGGAGTTGGATTGACATTATTGAGGGGCGCCTGTGATGTCCCATCCCACTGCAACGTGCTGCAAGTTAATGGAGACTATGCTCTGGGTGAAGAGAGAGCTAAAGGGGATAAGATAAGTCACACCTGTAGCTAAAAGAGCGCGTTGGGACCAACTGTTTTTTGGTCTGTCATCGCCCGTGTTCTAAACTGAACCAACTGGACCGGATTCCTCGTTGGTGCAGAGATGGTCTTGAGCTTGGGCTTGAGCTTGGGCTTGGACTTTGATCTGGCTCGTTTCTAGAGTGTAATAATACTAGTGCTGTCAATTCCCGGCGGAGGATAGATTAGAGATTGACAGGTGGAGTTTGGAGGAGATCATGCTTTTGAAGAATGGGGCAAGGAGGAGCTCGTGCTTCGCTTGCACTTTCATCTACTGTACTGTATCTGTACGAAGTACGAACTTCTGCTTAAGAGAGGGGGGCGAGACCTTGACCTTGAGCCCAAGTGGGGAGGGGGGGCACAAAACTACGAAGTACGGGGGATAAGACAACGGGGAAGTGATCATGAACTACCCAAGTGGATGGAAAAAGGAGATCAACACCAACGTCGCATGAGAACAGCACAGCACAGCACAGCAGAGCACAATCATCCAACTAGCTACGAATGATGTTCAGGAAAAGAGTGAACGAACGAAACAAATGTATCACAAATGCAACATCAACCGAGTGACGAAGCGGGCCAGTTGTCATGTATATTTCTTTTCTTTTTTTCTTTCCAACACCATCAGGGTTTTCAGACGCGTTTCGCTTAACCACGCGCGTCAATCTCGCGTTTCTCTGCACGCGCCAAGATGGAAGCGTCGCCGCCTCGCCGGCTATCCTCAGATAAACCCCTTCGAATTCCTAACAAACGAGTTTTCAGCTTGAGAAGATGGATGTCCGCATGAACTGCCTCCCTTGAATCTCGCACACATGCTACTTCCCGGCTCTGATGAAAGGCTCGAGAGCGACCTCGTGCACCAAAAACCAGGCTGGTAAAAGAAGTAAAGGAGAGAAGGGGGGAATTGGCTGAGTACGAAGTACATGTACTGTACCTTGACTCGTCCGGGTCGTCTGAGCGCGTTGAAGCAAACCACCACACGCGTGTTTGCCTGTGTCTGTCATATCCTTGAGGATCTCCAAGCCTTCCGCTCCGGCAATTGGTGTGCGCCGTGAGATGTTCATGCGCTGCACCCCGTCTGCTCTTCCCCCTCAAAGCAGCGACTCAAGCTGAGAAGAGGAGAGAGCCCATCTGTTGCTGTACAGTAACGTGGAGGGGCAGTATCCATCTATTGACCAAGAGGCATTTCGATCAGAAACATATCCAGCCTTGGGTACATATGTAAATGCATGCAGTCGAGAATCGACACCCCTCGATCACCAAACGGTTCGGTCTTCCCCGTGGCTTGTAAGCCCCATCAACTGTCTGGTCCTGGTCCTACAGAATTGAGAAACGTTCATGTGCTGTAACGTTGACTGACCGGCAGGCTCCCAACTTTGACGTGGGATCGAACAACCCAGGGACATGTACACCTGCGTGCATGCAGCGGAAGGGGGGAGAATTGGATCGCTGGCCGTTTGTTTGTCCCGGGCGAACAAACCGGCACCTCGATCACAGCCAACAATTGAAACTCTTTTGCCTTTGATTTTGGACTATTTGCTATTCATGACAAAGATGAGCTAGAGAAGGTAAGTTTTCGGATGTCAGCCGATATCAAGCCCAGGTTCCCCAGATAAGATACAGTACCTTGATCGAGTACGATGTTTTGCGAGCATGAAAACTTCTTCATCCAACGTTTGAAAACACCACCTTGGGAAGCGTCTTCCCTATACAGTTTTTACATCAATCGTCGATCACCGCTCCTTGGCCCAGGATCTCCTCTCCCATGAGGGAATTTGGTGATGATCGGATCATGCGTTGTAACCTTCCCCCACACTTCAAGTCCTGTCGGATATGGTCCGTAGAATCCCACCATGATCAGCACGGGTAGCCGGAGAAGTTGCTGTTGATATCCAATCAGCCTCTCCAACCTAGAGTATTCGTATCGACCGCATCATCCTGGCATTAAACGGTTAAGCCAAATGTTCGGGGTTCCAAGGGCTGATTCCATTGAAAGCAGAAATATTGGCGTAACACGTGAGGGATCCAGACTGTTAGCCATTTCCATAACCCTGTCAGATTTACAAGTAAGTAAATATGAGCCGCAATTCGACTATGAAAACATATCGTGACCTTGTGTCTCCCTCTGGTCCGCGACAAGAGTCTGCTTGCTGTACCTGTATGACATTTCATTCTCTTTCACAAGTCTATTACTGAGGTGAGGTTAAATGTTGCAAGGCTAAGCCGACAATTTCGGTTCTCTCAGGGAACTGCTGCTATCATTCGATAAGTTCCACGCCACACTACCAGCCACTACGAATATGTAATCTCATCGAGACGCAACATATCTTCATAATCCAGATCTCTCCTTTTATAAGCAAGGGATAACCTTCTATTTGGAATGTAAATGTAGTCCCCAACACTCTTTTTCTTCTTCACTTTCTTCACTCTCTTTAATCTTTATCTCCCATCATTTCATCTTACAATGGGCCTCTCACCACGCATCTCCTTCGCGCTCAAGCTCTCCATCGGCAGTATCTCCCTCATTCTAACGGCCCTTTACCTCTTCACGGGCTCCGGAAACCACACACATGCCTCCCTCAAATCCCTCTCTCAATCTGTGCTGCCCTCTCTCCCTGGCACCAGCTTCACCAAGAGCAAGAAGGCCACATTCATAGACACTCTGTTACTCGAACAAAATGAAATCGATGGCTCCTTCAACAACAAGACGATGACTGAACTGTGCGCTAGCAGACAATGGACAGAAGGACTGATTTTCAAATGCGAACCACCGGAGGGAGGGATAAGCAATGTACGGAATGTATTCTTGAATTGTGTTCGATATTCTATTGAAGCTGGCGGTTCGCTCCCCTTGCCCTCCCTTGATGTGTCCTTGTCCTTACCAACCTACGCATAGCAACCTCATTCATCATCCCCGAAATCACACTACGCACCACCGCCTCCCCCGCTGGCACCCCAATTCCCTTCAGTCATTATTTCGACCTCCCCCACTTCTCCTCTCTCCTCTCACAAACTTGCCCGCAAATTTCACTTATTCAGCACCAGAACGACCTCTACTCCATCCCCAGCACCGCCGTCTCTGTCCCGCTCGACCCAATCGCCATAACCACTTCCCTCCTTGGGGGATTTATCCTCGGCTCACCAGGGGACTGGTTATCATCCTTCCACGACTTCCTCGGTATCACACACCCCGTCCCCCCTTCCAGCCAGAAGCCTGTCCTCGTCTCTGTACAAAAACCGCTAATGCAATTCCCGCTCACATACGACGATCCGCATTTCGTTGCTAGTTTCGGACGCATATTGAGATTTCGTGAGGATGTGAGACGGGTTGCGGCTGCTACGATATATGCGATGAATGCCCGTTACGCATTAGGATTAGATCCGAACAAGCAGGGTATCGAGTCTGGAAAGTTCTATGGCGCGCATCTGCGCACTGGTGAGGACGCAGAGGCCGCAGGGTGGACACCGTATGCGATCCAGGAAGGCAATTACCTCTCTCACGCAAAGAATTCAAAGCTTTCCTTGATCTACGTTACGCCCACAAGCCCTTCCGACCTCTCCGCGTTCACAGCAGCTGCCGCAGCATTAAATACGACCGTGGAAACGAAGACCTCGCTCCTCGGCACCGCAACCACAGGTGCGAATGGGAATGGGGCCTGGGAAGCTAGCAAGGGAATGGAGGATGAATGGGGCCTCTTGCAGGGCATGAGTTGGGATCAACAGCTTCTCGTTGATTACGAGGTGTTACTGCGCAGCTCCCTGTTTGGTGGCATGTGGGAGAGTAGTTTCAGCTGGAATGTGGCGATGCGCCGGCACGTCCTGGTTTCCGCCGAGAAGGGATGGACAAGCATTGCCCAGCGCGATCTTACCTTATCGTCCCCCTCTGACCAAAATATCGAGTCTCGCGCCCTCTTCTCTTCTAAACCTCTCAGACCTATAGACGGCATTCTCGAACCCAGTCTTTCGGACACCTTGACTGGTAGGAGTGGAGGCAACGACAGGAGGGGAAAAGTGAGGAAGGTACGAAGGCATGGAGCCGATCTCTCAGATACAGAGAAGGAATTGGAGAAAGAACTCGAGGACGGGAAGAAGAAGGCGGGGCCACCGGCGACGGAGAACAAAGCTGGGAAGAAAGAGGGGGAGAGCTCGTTTTCGGATGCGCTGAGCGTTGTGTTCGGGCCCCCAGGCGAGGGCAAGAGGGTTAGGGGAAGTTTATGGCCTTGATTTCAGAGACGGGGAATGGGAGACCCGGAGGTGGGAGTAGGTGTTTGAGTAGTAATGTGTCGGACACCAAGGAAGGTATGGTAATCAGTAGAAGGATGGCGTTTTCGGCAGCTCGGCAATTCTATGGAGTTTCAGGTGTATGGATGGATATGTTTCGATATCACGATAGAGGAGATCTGGACCGTTATAAGGGCTCTAGATTCAGAGTAATGGCGTTTGTTGTATATATACCCACCCCATTCATAGTATTGTTATAGTATTGGATTAGAATGCTGCGCATTTGGAGAGTATCAAGGATAGAACTTGGAAGAATGAAAGGAGGAAAGAGAGGAAAGGGAGGAAAGCCTTATGCTTATCTCTAGAGCGACCTGAAATTTTTGAAAAACAAACAATCAAGAAATATTACTAGCCTATATGAGAATGAATATCCACATGAACATATCTCTCGCTTATTGCAATGTGGCTCGGGAAGTTTAGTTTTATTGATTAGAAGACCCCATATCAAGAAATTAATCGCCGTACAAGTAAGTGTCATAACAGTATGTCTAGGCAGGAAAATACTCTCTTCTATCTAGGTAAAACCGTAACAGTCTCGGAATTTCAGATCATAAAAATGCAAGCAAGGTAAAACAAACAAAAAGTTCAACTTGGAGATTTCGACTAGAGTTAAGGATTACCTGGGATACTTGGGGCGTCAACGAGAAAAGAGAAATCAACAAGCATGATACTGTAACTATTTTGGAGGATTTGGGCAGGGATATGGTTCAATACGGAGAACTTATTAAACGCATCCAATATGATCTTTAGCTTCGATACAGCTTTCTCTCTCCCTCTCCCTCTCCTCAACCCCCTCCCCACCAGTACCCAACACAGCCAACCTCCCCTCCTTAGAATTCAACCAACGATTCCTATCTCACGACAACCCAACAATGATCAGCCATCATCCATCATCCATCAAGCATAATTCAAACCCCATAAACCAAAAACCAAAACCCCAAACCCAAAACCCCAGCCTCAATAGCCCCTACCCATGAATCAATGATCGATCAAACTTACTTCTTCTCCGCCCATTCCAGTAATAAATACCCAACCACAAACGGCGGCGCAACATAGAGTATCTGAGCCATTGTCCTCCGTGTTGTGTTGAATACGGCGTTTCGGAGTGCGCCTGCTAGGGGTCGTTGTCGGTTTGCGCTTAGGGTGTATGTTATGATGGATTTTTGGGTGGGGATTTCTAGGGGGGTGGGTTGTGAGCTGGGGAAGGGGAGGGAGGGGAGGGGAGGGAAGGAAGGTTGTTTGGAGATATGATGGGGATTGGTGTTTGGAAATGGGATTAGATGTTGAGGGGGTTTGTGTGCTTGGACTTGAAAGGGAGAAAGGGAGGGAGGGAGGGAATATATGAGTCTTACTTCGATGGCCCCAACATAGAACGGGGAGGCTATCCGTAGTAGTGAGCTCGAGTCCAGGAGATGATATATGTGCACGGTTTGTGGTGGAACTTACACTCCGCCGGTTTTGTTTGGATTCGGGCTGTAATCCATATTCGGGAACTTGCAATGTGTGCTAGTGAGTGAGAAGTATATGATCAGAAGCCAAGCTATAGTCGGAAGTGCTTCTGGGGCCTACCATCTTTTATATACAAATCCAAAGGAGTCAGGATCGGACCCAATTCAATATGACAATATCCCGACTCCCCCGGCGGGGGATGACCTAACCTCTAGACTCAAACGAAAGCGAGAATCCTTGCTTTCTTATAGAGATAGAACCAAGAAATATCTAAATCCGACCAATCCCTCGGCCACGTCGTAATCACATACTAGCTAGTTGTTCCCGAGACTCAAAGGCCTTTGATTCTGTTCGACTCGAAAGGGAATAGTCGCCTCGCTTAACCCTGTTCTTGACAAAAGGGGGTTCAGGAAAACGCGTTTAGATAAGAGATTATGCGCTAAGATAAGCTCTGGTATAGGGTAACGACAACGACGTCGCCTGGTTCTTTTCCCTGGCCTAAGCAAGCAAGAAATCCAGCTCTTGTCTTCTCTTCTCCCTCACCTGTGGTCGGGCTCCATGGTAACGGATAGCCTGTGCAGATATGAATGAGGAAAATGTGAATCACACCACGTCTGAGCCGATCCCGATCCCACACTCAAACCCCACGATCAGCAGCGCACCGTTCAAACCTCGCATTAGGCGCAACTTTCCCCGGACGAAGCTTGGATGTTTGACTTGTCGAGCACGCCGTAAGAAATGTGACCAGCGCGCTCCTGTTTGTCGGAATTGCGAGAGGAGGAAGGTTAAATGCTCATGGGCCCCTTCGACATCAAGTCAGCCCCTTAGTCAAGGCGAAGGCGAAGAGGCACAGCTTTCACGGTGCAGAGAATCCTCGGCTGCTACTACTATAGTAACTCCACTGATCTCCCCAGGCTCAATCAAGACCTCTGAAAAACCCTGGTTCATTCAATGGCCGTTATCTTACCGCCCCAATCTTCTGTCATCTCCTGGGTCCCGCTTGCTGTTTGAACGCTACCTCTCTCAAACATGTAGAGAACTTGGAGTCACTGCCAACCCCCAGAACCCGTTTGTGGGTTATGTCATTCCACTAGCGTTCTCAGATGAATTATACATGGATTGTATTTTAGCGCTGTCTGGCGCCGACCTCTCTGTAGAAGAGACGATCGATCCTACTACCAAGTTGATTGCCTGGTCGCACTACTCCCGCGCTGTTCGTGGCCTCCATAATGAGCTGTCTAGCTATGTAAACGGAGATATACAGCAGACTCTGCATCTGCTATTTCTTACCATGACAATGTTGATGGTTGAGGTATGTCACACCCAAGCTTCGTAAGGCATCTTGAGCTAAGTGTAAAGCTCCTGTCCAAAACACCAACACCGCTTATATTTCCTCATTTACTTGCTAGTCGACACCTCATATATCAGATACTGTCTTCTCCGAAATTGTTGACCGAGCCTGATCACATCTCTCTCTTTGGATTCGTCTTCGAGCTCTACACCATTCGCGCGCTTGGCTGTTCAATTCATCGAAGTGAGCAGCTCGTAACTCCAGTCGCCCATACTCTCTTGAACCTCGATTTCTTTCTCGGATCCTTCGTCTCGACTAGTCAGTACCCGTTCTACGCTCAGACATTTGAGTGCAAAGGGCACCTCTTGTCATCCTTTGTTCCTCGTATTGCCTCCTTGATCAGCATACGGGAATCCGGGGTAGATACAGACTTCCAACAGGAACATGGATCCATCTCGACAGATACATACATCGCCTACCAAAATTTAGCATCTCGGCTCCAGGAATGGAAACTGCCCCAATCTAATCGCGACACCAGTATAGCTCCTGGAAGAGTCGTAGGATCCATCATCTACCAAAACTCCCTGCTAATCTACCTACATTCGATATTCCTACCATCATCAACGAACCTACCCCCGAATTCCATCCATTCGGCCATCATGCGCAAAATCCAGATCCTGGTTCATACTAGCCTCCCTCTACTATCAGCCTTATACCCCTCACGGATGGAGGGTATGATACTATGGCCCTCGGTGATCATTGGATCATGTCTAAGCAAGGAAGGGGACATCGATATGTTGAGAGTAGGAATGAGAAGAGCTAGATATAAACTAACTACAGTGGTTTGGGTAGGTAAAATGCTAGAGCGACTCTGGCGTCAGGAAATGAGTGTTGTGGATTCTTTAACAGATGGAAGTGCTCGACTATGGGGTCCGAGGGGCTTGGCGGTTATAGTTGAGGGAAGAGGGTCATGAGTTGTCTTCTACTTGTAGGAAGACAAGTCATAACCAACGGGTGATTTATTTCGTTATTCATATTACGATTGAGGAAGCAGCATCTGCTCAGAAGATCAGCAAGCATGAGTCAAAATCGAGACAAATAATAACCAATCCGCATACCGGCCGTCGGCCGATGAGTCCATACACCCACGTATCAGAGTATCATAGCGCGCCGATTCGACCAGCCAACTCGCTGTCCAGTATTTTCTATCGCTACTTGGTAACTTGGCACCGAACTGAGCTTAAACCACCCTTCGACGATCAGAACCACGACCACGATCATCACTCCAAGTGCCAACCTTCGCCCGATGCTTGGATATTTCCAAAGAAGAGAATACAACCTGCGTTGGGTGTTTCTCTGTTCTCAATTTAGAAACATGTAATAGGCTCCTGAATATCCCGAGTACACGAGTCAGACTGCTCCTCTTTCTATTGAATACTATACATCAGTCAATTGAAACGAGTCGAAAGTTGCTTGCGATAACAAGTGCACGATTTGTTCGACTCCTACTGCGCCAAGGATACTACCCAACGCCAAATTCGCACCCTTCGACACCGATCTTAAAGGCTGAAGTCAGAAGCTATGCGGATATACTACCATACTATAGCAAGAGATTTGAAAGTGGAGGTGCGACTTTCTTTGATCACTATAGCCGATACTCATCAGGCCGCTCGTCGAGATCACTATTACGGATCCTGCCATCTTTTTAGTGGATATAGACACAGCGATATATATAGCAACATAGTATAATTACTAGGTATGTCTCTCTTAAAGATATTCCCCACCGCCGTAACACTTTTGTTGACATTGACCGCTGACATCTTCGGTTAGTGACCGCCCTGCTGACAAATGGACATCTAATGGCAGAATAGTCTTACCTCGGTCTTGGTATACCACTATTATTGACCTATCCCCTTATCTATTCCTTCATTCCCCATTTACTTTTTCAGTAAACTCTCATTATCTACTACGGTTATCTGTCTTCATTTACAACAAGGAAGTGTAAAGCCAAAAAAGATAAATCGCTTAAAATGGCACCCGCAGCAGCACCCATCAACAGAGCAGCACCAAACGCCCCCTTCTTCACCCCCATTCAAGATCCGCCAGCTGGGTCCGCCCTCAATCCGAATCCACCAACTCTATTCTCTCCGCTCAAGATTCGCGATGTTACGTTTCAGAATCGAATCTGTACGTCCTCCGGAGTCCCGTCTTTCTTCTCAACATCCCCTCAACCCCACTACCCCACTTTTGGCCTCACATAACTGTATATTAACACTCACCACAGGGGTCGCGCCAATGTGCACCTACAGCGCCTCAAGCGGCCATCTAACAGATTTCCACCTGGTGCACCTCTCCGCCTTCGCCTACCGCGGAGCATCTCTCACCATAATCGAAGCGACCTCGGTACTACCCAACGGACGCATCTCCCCCGAAGACTGCGGATTATGGCAAGATTCACAAATCGCGCCCATCAAACGAATCGCCGATTTCCTGCACTCGCAGGGCCAGAAGCTCGGCATCCAATTGGCTCATGCGGGACGCAAGGCTTCTGTTCTGGCGCCCTGGCTCGTGCAGAGAGGGGGTAAGGCGCTGGCGACGGCTGAGACGAATGGTTGGCCGGATGATGTCATGGGTGCGAGCGCTATTCAATGGGGAGAGGGCTATGCTTCGCCTAGAGAGATGAGCGAGCAGGATGTCCGCGATGTTGTGAATGGGTTTCGAGATAGTGCGCAGAGGGCGGTCGAGGCGGGCGTGGATGTCATTGAAATTCATGGCGCGCACGGGTACCTGATAAGTAGTTTCCTCAGCCCGATCAGTAACCAGCGAAGCGATCAGTACGGCGGTAGTTTCGAAAACAGGATTCGCTTGTTGGTGGAGGTGATTCAGGCTGTTAGGGAAGTGGTGCCGAAAGGGATGCCGTTGTTAGTTCGAGTCAGCTCGACGGAGTGGATGGAGACCAAGGCGGATGAGAGCTGGGATGTTGAATCGACAATTAAACTTGCAAAGATCCTTCCTGGTCTCGGCGTTGATCTCCTGGATGTGAGCTCAGGCGGGAATAACGAGCAGCAGACCGTGACGCCGTATAACGACTATCAAGTCGGCATCGCGGGACGTATTCGTCGAGAGCTGCATCTGGCAGGCATCACCGATCTGTTGATTGGTGCGGTGGGCATGATCACTGAGGCGGAAGCTGCGAGGAAGATTGTGGAGGAGCGCGATGCTGGGACGATTGAGATTACGGATGAGAATGGGGGGCTTGCGCAGGCGGATGTGGTGTTGATCGCGAGGCAGTTTCTGAGAGAGCCTGAGTGGGTTTTGAGGGTTGCCTATCGATTGGGTGTTGATGTGCAGTGGCCGCAGCAGTATCATCGAGGGCAGTTTGTGAAGGGGAGTATGATTTAGATGGTGTTGAAGCCTTTAGAAATAGTGGTTTTATTAGAATAGGTATAGATTTGTGGGAAATTCTAAGTACGTAGATTGTATTGCTCGATCCTAGATTTTCCATCTACTGATCATGCCCGAGTGACTGGCTACGGGTTATCAGAGTTAAAGTTTTATCAGACGATATAGATATTGCAGGGTATATACTAAGTCACTTTCATTTCTAGACAGTAGCCTAGACAATCTCATGTATCACCGCGGCTTCCGATCAGAGATATACCATCCCAATCCCAATCCCAATCTCCTTCTTTTAATTTACCTCCTAGGTGCATAGGGGTCTAAACGAGAATAAGCGAAGAGGAAACACAACAAAAGAAGAAACAAACTTTTACAAAGACAAAAACAGCTGTGATACCTGTTATGATAATGCCTTGAGTAGATTAGATATCAAGCCTCCTAGTCTCTCATACTCCATGCCAAACACCAAAAAGACCCCTTCTGCCCCCCCCCCTCTCCCCACCTCCCAAACAAAACAAACCTAAACCCTCTCCCCACCACCCCTCTCAAAAGCCTCAACCAACCTCCTAACCTCAGGCCCCACCAAAACAAACCCATCAAAACGTCTCAACGCACCATTCAGCAGCATACACCTAATCTCCTCACGCGCCACATCCGGTCCCACGTTTTGCATTTGGCTGATGGCTGTTAAGAGTTTTTCTTGTTCGATGGGGATCCGGGATGAGGTTGGGGGGTTGTACTGGTGAGGATGGGGGCCAGGAGGAGGAGGGGGGTGGATTCTTGTTGGTCCGCAGTGAGCGGGATAGTCTTGTGGAAGGGGAGCAAAAAGAGGAATGAGTGGTCGTGCAGCGTGAAGTTGATATTGATCTTCAAGAGGACGAAAAACATTGTGCTTTTCCGGCGATGGTGAGATTAGTGGTGTCATCGCAGCTGGGATATGTGGAGGATGGTTCCGTTGAGGTTGAGGAAATAACGGATAATCCTGACTTTCCGTACGATGGATTGCCGGCTGGTGACTCGCTTGATACGGGATATGTGCATTCACAAGTCTCTGCTCGCGCTCTGGAACGCCCAATAAGCCATGCTGCTGCTTCTTCCTCAACACCTCTCTTCCCTCTTCTTCTCTTTCATCCTCCCTTCCCCTCGCAAACAAGGGATGGACTCGACTTTCCGCACGATGACTTTCCGGATGGTAACTTGCTTTATATCCGATCTCGCTCGCGAACGGGCCTCGTTCTCTCCCTTGCTGGCTTCTGGAGCGTCGTTGTTGTTTCATTGATGCACTTAATGTAGGAGAGAGCTCGGCTTTTTTGGGACCTGAGAGCTGCGTGTGGCTTGCTGATCGGGGCGCTTTGGATTTGGGTTTGGGGTTCTTCTTCCCGTGGTGGTGGTGGTCTTTTGCCATTTTTCTTATTTTTCTTGAGTGGAGGATGGTTGGTGCTGGTATTGGATTATGTGCTTTTATTCTTTGATATATATATGAAGCTTTGATGAAGACTCACAGTCTCTGACTGGGCTATCAATGCTATTCACAGTCAGTGGAAGTCTTGGATGAATCAGATACGGACTCACTCACCGTCAAATAACACTCACAAACGTCATCGTCTACCTGTGTGCTGTAAGGTGCTATACATACCATGTGTTCATGACTCATGACGCGGACAAACTGATTTTTTTTTTCAAACCTTCAAAACTTACAGCTCGAACAGGACTTGTGACAACCTTCACCAAAATAGTAGAGCGGAGTATGATTATTTGTTATATTCACGGCTGCAAATGACGTCGTTTCAGCGACAGGCCCGATATCTATGCCGGTCCGATGGCCTCCCAACCATCATGATTCATGCGCACGAGGAAGCAAAGCCATCGCCTCATTTCATCATTATCTAACTAAGCATGTATCTCCTTGGAAGGCAACGTCTCTTCGTCCTTCATCGCCTTCTTCTCGTCAACACTTTCCCCACTGCTAGCAATCTCTCGGGCCATAGCATCCTCGCGTTCCTTCTTCAGCGTAAGCTGGTAGTCGCCGTTCTCGGTAAGTCGGTACTCCTCCTTGTCGAGATCTCTGTAGATCCACCAGAACAGAGGGCAGGCGACAAAACCGACGATGGTAGGTCCGGCGAAATCCCAGGTCAGGTAGGGATCCTTGATAAGACCCGAGAAGGCGAGACCAAAGGCATAAGCGATGGCTGAGGCGAAGAGGTTCATGCCGGATACGAGACCACGCATATTCTTAGGGGCCATAGAGTATGCAATACCATAGGCTGGCACGTTGACGAAAAGTTCAGAGATTCCACCGATACCGACGGGGAGAGCGGTGTACCAGATGGTGATATTAGAAACAAGGGAAACGCCATCAGCATCCACACAGCTTGCACTGGATCCAAAGTCACCACAAGGCCCAGTCTTGTACGCGTAGTAGTTCAGAAGAGTATATCCGAGGCCTGCGACAGATGCCATGAAGAGACCCAGGGTAATGCGAGCAATGTTTCCAAAGTGGATTCCGCGCCATCTCAGGAAGGGGTAGAGTCCGTAGTTGAGAAGTGGTGCGGCAATGATGATAGCAAGCGGATTGATGTTGTTGATTACGTCATTGGGGACACCGTTCGTGGTGAGCATTGTAGTCAGGGCGCTTTGAGCACCACCAAGACCGTTGTCGTTGATGCTTTGGATTGGGAAAAACATGAACATTCCAGTGGCTAGGAAAGCACGCTTCACATCGTCAATAAATGCATCGTTCCACGGGACTTCGATTGGGCTGGAGGAGAGGGCGAGATTCGAAGGCTTTGCGGCTTCGAAGAAGCCTCCGTGACGTTTGAACATTTTCACGAAACCTCCACGCTTGAAGCAGATGCCAAGAATGCGGATGACGTTGGTCAAGTCGCTGCCTCCTGGAGGAAGTAGCTTGAGACGTTTCTGCATGAACCATAACAAGAGCGGGAGTGGGAGGTAGAGGATCAGTGGGAGGAGAAATGCCAGCCACCAACCGACGTATTTCTCGCTGTAGGAAGTCGCGACGTTCATGAAACCCCCGATATTGACCATAAGGTAGAACCAGATCATCACTCGCTCGGTGGTAGCCTGAGGGTCAATGATGACCTTTTCGCCTGTCTTCAATGTCTTGGTGGTAAGCTTGGTTTCCTTCATCTGATCAAGCAGGATGGGCGAGATGCATGGTTTGAACATGGCTATGTGTTGTGAGCGATAGTCTTCCAAACAAACAAAGGCAACTTACCTGCGCCAATAGCCAAGATGTAGAGACTGAGAAAGTAGGGGTACTTGGCGTCTCCATCAGCTAGGAGAGTCTTCGCGCCAGCGGCACACATGAGAACGTGAGAGATACCACAGATAGCTACTCCCCAGCAGACCATCTTGAAACGACCAGTTTTCTCATCCGAAAGCCATCCGAAGAAGACGGGTAGTGCATAGACCAGCATGTTGAAAGATTGAGAAACTGCAGAAGAGATGACAGTTCCCATGCCGAGAGCGCCAGCGGTTTGTTGGGTGCCTCTAGGCGGGGCACCATATCCGTTACCACCAGTTGGTAGCTTTCTGTTGACGAAGTTGCCTATTTGACGCGGGGAAATCAATCAGTATTGCTATTCTGTTCTATAACCACTACTCCCTTACTGACGCGAATTGACGTACCAATGAGGGGCTGGACTCCATAGTAAGAGGCACGCTCGGCGAACTCGACCAAGCAGATGAAGTAGGCGAGGGCTGGAATATTTCCTGAAACTCTGCGAAGACTGTGTCTCTCCTCCTCGGTGGGCTCGTTTACATGCTCGTCAATAGTTATGCGATCGATGTCAGCGACAACGAGTGAGTGCTTGCCATCCAAATTGAGACGAGCCTCGGTGCCAGTGCCGGGCAAGGTAGTGTTGGCATCTTGAACGATGTTGTTCGCTGTCACATGTTCATATTAGCATGCATATTATCCTGTCCAATCGCCAAATTCCAATGCTGATATCTACATACCCATGATATCTTGCGATGTCAACCTTGGATGTTGGGGGAAGATGGAATTGAGAGGGAGGTCGAGTCTTTATGTGTGCTGCCCCACCTAGCCTTATGATTACCTTGTACGGTACGATAGAGTACAGGTTCGTAGTTGCCTGATAGGGTAGCACGCACACGCAGCTCCCATCGCAAACCCAATACCATGGTCCATCCGTACTGTCCAATCCTGAGTGAGTCTGCTATCAGCTCAGGTATCAGCGGGTAACACCATCTCATTATCCCAAATAAGCAGCTGAAGTTATTTACTTCATTGTATACGTATTTTCGGCATGAATACCTAATACAATATCAAAATGTGACGGTATCTGGCGGTATCGATCATCGGGTAACCAATGACAGGGAAGGTACACCCATGTCGATTTGAGATCTGGAGCAGCGAGGTAACTTCATGAGGAAGGTAGGGGACTTCGTATATAAACTGGATTGCCAAGATAAGGACAGCCGCCGCTTGAAGGAAGATCCATATCTAATTAATAATAGTTCTTTCCGAAGCACCTGCATCTATAATTAATGCCTCGGCCGAGAGATTACATGCAGGCCGCAAGAAGGTGATAATCAGAAGAGGTCACACGACAATGATGATAATAGAGCCAGGAAGCTGCCGAGGAACTTATCTTGATCGGGCCTACATAAAAAAAACGGCTTCCCTCTCGGTCCCTCTCGGGGAGAAAAGAAAAAGAACTTGGAACAATAATGTCGTCAATCTTCTCTGACTCGGCTCTCCTCCGGAAACCCCGGGTAAAGTGCCTCTCCCGCTAGATTCGTGGGCGGGCTGCGGGCTGCGGGCTGCGGGCCAAGACGGATAGCCGCAGGGGGAAGGTACTCGGGTTGTACCAAGCGACACCAATCAGGATGCTTTCTTCCCACCTCGCCTCCCCTCCTTCTTCTTCGGGCTACTTTCGTACCTCGTAAGAAAGATAGCACAAGCGCCAAGGGCGATCAAAGCCCACCCAGTGACCCAGCCCGTGAAAAAAAGACTTCCAAGAAACGCCTGCGGAGAAAGCTTGGTGAGCTTGATTCGAGTCCATTGATATGTGGTTGTTTACTTTGTCATCTGCAACACCAGCTTACATGAGATGGTATACGGGCTGACGGGCTGAGATGGGTTTGCAGCTGTACTCCGCATGCGCTTTGCTTTACGAAGAGAGGGAGCGGGTTGGGCCGAGGTTGTCAGCATCGTGCGCTTTCATAATTGTTTTCTAGCTTTCTATGTGTGAGGACGGGAATCTAGATGGGTCGCAATCGATCCATCTCCACTTAGCGAAACAGCCCATAAGCAGATCCTTTCTCATTTCATTTCATTTTATTCATTCATTCATCTAATAGTCGGTTAGCCATCATTCTTCTTCTCTTCAGATATCTCCGTCCAAAAAAATTGGCTGATTGGCTGATATGTCACGTGTATCCGGGCATCTCCGAGCAGGACGGCTATCTACCTACCTGCCCTGTCTAGGTAGGTAGGTAATCCAACGTCTTCAGACCAAATCTTCTATTAACCCTCCTCCTAATTCTCTAAGCTGATAGCAATAATCAAAAACAACTAGCATGAATAACTAATACAGTACCACACTCATATGTATACTTGAACAAAACTTCCTTCTTCGAGCTCCTCTCTAAGCTTTTCCCCTCCGCCTTTCCCTTCTCCCCGGCCTTTCCCCTTACTATTTCTCACAAACCCCCTTTCAATCTCCCGTCTTTATTACCTAATCAATATACTACTTAGTCATTGCTTCCGCTTAACCCTTAAGCTGCATAGGCATCGATATCATGATCACCATGGGAGGCTTCTAGAAGGCCACCTGCCAGCCGCCGACATATTTCATGCATGGCACGTTAGCACGACAAAGACTAGCACAAGACCGATCAATAACCTGTACCTGCAGTACCTGAACCTGTTCCCGACTTCCCTGCTACCCCGCTCTATAATCCCTCATCCCCACAAACCCCCTCGAAAATTAGGTCCAACAAGGACGGTCAGGTATCGGTCAGGATTGGTGTCGTGATCGAGAACGAGATTCGATTTGAGTCGATTCGACCTAGAACAACTGAACTAGCAGGCCATTTTTTTTTCTCTTTCTTCGTAATAGCAGTCTAGCAGCTCTAGCTATCGATCACCCTAGCCGAGGAAGGAAGGAAGGAAGAAATGGAGGAAGTGGTTCGGGTCGGGAAGATGGGTGTTGCAATTGGAGAAGGGGAGTCTTGAGGGAACTAGCAAGTAAGCACTTGACACTCGTCCTCGATATTATAGGATGAGCTGAGATGGTTTAGATATATGTCAATATGTATATATATATCAATAATCAGGTATCCGACTGTTCGGTGTTCTTAACGATTAACGTGCTTACGTCGTTACAGATGTATCTACGCCCTTGCGTAATATTATCAGAAAATATATATAACTTAGAACAGAAAAGGTAGATTAACGTACTTAATCTGGAAATACAATTTACGAAGGACAATTGTCTTTTGGTGTGACATAGATGTTTTTTTAAGAGGATATAGCGGTATCTACCAATCTTCAACGAGCAGTGTTGGAAGCAATGGGATAGGAAAGGTATAATATCTGGCCTGGGGAATGCTCGTCACTCGAGGCAAGGACGATCAACCAACCCCGAGAGAAAACATGTATGTAGAGCCCAAAGATTATTCCATGCAGAACCACTCTGTCACTTGATTTGCCCACATGTTCTACTCAGGTTTTACCGAAAATACTAGAGTGGATCTCCTAGGGATAATGATGTGATCTGCTAGGTGATAAATATATGGCGAATTTAACATACCTTCGTACTGTGCTTAGGTAGTTGAGGTGGTGTAACAATATTCAAAAACCGACTCTAACCGAGAGGATAAGGGGGGAAAACAACTAGTCTATTATCAACAAACCATTACAAGGAACTTGTAAACATCGAAAAATCTAGAAGACAGAAATCCAAAAGACAGCATTGAGGGATCTGAACTTGGCATAAATTTCTAAAACATCGAAACAGAGCCCCCTATCGCCGACCTCGCTAATCTATCAATCGGCGGATCCCCTCCCCGTAGTAGATCCCGAAGTCGCCGCCTCGACGCCACAACCACACCCCACCTTCCCATACAGTATATATATTCTCAAGCATCGACAAAATCTTCTGAAACCTCTTATCTTTTCTTTTCTTTGACTTCAAGCTTGAAAAGATATATACCTCAAAATAATCATCACCACAAACACAACCACAACCACAGACTACCAGCTACACTAGATCTCATCATCTTAATCGGCCCAATCACACTAGCTAGCAAAATGTGTATGGAAGCTACCTGCTCAACATGCCGTACGTCTCTTCACTTCTTCACATACCTCATCTCTCCATCGGTAACGCATGGGTGAAAGAGAGGAGTCAAGGAAATGCGTTAGCTGACAGATAGCAGAAAAGGCAACATGGTTCGGATGCGGCGCTCATGTTCCAGGAGTCATGGATGCTATTCCCGCTGAGGAGAGATGTACCGTGAGTTCTAGCTGCCTTTACCCGTTCCCTCGAATTTATCTGCATTCATTCAAAGCCCCATTTTGTGAATCAAATCCTCAGCTATCGATGAAAAGGCTGAGTCTCTGGAGTGTTGAAGAGAGAAGAAGAAAAGATGGAAGCTAATTCGATTGCCAGTGCGAGCCCAAGGTCGAAAGGGATGGCAAGAAGTATCCACCTAAGGCCAGCAGTCCTAGCTGACTGTCCGGCCCTCTCGGCATGATTGGGGGAGCGTGGAAGTGGGTCACGGGCGCCAAGTAGACGGGGTTTTGAGAGGAGTTGCTTGGGCCGGGAGTTTTGCAATGGGGGAGGAGACTTTGAGTTATTCGATTTGCAGTGGAGTTGGGAGGGGCTGATGAGATCACGAGAGTGATCGGACGGGGTGTATGACAGAGAAACAGGTGTTTTCAATATGATTTTGCTGATTATCATTAACTTCAAAATAGACTGTAGCTGTTATCAAGGCATCCTGTGATTTTTTCCACGTGATGTGGTTATTACCATGCCATTTAATCCATCTTTCCTCCAGAGATCACAGATGATCTGCGCCATAAGCCTAGAAATACCTGCTAAAGCCGAGAGTACTTACTCGTATCGCTTTTCTCTAGAGATTCCTTGATAAGGTTACGAGGTGGAGGTGCTCGTTGTAGATTTCGATGTTGACTCTATAATAATGCCATCCTCCACCTCCAGGCTGGTGGACTGAGCAAAACCATTTTGATTATACCCCGGACAATTGATTCGTAACTGGCTATCAAAATACCATTGGTTTATGAGGGCGGTTGGATATCAGTGGAAAGATCAATAGGGGGAACTTAGCTTTACGCCAAAGTCATATGTGGCGCTGTGGCTGGTGGTGTGAAGCTTTGGTTTTTCACGGGTTGGCAACTTTCTCTCAACATCACTTCACAAACCTCCTTCCACAACAAATACATGTAAGCTTGATGAGACCACCATGCCTCCTCATCAGGCAGTCCAAGTATCTGAATATCCGATGGCTGCAGCGACGAAATCTGCTGACACTTGCGATCGAGACATCCTGCGATGACACCTCCGTAGCTATTCTCGAGAAGCACACGAACAATTCTGCGACCCTGCACTTCCACGAGAAAATCACCTCAGATAATCGAGAATATAGAGGAGTACATCCCATAGCAGCTCATACGAGTCATCAGAAGAACCTCGCTAGCCTCATCGATCGTGCTTTACGAAGCCTCCCAAGCCACGATTCAAAAGGGCCTCTTGGAGATGTAGTTTTGGCAGAGGCAGACAATGGCATATCGATCCGAAAGAAACCGGACTTTGTTACGGTTACCCGTGGTCCTGGCATGCGAGCGAGTCTCATAACAGGCATTGATATGGCGAAAGGTCTGGCCGTTGCATGGCAGGTACCTTTGCTGGGTGTCAACCACATGCAGGGCCACGCCCTGACACCCCGACTTGTCTCTGCTCTCGATACTGAGATAGGGGAAACTGTTACTACTGTATCAGCCGACCCAGATTTTCCCTTCCTCACAATACTAGCGTCTGGTGGACATACTATGCTAGTAAATTCTCGGTCACTCTGCGATCACGAAATCCTGGCGAACACAACGGACATGGCAATTGGGGATATGATTGACAAGGCCGCTCGGGATATCCTGCCTCCGTTGTACCTCGAGAGCGCTCTGGATGTGATGTATGGCCGCCTGCTGGAGTCATTTGCCTTTCCAGAAGGTCAAATAGGCATTGACTATGTTCCACCCAAGTCATTCACTAGCCCTCGACGTGCAGCAGAGTACGGGTACGACTGGACAATTCATCCCCCATGGTCATCACCGGGATCAGAAGGATCACAAAAGTATGCAGACTCTTTTACATATTCTGGAATAGGCAGCCATGTGAAGCGCATCGCATCGCGACGTCCAGATATGGACGACGCAGAACGGCGAGTGCTTGCGAGAATTGCTATGTCCGTTGCATTCGAGCATCTGGCATCTCGTGTCCTCTTTGCGCTTGAACGGCCAGATCTCAAGGATATCAGTTCCCTGGTGGTTTCAGGCGGGGTTGCGAGTAACAAATTCTTGAAGACTGTCCTGAGAGTAATTTTGGACAAAAATGGCCACGAGAATATTAGGCTGCTGTTCCCGCCGCCAAGGTTCTGCACGGATAATGCAGCAATGATTGCTTGGACGGGCATTGAGATGTATGAGGCGGGATGGAGGACGAGTCTTGAAGCAATGGCTATCAGGAAATGGGCTATTGATCCTAAAGCTGATGGAGGCATTCTGGGCGTTGATGGGTGGGTAAAAATCAATGCCTGATTGCGTCTCGCTATTTGATCCTACACAGCAATGCAATTCGGTTTTGTTTTATTATTATTATTATTCGGTAAAAAGCTTTTACCTTCGATCCTGCTTGTGCACTTCAAAGATAAAATTTTAACTGCTGGCATCAGATTTCCTCTCATTGCGAATGAAGTCACATGCTAGCACTAGTCGTTTGAGCCAACCAGTCATTGATCATACCATCATGAAAGCGCGAATTGCAAATTGCTTTTCAATTTATTTGAGCTCAGCAACTACAGTCTGATCTCCCTTGAGGAAACATGTAAAATATATTACGTTACATCTGTCAAATTCCATGAGCTCTGCTAGTGGCGATCGAAGTTCTGGTAGTACAGCGCCCCGAAACTTTCTATAGTTTATATTTGCAGGGTCTGTAAGACTGTAATGATGACACACGTACTCTCTGATTGGATATAACTCATTAGCTACTCGGCATAGAGGATGATCTGCCAGTGTGATCACGGTTGAAGTAAGCTTCATCTGAATCTCAGATATAATATGCAATCTAGGTGTATGGATATTTAAGAGCACTGAGCGGCGAGTCTAGGAATTTAATTATTCAGTATAGAAGAAATTGTGTTTCGATGATCTACAGAGAAGTACTAGTAGGTTCTCTGAATAGTGATCTCTAGGAGACAATAGCGATTTGAAATTACTTGCCATCCTCTTGCTCCACCTCAACGTGGGAGATTGTAATATCGTTCCAGCTTGTGGAAGCAGCAAAGTCAAAGAGAGGGCTTGAACTTGTCGACGGCCGATGCGAAGATTGCGGTCGTTCTGCATTGTCTGTATTTGAAGACAGTTAGCTATCGTTGATATACTCTCGAGACAGGAGGTAACTTGCAGTAATGAAAACTAAGTCAGCATTTGAACTTTTTTCTACTAGGTGCTTCAATCTGCGGAAACCTAGCAACTCTACCAATTGGTGCTCACTGTTCAGCATCCTCTTTGACAGGTCGGGATGAGTAATCTCGTTCTGGTAAATTGTTCTGGCTCTTCTGCTTTCCAAGGAAGCCTTCAGTTTTCAACGGTGATCAGAGCTTGCCACATGATTATTGCAGCCTGAAATGTGGAAAAATTTTCACTGCTCGGTGTTGTGTTTGCGCAAGCCCCGAGTCTTAAGGCTCTGTGTTAGTCACATTACAGTGATGTAATTAATTGATGAATTTAAACCTTGTTCTTCGTCGGCCAGTCTATAGCCAACCGCTAGCGGTGAAGATGCAACAAATGAATTCAAAATGGCTTTTCATTGCTTGCGGTAGTGAATGCTCTGCAAACATTACAGTCTTCTTAGCGTGAAAGACCTCCCGTCTAAGGACTGCGCAAGTGCTCCTATTGATTCAACACAAACACCGAAGCCTTTGATCCTGATTCAATTCCTCTTGTCACTAACTAGTCTTGATTCTTTGCTAGTCTTAGTGGAAAACAGAAGGTGCTTAGATTACATATAGCATGGTGAATCGGTCATTGCTTGTATTCTAATCTTATCTTGCAAATCACTTGCTTTCACCACGGGTAAGATTGATTGTATCTTCTGATTCTAGATGATACGGTTGCAAAGTAGCGTTAGCATGCGATGAATGGGTCGTTATAGAGCCAGATGTATGATTGAGATCAACAGGCCTTCAAGAGCTTGTATATATACAATCCAAGTGTTATGTTATAAAAGCAGCTTGCATATACAGTCTACCTTTATTGCTTAACTGCAAGACCTTTTTCTAAGTAGGATAATCTAAAATTCAATTTCGTATTTACAATCACAACATGCCCCATTTTATTCTGACGTAAATTCATCCTTTCTTGTTCGACAGGGTTGTTATCACTTGTAGAAACGTCCAAGTTGTCTTTCCAAGTACCGCGGCAAGTATAAGCGTGCAGAAATTTTCTTGTTCGGATTCAATACGGTCAATGATCACGAGTAACCGGCTCATCCTGCCTTATGGACTCTTGTTTTGGTGACTTGTTACCCTTCACCTGCCTTAGATACCGGGGGTACCAGACCTAGTACCCCGGCAACAAGTTTTAGCCCAGAAGGCCACCGCGTTGACCAGGCACTAACTTTCCTCGCCAAACTATATCTAGAGACTGTTTTCCTTCCTCACAACCTCTCTACTACAACCTTTCTATAGAAGAAGAAGACTGTTCTTTCACAGCACTACTTCTTCATCCTCCCTTTGCCTTTGCTTGCATCTGGCCATCTCCTCGTCCAACTCTGTCTCTGCAACTTCTTCTCTGAACGATCTTCCAATCTCACAAGTCAAAGTCAACAACACCTTCTTGACGCGATTTTCCGACGCGCTATCAAACACGTATCGGCCCAGACAGCTAGACACTTCCCTTACACCTGCTTTCCACCTCAAAGAACTGTAAGTATTATACTGCTCAATCTTCATTGATAACAAATACTTCTTGATGTTCGATCTACCTAGCATTATATGCTCGACTTTTAGAAATTCTAGTCTGAGTCCAAGGACCCTCAACACACTAGCCTTGCGTAATCTCTACCTGTCTTCACTATTCCTTGAAAGCCACATCCATCTTGCTAACTGTTTGATCATCGCAGGTCCTTCGGTTATTGCTTCATACTTCGATTTGACCGATCTACCCTGAGTTCTTCGACATATCACAAAAATGGAGCCCCTGACCACCCCGGAGAAAGTTGCTGTTGAAGCTTTGGTGCGAATGAGTGCTTCTACTCCCGACACACGACCACCTGTTGTCCCTGGCAATTCAAGATCTGCTCTTCCAACGTCACCAGTCTCACCTGTCAAAAAGGAAGGCAGTGACTCGTCTGTCGATGAGGCACTTAAGCCTGATCCAAAGTTCACTCGTCCTTCCAGCGGTACCATTGTTCATGACTCCCCTGCGGGTCAGAGCTCAGGTGGAACAGCTACTAGTAGTACAAAGGCAACTCTTATGCCGTCAACGGGTGCGCCGAAAAAGCCTGCTGGAGCCCCAAGAACACCACTAGTTTCTTCAGCTCCTAAGCGGGGTCAGGCAAGCAATAGATCATCAAATCCGGCTCCTATCTTGCTTGATCATGACATGGATAGTCCAGTCACTAGCGCAGATGTACTTCGTGTTCGGGCCCTTGAAGAGGCTCTTCTATCAGACTTCTATGTTCTCAAGGGTACATTCATCAAGAATGACTACCCAGATCACCACCCAAACATGGTCATGTTCAAGAAGGCTGGCTTTACAAACCCATCAATGTTCTTTGACATGGAGATCTGTATCAAGAAGTTGCAAAACCATGTTGAACATCGCCAAGCCGCTCAAGCCGTAGAGGCACAGGATCCTGAGTACGATGAGACGGATTGGAACCATGTTTTGGAGGATGAAAATGTCGAGCTTCTTCGCCTTTTCAACATATTCAAAAGCTGGGAGATCCAGTTGACGGATCTGCGTGAGGAATTGGAGAGAACTAATGCTGGTTCGGATGGTGTCTACAACTATGATCTCAAGATCAAGTACAAATACATCGGCAATCAACATATTCCAGCTGGATACGTCAAGGCAAAGAGAATGCCAAAGAAGGCAATCTCAACCCCCTCCCAGTCCGCCTCCCCTGCCGCACCCACCCCAACCCGTACTCCTGCTAAGAAGGTTGTCGATCTCTCGACCAACCCCATTGGCAAATTCTTCGGCCCAAATGCCAAGAATCCTCCAATGCCAAAGAGCAAGCGTGTCTTGGAAGACATGGCACACCAGGAGGCACCACCTGCGAAGAAAGCTCGTGTTAGCGAGGATAAGAGTGGCGAGGCTCCTAGTGGTCGTGTGGCAGATATTCACACCTTGTCCACTGTCTATGTGGAGCTTGGCAAGAAGTATACTGAGCTTTCACGTCTTCAAGCTGAGATTGACGCGCTTCAGAAGGAACGGGCACGATTGGAGAAGCAGTAAGGGCCATTCTGCTCTTGGGGTTTTGTGTAGGATTTGTAACTAGAGATTATTTCCAAAAAATTGGCGCGATTCGAGGGTGGTTGATTGTAGGATTACTTAGCATAAAGACAATGTAAATAAACTAATAACTGTACAAACCAATTTGCGTGACTCTCGACTCAACTCTGACATTTCTAGATAGTTGATGCTCTATTTGAACTTTTTGATAGTTTTGACTTGGTTTAAATGCTGTCAAATTCGTCACATGGGACTAGAAACATAATGAAAATTAAGAAATCTGTTTATTATTGTTGAATAGTTCTGTTCTCATCTCTGTAAAACAGCAAACTTTGGTTTTGGACATTAGCATCTGAAAGACTGGAACACCCCCTTGTTGATTCGAACAATGTCTATACATTCACTCATATTGGACACTACAAGTCTGTAAAACCCTTGGAATACTATCGGACCCTCGGCTCATGGAAAAAATTTGACGCGTTGGATGTAGACTTTTCATGACACTAGTGCACCGCTTTTTCTGCCTAGTTTTCTCTTTCTTCAAGTCAAAGCACGGTAACAAGCTTTATTACATCTCTGTCAATACTTGTCGCAATCCTTGATACATCTTTGACCGACATCTATCATTCTCATATGCCTCTTCCCGGCAATGGATATACTCCCTTCAACAACACCACAAGCACCCGCGTAGAACAGTCTACAGAGGTTCTTGCTGCTACTTCAGACTCACGGTACCATCGATCGTCCTTCACTATTCCCATCTTATGCATCATGGTCTTTGATCTTTCTCATATCCATGCAACATATTTATTAACCAAGGCTAGTGATTCGTAAAGCAAAGCACACTAGCTAACATTTTGTGTTCATAGATACCTAAAAAACTTCCCCCACAGCATCTGCCGCAGACACGAAGATATTCAGACCTACGACTGCTCATTATGTCTGCTTCTCTACCAGACAACCAGCCTGCTGCTGCTACCCAACAAGTCATTACACCAGTTGCCGATACCTCAGATGCTCGTACTCCCGAATCTAACGTCCCAGATGTTAATGCCTTAGATCCTCTCCAACTTGATGTTGCAAAGGCTCAGTTGAGTAATATCCAAACTCTTGGCCAAGACTATGGTGTTCTGTCCGCTATTTTTTCGACTTCGGCGAAAGCCAACCAAGATGCCTATGTAGCTCTAGGTCTACAAAACAGAAACAAGCTCTGGGATCTTGAGAGCCGAGTAGAGAAGCTGGTTGAGAGAGTTGGAGGTGAGGAGCGACAGAGACAGGGAAAGCAGCCAAAGAAGCGAAACTTTCAGCGGGAACGGGCGGAAGAAGCGATTATAGAATCGCAATTCTCATCTCTGGCTATGGATATGGATATGTTGAAGACTAAATTAGAGGAGCTGAACAGAAAAGGAGAGTCACCATTTCAATATCCGTCAGGTATTACCTTTAAATGGCTTACTAATAAGTCAAGAGCTTCCGATGGATATTTCACTGAAGGAGCTGCAAATATCCTTACTGCAGATAGAGTTGGTCTAAGTCCAGTCACTTCGATGTTGAATAATCCTTCGGGAGTCAAGACAGAGGTCAAGTCACGATTATCGACTGTCAAGCATACACCTATAAAGCGCCCATCTCCACTACGACAAGTTGAGATGGCCGACGACTCTACTACCACTGTACAGCAATCGCCACGATCAAATAGTCCTGATTTCCCTACTATGCCAAGGCACGGACTAACAGAGTTCTCATATGAGCAACTCTCATCCGATCCGACAGACTTTGCAGGCTATTCAACTCTGGAACCAGAAAGATCAAGACGAAAATTAAAGAGCAACAAGAAGGAAGCGAACTCAGGCTTGAACATAGCCTCGAGCTCCACGGCAGGTACAAGCTCTAGTCATCCCCGTAAGAAGGGTAAATTCACAGACGATATATCACCTACCATGGACGTCCAGAATGCTGCTGGTATCCCAAAGAGGGGCACTGAAGCCCACGTCCACCAGTTGGAGGAGAGAATCGCAGCAGGTGACGCGCACATTGCTGTACTCGAGGCAAAGCTGAACACATTGCAAAACACAGACTCCGCAAAGAAACTCGGAGAAGCGGGTACCGGGACTCAGGATTACGCTGCGGAAATCGATAGGCTCAATAAGGTCACGTCAGACCAGAAGAAATCGATTCAAGCCAAGAGAAAGTGCATCGAGGCCATGGAGGAAGATATTGCCGTACTCGAGCGCCAGGTCTCTATCCTCAACAATAACCTCGCTCAACGTCCGTACAATCCTCCGGATAAATCTGTGAATATGTCCAGAACTGAGAAGTCGAAGTTGGTGCGGGATAGAAATTGGGGTGTGGATGACGACGAGATCTTACCATAGAAAGGCGATGGTATGCGAGAGGGGTGGGAGGGGTACTGAGGGAGTGAACAAGAGGGTATGAAGCGGAGTATGCGATACACAATTATAGTGGTGGATGGAGCTGGTGGCTGGGATTTTGGTGCTGGGAGCTTGTAGAAGTTTTATGTCGCCTACTCCTTGTAAAATAATACAGTTGAATTCACAGTAAATCAAACATTCAATAGTTGGAGAAGTCTTTGCATCTTTTTCTCGTGCCTCTTAGACGTATTGATAGTGCAGAAATATCCGTTCGTCAACCATATATGATTATGTATTCAAGATCTGTGTTATTGTCTTTACAAATAACTCAAAATATGCGAAAAGTCTGAATACCAATTAGCCTGAGGACATGAAAGGAAAAACTATCTGAGGGTAGACTGCTACCTATAGCCTATGATGAAGGGCAAAAGTTCTAAAATTCATCGCATATCCTATGGCATGGAAATCATAAGTATGAAAAGTCCCATTGATAGAATATAAATCTTATTAGATTATTATTGATTCATAGCTTATCTTCCATCAATCTGAAAAGCATATGTTTTTATCACTACTGGATACGAAGATACAATTACTTCTGTTGAATCTGTTCGCTTTATGTAGGCTTCTGTCAAGAGTTGTGAATACTAGAAAGTCCCCACAGACAGTATAGTTTCTTTTTTTTATAAATATAGGAGCTCCTACAAAACAAGTGTTCATCTTTGCTCTCACCAAGTAAAAGTACTCTTATACCTCGCCGTAGGAGCTAAGCCAAATCAGAAAGTCCGCTACCATTTTTCTAGTCAGGCTGTCCAAAGTTCAGTTCTATCCCTCAAATTCTTCGCTTCCTAACCTTTGTGACGCGACATAAAAGGACTATTTTCATCACTTTCCGAATTTGCAAAACTCTGTTATCCCCAATTACTATACCGACAGCATTCGAAAGCACAAGAGAGGACCCACCATTCCAAACATGCCAGCTTATGTAAAGCCTCCTCCCCCAGCTGTTCAGCTTAGCAACGTCGACGAAACAGAAATGCTGAGACCAAACAACAACCTAAGGAAGCATTTCAACAAAAGAACAACAGCGAAAATTCGACACAAACGTTCCGCTACTACCTTGACCCTCAGAAAAGCCAATTACGCTGCAAAACTTGGCCAGCAGCCATCTATTCCGACAAGAAGATCAAGTCGTCGAGTCATGAGTCGGAGCCAGAAGATCGCTCACGAGAATCCCGATGTGGATTATGGCTTTCCTATCACTGGTGAGCATTTATCTCCACAGCAGATCTGGGAACGACGCTACGCAGATCAACCACCAGCCACAAATCCGACGGAATACAATCATATACTGGAAGAAGTGGTGGCCACGCTGCAGAAGAGTGATCCGTTCTGGAAGGGCGATCAACCTACGAAAGTATTAAGAACGTCGGTGGCTCTCAATACGAAACTGTCTGGTCGCATTGAGAAGCTGAAGGAGACGAATGTGAAGTTGAGAGGAGAAAGGGATGGCCTCAAGAAGGAGGTCCGGATGATTAAGGACGAGTTGAAGAAGATGGAGCGGAGGCCAAAGTTCACGGAGATGGAGGAGGAAACAGAATATGTGATGGATGAGGAGTGGAGAAAATTCAACCAGTCAATGAACCGGAAGAACCCTTTCATGTATCCCAAAGGAGCAGATCGTGAAATAAAAGGAAACTCGACTGCGGATAGAAGTCGCGGGAAGAAAGTCGGCGGTGTCTCGAAGGATTTCGACGAAGTAAGAAAGGGTGGCAAAGCAAAGAGGCGTCTACAGACTTCTTGAAACGACGTTCTTACGGATTTCCTGCTATCTTCGCTCAAATTGTAATACAGAAGCAGGTATGGGACAAGGTTAGAGAGGCGCGTTGAATTGCTGAAGCTCTGATCGCAGAAGAGAAAAGGATTAGATATATATGAGCCACAGATGTCAATGAGAATGGCCTTTGTCTCTGAACACCCGCAACTTAAGTGCCGCGTCATAGCTTCCTGAGTCCATCTTGAAAAAGCGATGCTTGTACGAAAATTATAACGTGAAGCGCTTTTGTACTGTTTTGTACACCATATGGGCAAGGCATACTTTATCTGGTGTAACTTCAAATGTCAACTATTCTTCCCTTAGCTCACCAGTCAGCAGGATCTCCACTATATGTAGCTATATAGAAGATATGTAAGGGAGATGGTAAAGAGTCTGCAGATACTCAACTATTCAAAATTAGCATACGCCAAATTCAAGTTTGAAACCGGGGAGGAACAACTCGAGGGTCGCATTCAACAAAGCCAGGCGGACCAAGTAGTGAGCCTCGGGATTGGTATACCCACAAAGAACATTCCTTTTGTAGCTATGTAGAAGAGAGATGCTCAATAAGGCAGTGGGAGTGGGTACCTAAGATGTATGCTTGCTCATCATAATGACGAGCCAGGCCGCCGGGGGAAGTTCTTTGGCCCCGTACCTCATATAGACTCGGAAAGCTGTACACCAAATAAGCTAAGATAACATGTTTCTCTCATGTCAAACATATGTGACGTGTCGAATAGGGGTATCACGTGGACTCATGAAACTCGCTTTCTGGCCAATCAAACCATTTGTTTACCAAAAGTTCCGCGAAACGTGATCATCAATCACGGACAAATAATCATGTTGTGATAGAGGTATGCTTCTTATGACAAGATTATTCCCTTTGATTCTAAGAGAGTAGCTAGATGTGTTGATTTTAGTTTTAGTATGGCAGTGAGAACCTGAGAGGATAGTGGTGCGACGAGTTTGAGAAGAAAGTAGAAGCTAGAGCATGTTGAAAAGACACGGGTTTTCACGTGGTTTTTTCATGTTAATGATGCTATACTTAGAAATTTACTGTCAAATTATCCCATGATCCCATAATTGTAAAACCTTGCTTGACTGTCTAAAACAGTAGTTACCTCTTGAGCAGCTATGATAGATTTGATTGTTTCAAACAGCAGGAATATCGTTACTATCTATGACGATATACCCACCCACTTCCAAGTTCTAACAAAGTTATTTCTAATGTATGTACACTCATTTAGAAGCCGTACTGAATTTGCACACCTACACCCATTTAGCTTGAGAACACAAAAATACACACACACTCCTTTACAAAACCACATTTCTTCGGCTCTGGTAGATTTTATAGAGTTTGACTGACACCCATGGGTTCCGTTGTGTTGCTGTTCAAGATTGGATAAGGGAGTTAAAGGAACCGCGTTTTTCATTTTCCAAGCGCCTTATTGGCTGCCACGCACGACGCGAAGCATGAATCCTTGAAGTATCCCCGAAGTAATTGGGGGGGAGTGGGGGGGGAAGGCATTGCTGCAAAGCGCCAGCGGACTTGGTGATACTGGTGGTGGCTTGCCTGAAATATGGGGGTTGTGTATACGTGTGCAAGGGGTGGTGGTCCTTGCCGAGCGCCTTCACAACCTTAAAATGTTGACCCTCCCCCCACCAACTCTCTCGTTCTCCTCTTCAACATCTTCCGCCCACTAATTACCACCACAACCACCCAGCTTCGTGCGCAAGATGATGCCCGCTAACTATATCGCTGAGAGAAATGCTAAGGACGCGCAACAGGAATTTATCCGCAAGTTCGTTGAGGCAACACCCGACATTGTGTCCTTTGTTGACAATTGCCTTGGGTGGAATAATGCTGGAGAGTTTCTTCGATTCTTTAAGGGCTCATTTAATCTTAGTATCGCCATTCGAAATAATATGACCAACGAGCGTATTGTTATTCGCTTCCCGATTTCGGGAAAGGTATACGATTTATGGCGAGCGAAAAAGGTCAAGCACGAGGTTATGGTTATGATATATCTCCGCGAGCATACTAGTATCCCCGTTCCTTGCGTGTATCATTGGGGTCTTATCGAAGAGAGTTTACAGCAGCTGGGCCTGTTTATAATTATGGAATTCATAGAAGGGGAGAACCTTGGCGATATCTTAAAAAAGCCGACCCTCAACGAGGCGGATCTTGCGATTCTAGATCCAAATATTAACGAGGCTAAGCTTAACGGTATTTTCGAACAGCTTGCTAGCTTGATGCTAGAACTTTCACGCCTGGAATTCCCGCGTATTGGGGCTATTTCCAAGGACGCCATATCTGGGGAGTGGACTGTTGCTGAGCCACCACTGACTTGTGACATGAACGAGGTCGTCAGCTTCGCTGGCTTTCCCGCCGAGCACTTTACGACTATGCCGGTGTTCGACCGTTCGAGTCATTACTTTACAGCCCGCGCGCAACATCTACAAATACATCTAGAGACGCAGCGTACCGCAGCTTGCGACTTCAAAGACATCACCTGGGGCCGGTACATCGCACGACATTGCTTCGCCAAGCTGATCCCGACGTATGGTATGATCGACGACGCCGGGCCGCATCGGCTCTTCTGCGACGATATGCGGCCTTCAAACATGCTTATTAACCCGGAGACGATGGAAATCACTGCCTTACTTGACTTCGAGTTTACGAATGTCATGCCAGCCCAATTTGCTTATGATTTGCCCTGGTGGCTTATCCTTCGGGAGCCGGGCATCGAGGTAAGCGAAGGGGAGGTTGGAAAGCAGAAATTTCTTGATCTCTTTGAGCCGCGAAAGGAGCAGTTTCTCCACGCAATGGAACGCGTCGAAGCTAGATCAGCCCGACTAGCTGGGGAGCCGCTCCTCTCGGCTCGAATGAGGGACTCGTGGGACAGCGGCCGGTTCTGGTTCAACCTTGCGTCGCGAAATAGCATTGACGTCGACCAAATCTACTGGCAGATTCTACATAAGGAGGGCCTAGGCGAGGCGATGTTGGATACAGCCATACTTGCAGGGAAAGAGGAATTCCTGAAACGAAAGGAAGTTCAGTTCAGGGCGTATTTGGCAGAGAAGCAGAGTGATACGCGCTTTGATAATTAAATTTGGAGGAGCAGGGTGGGTCTGAACGACAACACACAAGTACAACCGACAATGGAGCGGGTGAGCTAGACAGACTTTGTGATCTTTATGCACCATCATATCTGCAGAGCCACAGTTCTTCCTTGCCTTTCGTGACTTTTTAGATCTCAACATGACCGACGAGAAGGCATTTCCATCTCCATCGATGGCGAGGATTTTGGTAGGATGTATACGATGACGTTAGGGGGAGCTGATGGAAGGTTGATGGCAGATCGATGGAGGATCAATGAGGACCAATAAAGATCTCGATAGAGGTTGCCGAAAATACTGATATGATGATAATGTTAGTTTGGCGGGAGTTTGGTGGGAGATTGATGGAAAATCGATGGAGCGTCGAAAAATTCCGATGGAAAAGTTCAGGAGTGTGAGGGTAGATTGATGGGGAAAAGGTGGGAGATTGTCAGAATATGTATGTTATCTGAGAACACCAATCATTTACTATATTTACAACTTACATACCGCGAGCGATCGGTCAAAGCCCCCCATAATGCATAGTGATCTGGCTCCGTCCAGGATCAAGAAAGGTGCCGTACTGAGAGCTCAGACCCTTGGAGAACCACACTGTTGGTACTCCATCAATGCTACCCTTCTGCAATTTGCACACTCGAGCACAATCGATTAGACGATGCAAGGCGCTGTCTATCAATAGTCACCATGATATCGAGCTTTCCTGTTCATGTATGCAGATCTATCGCCTTCCAGTGAAAGCTGTGTCATATATGGGATTGTTTAAGCTCTAGGAGGCTGTTGATTCAAACGCTTCCTCCAACCAAATTTGTGCAGTTTGACACTATCAATTCCACTTCAAAGTATCCCGCGTTGTCCACATGGTAAAGCCATACATGATTATTCAGGGGCCAGTGCACCGCGCCTCAATCATGTGCCCCTAGCTGCTTCGGGGTTGAGGACCCTCTATACGAGCCCTGGTGTCTCCAGTAACATTGCCTTGAGTTCAATAAAGACCTTAAGAATTGAAAAGGTGCAGTTTGCATTCTTCTATCAGTACTGCCCCGCATTTGATCTCAAAAACACTTCAAGGCGTCACCTCAATACTGCGCTGTCTGCATGAATCGGGAAAGCCCTCTTCACCATTTCAGGGGACCAACGCAGTATGCTACAACTATGGGCCGCAGATTCGTCCAAGGCGAGGGATACAACTCATCTGCATGATGAATCAACCCCTCAACCATAGGCCTTCACGCTGAGTTGGAGAACCAAAATCAACTTCCATATATGCAGCCTATGGTAGCACCAATCACAAGATCTAGCCCCCTACTCACGTCCAATCTCCCCTCACATTGTCTGCAATGCTATCGTGATCATTCAGGGGTTAATGGGCTTTACTTCAAGGATTGGCTTCTAGCTGAGTGAGAATGCGGAGTCTCTTGCAAAGCATACGCATAGCATTGGATTCGATAATGTGATAGCTCACTGTAACTTGGGCCATTATTCCAAATGATTTCTTCCCCCTTACCCTTCAATTATAGACCCAACTATTGGCTCTAGCAGACAAGCCTTTAGCAATACTTGGAGGATCTAGCAAATGTTCCAGCAGTGCCGTGGTTACATTTCGGTGCAAATATCCTCTGAAGCTTTCACCATTGTCTCCCTCTGTGTTCTCGGCATCCAGCTCTTCAATCTTTCCAAACCTTCTTATTCGACATATATCTTATCTGTCACGTACATCGCGGGCTCGACTCATCCCTCGTGCTGACGGAGGAGCGATCTGAAATTCCTCGAAACGAAGGTACATGACCTTTCGACCAGGTGGATTGAAGTTTTTAAGCGAGGCACCAGAGTCTGCAGATATTCTCGTAGATCATGTCAACAAACTTGACACCCCAACTTCTTTGCGCTCGATTGGCAAGCCCTAGAATACCGACGACAGCGAGCATAGCCCGTTCACGGAGTTATTTACTCAAGGTAAGTGAGTTTCAATGTCCCAGATGCTCTATACCCACCCCTACCATCAATCGTACGTAATCTGACAAGTGACGATCAACAGAAGAATATGATAAAGAACGGCGCGAGCTTGCCTACGTAAATTCACACCTGAAAACTTTGACTTCAATTTATAACGATACGATGCGGCAATTGCATCAAAAGCAGCCGGATGTTATTGATTTGCGCGTTCGACTCCTCAACCATTCCAAAGCCAATGAAAGGCTAAGAGAGGAGCGGTTAGTTCTAGAAGCAGATGCGACAGAATACAAGACAAAAGCCAACCATGACGCAGAGAAAATTGCCCGACTCAGCGAACAGGTTAAAGAAGCAAATCGCCGGATTGCAATTCAGACAAGAGGATCTATGAATATATGTATATGCAAGGGGACTTTGTAAAATTAGGATGTGCAATAGACGTTAGCAAAGGCCAAATAAGTGAATCATGGTTTTCTGTGAGCACAGACTTTGTAGCCATCCGGATAATAAGAAGGTCTGTTGGGACTTTGCTAGTTTGTGCTCCTCGTGGAATTTCATGCCGCTATCTGGGAGTGATCGAATTAAAAGCTTCCACGAAATTCCAGCTGTATGCACCCGTCTGCTAGACTACTACATGGATGAAGGACAGTACATGGTGAATGATGGAGACTACGGGTAGCATCAAAGGAGCGAGGCAAGATACTTGTCATGGCATGGATAAAGATATCTATCTGAGTTGGTTGAGGCTAAGAAGATGCTGATATATACAGTCTCCGGAACTGGCGAGCTTCGGTATCAGCCTCGGACTCTGGTTCTTCCGCACCCAGACCATGGGGATCTGTTACAGGAACTGGAATTCTAACCCAAGCAGGTGTTAGACTGCTCATTGCATTTGAGGCTAGTATAAACTGCATATTGAGGATAGGATATAGGATAATACATAACTTTATTATGATTGATTTATCCCTAAAGGTTTTAATACTTTTCTAATATTACTATTTAGAACCGAACTTAGACCTGAGCCTTCACCTTTCAATATATATCTTACCTAAGTATGTTAGCGACGATGCTGAGCTGGCCGACATCAAAAATCCCCCTTTCTTTGTATAATTGTGCTTCGCAAATGATGCTACTGCAGCTTCATCCCCATACGACAGCGATGTAAGGTAGACTGGGTTCAAATACAGCTTAGTGCTAAGCCAGAATTTGAACTCGACCATAATCACTATAGCCTTTTTATATTTGTATTTATATTACCTTTCCTGTGTCTCTTTTCCGGTTGTAAACTGGGAAGTAGGTCTATTTTGCCGATGTTTAATGTCTATAAATCTTGCTAGCACGGATTGACAACGAAGAGAGGCAGGATAAATTGCGTGGTCGCGCTCAGATATAGTGAATAGCGAGGTGATGAGAATCTCGCTTAACTGGTTCTTCCAATCCAGAATTCACCTTCAACCTCTATTGCATTCGGCCCACATGTGACATCTCGATCTCCTCCTCTGAATTTCATCATAACAGGTCTTGAATCGCAACAGGGGTTTTCCTCTGACGCAGCAACTTCATCTCTCACGTCCTTCTAAACTCAATAACAGAATGTACGTCCCAATGAGCGATAAGCACATGGTGTCCAATTCAAAGCCGCCAGAGAGAGCCGCGGACGAGCAGCAAAAGGGTACATCTCTACAAAGCGGGACAAAGGTTCTTGGAAAACTCAAGGATGGCTATTGTAGTAACAAAATTTACAAGAAGAGTACCAGCGTCGGCTCATGCGAAAGTCACATGCGCCTCGAGAGATCGTTGTCAGCAACTAGCATCAGCAGCAAAGCCGACAGTGATTGCCCTATGAAAAAGGCCAAGGAAACTCTCAAAGAGCGTTTTGGCAGCTTTACGAACTCAACAAAGGAGAACATACTCCCAAAAGGCAAAACGCACAAGCTCGAGAGCCCATACACCCCAAAGACCCCCGCGGATCCCTCCCATCGTCGAACTTTGTCTTTCCCTAGCGTCACATCTTCAGTTGTGTTTGAGCTGGCCGCGCAAGATACTCCAACCCCTCTTCCCAGAATGCGTCGCATTGACGATATTATGAACTCAGAGGCAGTACAAGATGGCAAAGGCAATGCTTCCTCCGTTGATCTTAGCTTTGGTTCCGACGAAAAATCAACCCACTCTTTCCTTACCCGCACAATCGATCTCCTGGCGCATCAAAACCCGAACATCGAAGTCGAATTGACTCTCCTCAAAAAGTCTATCCGTGACCACGAGGCTGACTACGACACCACAAAGGCGGTCTATGATGGTGAGATGCACAAGAAGGTGTGGGATGCAATGATGAAAGTGGAAAGATTGGAGAAGCGCCTTCAGGGGAAGGAGGACTTGCTTACCAATTTATATGCTAAGATAGATGCCCAGGAGAGCATGATTGATAGACAAGAGGAGTCTTTAAAGGCTAGTCGAACTCGCATCCATGCCTTGGAGATTGCAGTACAAAAGAGCGAGCGCACCGCTGATCTTGCCCGCCGTGATCACTCCAGTGCCGTTGTCCGATTGGAACGGGAGAAGCGAACACTAGTTGAGAATATGGCTATCATGGACCAGGAATTTCAGACCGAGAAGCTGAAATTCCGTACTCAGCGGGTTGCGAAAAACCAAGCTATTGAGTACAACGCCGGATCGGAGAGAGATCATAGCTTCTACCGCGAATACTACGAGAAGCAAAATACTCTGTACAAGACATACTTCACTCCAACAAGCGAGGATGAACTCTCTGATAAGCCCCGGCCAGCAGGTAGCTCAGAGGGTTTGTCGTTAGAAGTGCGCGAAGGAACCGTCAGTAGGTCATCCAACGCAGAGTCTGCATGTACCCCCGATGGATCCGGCAACTTCGAGCGTGATACTACCCTGTGCAATGAAAACTGCGACTGACTTCGCGCGTCGGTAGAGCAAGCTGTTATCAAACTGAGAGACTACTGCATCTCAAGCCTCGCGAATGGCACACCAGTTACCTACTTGAGAGGGTCCGACTTCTTGGCTTGGGTATGGCGGGGAAGTCCTGCGGAGGAGTTGGATACTATGTTCTTCGGGCACCACGACGAGGAAGACTCGTATTCTCGTACATCAACTCCGATCTCCTTTTCCAATTTCCCACTTCCACCACCTTCTGTAACTTTCTGTGACGTTCGAAGGTGTCTATAGTACGCACTTTCCTTCACAACATCTTCTCTACTGCAAAGCCACATTCAATCAAGTTCTTTCTTCCCGCAACGTCTTTCTGCTCTAAAAGCATAAGATCAGGAGGTTGTTTTGCGGGAGGTTGTTCTGCAGGAGGAGGCTTGGTAATATCTGCTGGGGAGCTTTTCTGATCAAAACCTGGGCATTCAAGCTTCTGCATGTAGCTAGAGCCTTAACCAGATCAAACTCTAATACAAGTTTCCTCCACAGTCTCCAATTGTCATAGTTTACGCTAGTATTAGAGGTATGAACAGGTATCATGTAGCTAACCATTCACAAACTCATTGACTTGTAGCTTGTAGTTATAAATTTCCGCTCATGTTGGCCCTGCTTTCTCAATATAGTCCTACAATCGTACAAGGTAAATAGGAGATATTACGACATACTTAGCACTAATTCCGATGGTTCTATCCTAATCAATAATCTAGCGTCCTGCAACCTACGAAAACTCCATTTTGCGGCACAGTTCCAGCACATTGATTATATATATCATTACCAACATCCAAGGACGACAGATTTTGACGTCCACCTACGTCACTCAAATGTTTTTTGACAGGCTGTTTATAAAGATTGGCTTGAATGCCAGGTACTCGGATGAAATACCTGTTGCTTTGTATTTCGAAGTCGGCTAGCTCAAAATGATAGCTGATGATGGGTTAAAACCTGCTTAGAGCCAATAGTTCCTTTAACTACTATGGACAAAAACAGTGAAAACACCCCCAACTCTACTTATGTGCGTGCATCCTCCAAGTTTCTATTGGTGAATTTTCCTACGGCTCCTCAATCTTTCTTTCAAAACTTCTATACGATCATCTTCTTAGAACAGTAACCATGCCTTCCGTTTTTCGCACTTTGAACTGTGCCTCCAAATATAGCGTCCTCTGAGTGAGACGCATATTGTCTTCCACCAACCTCTTGTTTCTCTCCTCTAAGTCAACAATCTGCTCGACAACCAAGTCGTTCGTGGCATTACGGTCTTCGATGACCATATTAGCCTCATGAAGAGCCGCCATGAGTTTTTTGATAGTTATGCGATACCTGACATCTTGCGCCTGTAGGTATTCCTCAACCTCATCCTGCAGGCCCGACTTTTGTGCAATCAACAGATTTTGAACCGTAGTAGAGTCCTGATCGATTGCCTGAAGATATGTGGAAGCTTGGTTTTCGTGCTTGTCTGAGAAGTGTTCCATCTGGCGGGCAACGTTCTCATATTTCTCGACTATGACCATCGCCTTCTCCAAATTCAAGACTTGATTTCTGTAAACCTTGACCCTACCAAGGCTCTCGCTGAGCTCATTCTTACAGTCCTGAAGCTTAGCTTCCAATTCAGTGACTTTGTGTTCCAATTCCTCACATCTGCGATTCTTCCCCTCCTCGGGACCGGGGACAGGTTGCATCGTGGGGGAAGTAGATATGGCCAAGAAACGCAAAAGAGCCGCAGCTGATGTTGGTGATGATAGTGTTCGTGATAGTAATGATAATACAGCGGCAGATGTGCTCGAGGCTCGCTCTGGTGTGGATCATGGGGAGAGAGTCGAGAGACTTGGGAAGATGGCCAGGACACCCATTTTGATTTTTTTTCCTGAAACGATGTAACGATTACATCAGGGTGAAAGTAATGATCTGGGGGACAGTGGGGGACAAGATTTGGTTCCTATGTTAGTCCCATGGGTTCAAGTGAGTCTTGCTGCTTGTAGTGTAGCTAGTGCTAGTCGTGACTTCCAGTCCTCCACAGACCATAGTCCACACTTAACTCTAATTTCTAACCAAGACTACTGCTTATTGAGGCATTGACACCCGACGAGAAGTTAGATCCAAGCCTTAGTGGGACTCTTGCGACGGCTTACTCCAGTACTTTATAGCATATTGTCATGTCATGTGGTTATGTTACACCAGCCCTCTGAATTTTGAGTCCCAGTCTAGGCTCTTATTGCTGATACAGTTTCTGCACCAAACTCAGGCTACCTGGAAAGTTTCATTTATAAAGGAGGTATACAAAGTGAGAGGAAAAAGGTAGATGCACAGTATCAGATATTTGCCTGAGCAACGTGAAGGTACAAAGTCCTGAAGAAATAGTTATGAGCCCCACAGACTCCTCTAACTTCCCGAGACACAACAATTCGCTTCCCCTGCATTGTCTTGAACAGCCCTTTATCATGGTTTCACAATAACAGGCTCACTTAAAAGTTACACAAGAAGCTCGAGCTGCTTGACCGTTGACGAAATAGACTTTCTTGTACTGAACCTCTTCTGATCGTTCTCTCATGTCCGGACCTCTGGATCCGCCAATCTCAATGCTATCATTGCTTTATTCCCCCTCTTTTCAAATCTGCTTCTTTCCACTTCGTCCTTGATATCTCGAACGACAGACGCAATTTCATTCAGCGATACATTCAGCGTGATGATTGACATATCATTTCTTGAGGTGTGACTCGCTCGGCTAGGGAGACACTTTTGTGCCCAAACGGACAGATGATTGATCTGCAAATGAAGTAGCTATTCGGCGCTGGTGGGGTTCTGGCTTATGGGACGTATTCGTTGCGCAAGCTCAGTCAGCAGAGTTGATTCTTCCGTTTCCAACCCGGAAGCTGAGCATTATGGTCCTTCCGATGACTGATCTAGTTGGAGCCGAGTGAAGAGCGGGTAGTGCCTGAAAACCTTTAGTAATTATATGTCTGCGCCGTCAAACTTGAAATGAGCTTATATTAGAGTGGGCGCATCTTTATTTACTGCAAGTTGAATGGAAATTTGTATGTTTATATACACATCACTCCCTTGAATGATCATTCATCAGTCGCAACAAACTTGTACCCAAATTCAAATTTCGGGGAGCTACGTACGACACATCGAATCCAACAGCAAGCAAGATAGTTGAATACTACCAAATTACCGTTGAAAGTTCTGGTCACACTGCACTAGCAGTGTAGCAGTACTCGGGTGAGCAATACAATGCGTGCATGGATTGTAAGGTGCGATATATGGCCTTGCGTTCTCATCTCTTAGTCCTACTATGCGTCCAAGGCGAATCCAATTTTTGTCAAGATGAACAGGGACTTGCAAATAAGGAGGCAAGATAGACAGCGACTAAGATAATTGTGCTTCTAGGGACCGGAAGTAAGGAGATAATATCAGACATGGTCTTAACGATAGTAGAAACAAGATATGAAGTCGATTTGAAGTGGTGAGATGATTTGTGCCAGGACTTAGCTCAAGGGAGGTGTTTGGCAAGGGAAAATCATTGCTTCGTTCAGGGATGCGCCGGGACAGCAGAGCGACGGTCTACCCGCTCCTTCTAGATCGATACCAACGGAAACATGCCTGGTATGTATGGGCTTGCAAAGCAAAGGAAGAGGAAAGAGAGATGCCCACAGGAACAGTATTTTATAGAAGATCCGGAGATAACAGTAATGCCCTATATGCCGCTCGATACACTCACCTGCTTCGTCCATTGGTTTGAAGGGTATTTTCTTTCCTTTTGCTTGAAGCGGAAGCTAGCTTGTTGATTTCGTTGACATGTCCCCCTGCTGTCTCTATTCTGAATCTCATGGCGCTTGCCAAATTGAAGGACAGTGTTAGTCTTTTTGTTCTGTAGGCATACAGGTGTAAAGGAACTTGTCAAGATAGACTGCTTCAAACCATCCGAAGATTCCCATTGGTAATACCACTCATGAAGTGAAGCGCCTGCTGTAGTATACACGGCCCTGAACCTCCACTTTAATCCAGGCCATCCAATCCATCGCGCAGCCATGCTTGCTATTGAGACAGTCAAAGAAAAATCTCCCCTCCCAACCTTTTGTCTTACACCAGCTCGCTCGTAACATTAGAGAACTCGCCCTTCTCCAACTTTGTCTTCCAGAAAATCGGGTTCGTATCGTTGAAACCGTGCTTGACCCATCCATCCTCCTTTACGTGGTACAGGTTGATGAACCCTCCAGAGTAGGCATCCCTGTGCGTAGCTGCCAAGATACTTCTGCTTCCTAACTCGAGCGCTTCTTGCTCTGTGAGGTCATATCGGTATTCAGCATCTAAAACACCATATGCGAATGTTTGACCAGATCCAACGCAGAAGAGATTGCCGCTCAGACGAGTGCCATCCGAATCGATATAGTATAGAGCAGGTCCTTCCTCCTTAGTAACACCAGCGCACATCGTACCCATAGAGAGACCCATTCCCTTGTAAGAGTACACTAAGTTTGCGAGGATTTTTGAGGCGGCTGCGACAGAGATACGGCGTTTGTGGCGGAGCTCGTGAAGTCGACATTGCATTCCGAGGTATGCGAGCCAGTATTGACAATCCTATAAGCGGCCATATTAGTCCATGATCCTCTAAGCCGATCCCACAGATGAGCTAGAAGGAAAATAATCGATATGAACGTACAGCAGCACCGCCAGCCATTGTGCCCAGTAAGCAACTGTTAATCTCAATGACTTTCTTGACCGTTTGACTCGCAATCCAGTTGCCCGCCGTTGCTCTCGAATCAGTTGCTACAATTATGCCACCTTGAAATCTGAATGCTAATGTTGTGGTACCGTGTGCAATCTTGATGGGGCAGTTTGGGTTGGCATTGTCGTCAGTTGCAGCTCGGAGCCAGGCAGAGGGCTGGAAGAGGGCCAGTCAGCAGATGCTCAGAGAAGAAGTCCCGAAGCTGCAGCAAGTCCGGAAAAGTTCTGGGATGGTTGATGAATACGTACTTGGGCGACTGGAGGCATGGCGAACTTGAGTGACAAGCTTGGTGTTGCCTGGTAGAGCTCCAACTGGTCTTCTTCATTGTAGCTCTCTTTCTCGAACATCGGACGGCTGTATTGGGCTACGAGAGTATCCATCTTGGTATGCGGAAAGGGACTGGTTTGGGGTGGTGAAGGAGGAGGTTTGAGGTTGTAGAGATAGTCCTAGGCTTGAAGTCGTTGCGTTGTTTAGAGCTTCAGGCGTCCAGCTGCTGACGCGCGACTCAAGCTCATCCGCACGTGATATTGATGCCAAGATTGGCATCTCCACTTTTCTTGCATCTCATCTGTAGATTTACTCCATCCTCGAGTGCTCTCGGATTCATATAAATTCTTATACTCGTTCAAAATATTCAAACCACGTCACTATACCACACGATGTGGTAGATGAGTTTTGTCCTTTGCGAACAGCATTTTTTCTCAATTGGAGGCTCTTTTTGAACGACAAAGCATTCGACGACATGTCATATGAGGCTGCCAAACCAACAAGCAGCTACAAATAACACTTTACAGGCTGCTCAAGGGACCATTGTATCCATGGTTTCCACTTGACCGCTAGCTCTTGCTCAATCGCAGCTAACATATGCAAACCTACATCTTTCAAATACCAGATCCAATGGATTTGCTTCAGCAGAACACAATAGTGGGCCAGTATGACAAGTGCCTCTGGCCGACGATCATAAACGAGCTCAATATATTCTTGGGAAACAGTTCCGGGCCAGAAGTACACAGCACTTTGTACAGTGACCACAATGGTCGGCGCATACGGTAAGCACGCGGCTCTTCTTAGCTCCTCCACCGCGCTTTCAAGCACTTCTAAAGTCTGCTCCTCATCCTCACTCGTGTTCCCGTTCCTTTTCAACATGCTATGCAACTTCGCGTACTGGTCATCATCCGGATTCCAGCTTTTGATATGCGGCGTCGCCATCCTCTCCAGTAACGGTCCAAATGGACCCTGTTCCAACGCTGACCAATTGACCCGCATCAAATCAATCAAGCCCCTCGCCATCAATAGCCAATGCGGCTTGTTCCTACACGGAATCTCTGTCATTGAGGCATCGACCCATGCGCTCTGCGCAACCACATACGGGATCACGAAACCGGCGAACGCAAACACGGCGCTAATATTTCCAGGCTCGTTCCTGCTCACCATATCTCGGAATGTAGGAAGGGCTTTGCTCTCGGCCATGGTAGCGATTTTGAGGAGCTCTGATCTCCGTGCTGGCTGCAGCGTTGAGAGATGTAATGCTGAGAGCGCAAGGAGACCATGCATTAGGAAGTCATGCGAGAGCGCCAGCTGTGGGATCGCTACGAGCCATAGTCCCATCTTGCCTTCTCGGCCAACTGTATAGCTGGTAAGTTTATGATAGTGATGGAGCAGTTCCAGTTTCTGAGAATCCAATGAGAAGACCAGGTCGGCTCTTAGATCACTATCAACCAGTGACCATATCTTAGCCTGCGTAGGTCGGGAACGTGGAATGGCTGGAGTTAGGAACTGGAAGCTGCATTTCAGATTTTTGCGGTGGCATCCGGAGCAGGTGGGCTTTTGCTCGTCGCACTGTTTGGGGTCAGCGGCTTCATAGCATCGGCATGGCAGCGTAGCATGTCAGAAAAGCTTGGTTTTTTCTCGAACATACCTTTACTCTTCTATTTTTACATTGCGTGCACCCTGCCCTCGTCTTTTTATGGTATTTCCGCATTTTAACTCATAAATAATTCATAATATGCCCACGGGCCCTAAAGGGTCACAAAAGTCTACCTTGTTTGATACACTGAGGTTCTTATTGTGTACATAAGACCTCGCGCGAAAAGCTTGAAAATCACATCGAAGGAGGAAGCCAATGATACAGTCTCAGGAACGAGGGGAGAACTATTTGTCTTCGAGAGAAGTCTTAATTGACTTCGGATCGCTACGCCCACCTTGTCTTAATCGTAACTCCATAAGCTTACCCCCTGCATGAGCCACTCCGCGTCGTTCCGGTGACGATTTGATTGGTGCATTTTTTCTCCTCATGGGTCTTCTATTTGCCTCTCCTCAGATATGCATAAAATATGCTTGAAATCTTGATTAACCATAATAGTCGGTTCACCACTGTGATTCTGCGAGCTGACTATTACAGGTAGTGAAAATACCCTCCACCCCATCTCCGAGCTTGGAGACTGTTACCGTTATGCTTGAAAGGATGTGGGTCTATTGGCTAGGAATAGTTCGTGCTTCCCAGCTTGATGGGTGCGATCAATATGTCCTCTGAGCATTTTCAATTACGCATTACTATTACTTCTCGGTGTCAATTATTTGCGCCTATTACATCGAAATTGAATGAGATAAGAGTCTACAATATACCAATAGCGAACACGCTCAGTATGATGAATTGTTTCTACAATGATGTTTCGTCCTTTTCGGTTGGTGCATGCGAAGTTTTATTTATTAAACTGAGGATAAATATTCCTGACGGTTCTTGTCAGGGGCTCGTTCTCTGTTCAGGCCATCTTGGTTTGCTTTTGCTCTTGTGAGCAATTTCTAACCCTTCAGTCTTCCTCAAGACTTACACTCAAACATAAGATTCAACGATGCCGAGCCCACCCGCTACAATTTCCAAGAATGGAGAAAGCTCAATCAAGTTTCAGATGGATGCAGCGCATCTGATGAGCTTGTACGTTCAGTCACATCTTAGATATATCATGTACATATTCAAGATTTTATTAGTGATTACATAAGTGATATATACATCATAGTTACATGTTCCAAGGTCATATACATCATATCATGGCCACATGCTCAGCTCAAACCACAACCCCATCCTCTTCCCACCAAATACCGTATTAACCTCATCCTTATAGCACTGCCCATCCCTCAGCTTCATGTCTCTCCTGCTATGCCGACTCTCCTCCAACGCCAGCTTACTCGGCACCCACGTCCCTTGCCCAACGGCCACATGCCGCTTGAAGACGATATTATACGAGAAGCTACTCGCCCACGTCCCGCCAAAATGGCTCGATCTCAACAAGATCACAAAATCAATCAATGCTTGCTGATCCCATGTCAGCGCTTTCATCTCTGCCAGTGCATCCGCATACGCGGGATTCGCTTCTAGCAATGAATATTTCGTCGCGACCTGGATCCCCTTCTCGGCCGCTGTGACTCTGAAGCGCTCCGCATCGGCTGGAGAGCCGGAAGCAAGATATATCACAGACAAGTCCATAGCCTGCGCTTCAGTCAAATACGCCACGCTCTGCGCCTCGTAGCTGTCGAAGTTTGCCGCGAGCGCATCCACATCTGTGCGCAAATGCGCACCGTAGAACTTCCTTGCAGCTGGTATACCTGTCTCCGCAGGATCTATCCCCAGAGCATAAGTGCTATCCAGCGCGTACAGAACTGTGGCTGCAAGCTCCAATATTTGTTTAGAGAATCGCAGGATCCGGCCGAATGTCGCAATTAGAAGGCGCTCGTCATAGAGGATCGGCCACTCGAAGAATGACGGGCGGATCGAGATGAGGACCGGTGAGAGGGCATCGAAGCCGCTGGGCGCCCCAATGCCGAGGAGCCATTGATCGAAGAGCGAGCGCCAATCGGGTGCGAAGTCCATCACCCTCTCTACCTCTTTTGTGAGGAACTTGGTTCCCAGTTTCTTTGGCGTCAATGCTGACTTGTTCGTGGGCTCGGGGCTGATGGTGCTTTCGTTGGCGATAATTTTGATCTGTGGACAGGCAGCGGAGAGGGAGGTAGTGAAGAAGTCCTCATCGAACATGAAGGAGAAAGGGTATGTGTCTCCGCTGAACAGATTACTTAAATCAGTATCGCGAGCCTGGATCTGAGGTACTACCAGTCCAGTCGCTTCATACAAAAGATAATATTAGCTGGTTTCTTTCGCATGTCGACCAGGATCGCGCAGACATACCTCCGGCTTCAATCGCATATCGAATACAAGTCAAGAATATATTCCTGACATTCCCCACCCCGCCGTATGCCTCTTCACACTTAAAAATTAGCCCAGGCGTCCATCTCTTACTGCTGCATAAGTCGCGCAAAGGACTGGCATTATAGGACCCGTCGATTTCCCATTCTGCAGCTGCTGAGAGGAACTTGGCTCGAGTCTCAGGGGCTTCCGTTACAACTGGCTTCGTCTTGGCCGGCTCCCCAGCATCACCTAACCCCAGAATATATTCCGGAAATGGGATCCGTGTTGTTGTACCGAGCAGATAAACAGTCACCAGCACGATGAGTGTAATCGGGACCATAAATCTCGAGAGGCGGAGACATCGCGAGGATGAGGCAGCCATCAACTGTTCCTTCATGACATGAATGCGCCGGGCATAATTGCGACAGAATGAAAGAAAAGCAGGAAACGAAGGAGAAAGGGGAAAGGATGGCAAGAAATGAGGAGTGAATAACCATTAGCTACCGAGCCGCACTTTACCCTTACAGATATCGCATGCTCCCTTGACTTACGATAGGAGAGATTACAGATTGCAGAATCTGCTGCATGAATGTGCCCGTGGTGGAGTGTAGCCACTTGACAGGAGCAGGCCACCCCTTCAGAGGTGGGGGTATATGCCTTGATTTGGCAGATTTTCCGCCAAGGGGCGCCGAGATATACTGAGTGGGGCGTAAAGGGGATGCAATGAAGATGTCAGATTTGGAAAAATGTGTTGTGAACAGGAATTGCATGATGGTGGATGATATGCTATGCAGGTAGAGTGATGTTGAACTGGTTCAACATACGGGAGAACTGATGGAAAAAGACACGTAAAGCGACAAGTTGTAGAGAGCGTTTGCAGAAATAAACTCGACACAGAACAGCCAGGTTCATATCAGTCAATCTCGGAAGCAGGACGCAGGGTTTATACAAGAACTAAAAATATTATGGTGAAGCAAGTGATAGTTTGGAGAATAGATACTGTAATAATGGGGGAGAAGGGATGGCTTGGAAGAAGAGAACTTAGTAACAAAACGGACGGAAGGGAAGGGAAAACCTCAGTCACGTTTGAGCTAAATTGACACGTGATATTAGAGTGATGCTAACTTTCCCACGTCATGTATCCCTTCTCCATTGTCACATCTCTCCGTACTGTGCATCCTCTGACATGTGTTCCATACGTCTCTCTGGCGATCCTCTTGATCTCTATCGTCTTCTTATCGTCTGTTTCAATGGTGAACCTCCCAGTACCTGTTGTTTTACTAGCAAGGTGCTGGCTCACAAGCGTGATGTTGATGTGGCCACGTTCGTTCCTGCTGCCGTCTCAATTCCAGAATCACTTCCAACTTCTCGGTCGAGTCTTTCTTTTATCATCTTCCTATCTGTGTCCTGTTCATATGACTTTGTAAGAGCCAGATTGATAACTCACCCAAAGTCACATGATTTGCCATTATTCGGCATGGAACGACCGGAGATGGGAGGGGAACGGATATCCTGCATCTCTAGGTATCCCCTCATCTAGTTTGTAGCTCTTTTTGACTCTTATTACTCACAATTTAAGAATAATTTTTTTTTCCTTTTCCAGGATTACAGGTACCTACTTACTTGCTTGGGAGCTCAAACCTGCAGTATTCGGTGCAGACAAGGCCGAAGTTGCAGTCTAGTCAAGCGGGGGAACCTCAAAGGGCGAGCCAAGTAATAGAGCATTATTCGTGCTTGGAGTCCCTGACTTTCCCACGGGGCTCGAAATCTTTGGTATTTGGACTTCGGTTTCAATTGCAACAGCCCAGGATGGTCTCCCGACTCCATCCTGGTATGGGCTGCGTCGCTGCTGATCTATATACCTCGATATCTTGTTATACATCGGTACTTAAAGAGGAATGTGACGAGAAACCAGATGTCAACCTGAGCTGGCCAGCATCCCTGGCTGGTTTTCATGAATCCGCTCTGATGAAGTAGACATAAAGAGTCGTCTAAATTCCACTGACTTCTCGGTGAGCAAGCTTTTCGTTTATCAACATCAGCCGCTCATGAGATACGCAAGCTTATTATTTGGCTTTGCTTTTCAAGCAATAGCAACCCCTATCTCAAGAAGTGGTACGACCACAGAAGACCTCACCCATATTGTTCCTATTTGGGAGGGTGCGCTAGCAAGCCACAATGAAGCTGCAGATTTAGCAGTCTTATCTGAAATGAAGACGCGGTTGGGAGTCGGCGGAAAATATACCAAACTTGGATATTCTTTTTCTTCATGGGCCTTGAGTCGAGACATCAAAGGCGAGTCCGATGATTTCGATTTCGATCCCACGAACCTCAACTACATGCTCAATCTTGGTATCACTTCCAGCCTTCCGATTCTAGTGCATATGAACAATGGCCGGTGGGCAGATTGCTGCACTCCTAACTCCAGTGGAGGTTGGGGGGACCTTCTTTTAGACCATATCGCTGCTCAGCCAAATACCGTGGTTATGAACAGTGCAGGAACGAGCCAGTATGCTCACAATGCAGGCAACAATTATTTTACCCTGTCAAGGTTGAACACTGTGTATCGACACTACAAGAAGAGGAACGTCCAAGCATCCGCAAGAGTAATTTCAAAATGGGCCGCTGCAAATCCTTCCATGTTCGTTGGGGTTAGTCTTGATTCGGAAACTATTATACCAAACAAAGAGAGCGATCACAATTCCTTGGTCATTCAAGAATGGAAGGAGTGGCTGCAGAACACTGGCATTTATGGACCAGGCGGGCAGTACTTCGGTTCTGGACGTGTGCCAGCATTCACAGATATCGCTTCATTCAACGCGAAAACAGGGCAAAGCTTTGCGACTTGGGATGCAATGCAACCCCCAAGCTCTGTGACACCAGGAAATCTGTTTGATGAGGAGTGGGAGAGATGGCGAGTGGTAGTCATTCTTCACGCTGTATCCGATGAGACACTATGGATCGCACAGGCAGGCATTGACAGGAATCTCATCTTTGGCCATCAGACTCCTCGACAAGATGATTATGGGTTTGCAGATGATGTGATGACCGCCACGGCTGCGAATGGAGCTGGGGGTATTACCCACTATGGTTGGAATCCGAGCAGTATGGGGGTAATCAACAACGCGCTGCGCGGAAGTGGCAAGAATAATTGGGGAAATTTCGAACTCAATCCACTTTCGAGCGACGCAAGTTTTTCATACAATTCACTACTGACCCTTTACAATGACGGAATCAAAGTAATGATCCTGGCCTTGAATTAATGACAGAGCTAACGAGAACTAGGTCATCTGCCCGAACTCCTGGGAATCCGATCAATCGGCACCAGACCAATATGCCATCTTCAACTCTCCCAAGTTCGGCGACACATTTGGATTAGCCATCAACAGATTTCTTGCGGATCACGGTAACTCTCCTCGAAACAATCAACCGGCACCATGGAATCCAGGGTTCAAAGTCTTTGATTTTTATGATCACTTCTCGGCTGCCACTTCCTTGGGCCCAGACAATCACCTCGAAGCAGACTGCTCCGTAGGCAACGTGGTGCGTAAGTCAGTGTACTCGGCGGTCGGTGGCAGTATCAATTACACCGTCACACTGCCATCAGTTTCGAGGGGCCAACGCCACAATTTCTGGACGTCCGTCGGCATCAAAGACGGCGCTGGAGTTGGAGGAGAAGTGCAGTTTCAAGTAAAGATCAATGGTATGAGCCTTTTCGGTCCAGGCTTCCACTTGCATCAGAATTACTGGGTGTGGAAGAGATGGGTACCGATCATGGTTGATGTCACGGCTTGGGCTGGAAGTTCGATTTCCGTGCAGCTTTTGACGACCGGGAACGATGTCTGGGGCTGGACGACTTGGGGCTCGCCAGCGATTTATACCTCGCCAACGGATAATAATCTCGCGCTCGGAGCGAGTGTTTCTGTTAGCTCAACAGACAACTCCTCTATATGGAATCCTAAATGGGCTACGGATGGCAACGTAGTTGGGGATGGTAAGAAGATTGGATGGTCTTCCGTCTCCCACAGCTCCGCAGAGGCGACGGAGTGGATCATCGTTGATCTCGGATGCTGCAAGAGTGTTGGGAAGGTCGTGCTATTTTCACGTAGCGATTTGGTTGATTACCAAGGCACTGGATTCCCGACAGATTTTCTGATTCAGGGATCGAGCGATCAGAATGATTGGGCGACGCTCTCGAGTGAGAGGGACTATCCAAGGGCGCTTGCTGGGGAAGGTCAGATTTTCACCTTCATCCAGGCAAGTATAAGGTATGTAAAGGTTTTGGCGACAACGCTGGGAGGTGTGGGGAGGGAAACGGGATATAGGTTCCAGTTGGGCGAGATAGAGGTCTTCGAGTGAAGGAATGAACAAGTCTCTTCACCTCATCACGTCCTATTCTCATTCATCATCGTAACATAGTGTTGCCACACTATATTCGGACTCATATCATAATAATAGCCCAGAAGCATAATGTCTCAATCCAGTTCGTGTGTGGATCTTTCGAACCCACATGATGAGCATCACAGAATGTATCATTATACTTGAGTCTTCCTGAGTAACCACAGGCAAGCCATAGTAAAACCATCTTCAATAGCCGCCCCATGCTATTCGATCACAGTTCCCCCGCCATGTTGTGCAACGTGGCATTTGCCCCGAATCCAACCTGGCCATGTCGATCCCCCGCCTCTCTTTTCCATCACCTGCCACAACAAAGTCATGTCTACACATTTTGCACATCGGCTCGGGGCATTATATACCGTGGAGCTACGGGCTAGTGACTGGTACTAAGAAGCTTGCTTCCTTGCTTGCTTGCATTCAGCTCTTAAGCATTCAAAGCTTAACAAAGAAGATCCCGAAACTCCAAAGACAGTTACACAGTTGTATATAGACGTCGTCCATGTATATATCATGATGAAGACTACAGCTCGACTTCTCGCTTATGTCTTCACCATCTCAATCGGGGGAGCCGTGGTGGGTATCGATTTGGGTCAGTCGTCCGTCACTTTCAAATTGCTGTAAATGCCAAGGGTTCAATAGCAAACTAAATCTAAGCTCCTCTATATATAGGCCTTATCGCAACAACCCTCGCACAAACAGCCTTCAACACGTACATGTTTCCATCTGGGACAGCCAATGTCAGCAGTCTCACCGGCGCCATTGTGTCGATGGGTTCAGCCGGAAACGCCATCGGAAGTCTCATCAACGGTCTTCTCCTCGAGAAATTAGGGCGCAAGAGAACACTGCTCGTATCCACCTTCTTCACCATCGTGGGATCCGTCTTTCAGACCGCGGCCAATGGCGTGGCGTTGATGATAGTAGGCCGCTTCGTTGCAGGCATGGCGCTGGGCATCTTGAACCCCACGATCCCCATCTACATCTCCGAGCTGGCGAGACCGTCTGAGAGAGCGCGACTCGTTGGCATCTTTGGCCTGCTGGTTGCAATCGGGTTCTGTCTCGCCAATTGGATCGGATACGCATGCTCGTTCGCATCTGGAGATGTAACTTGGCGTCTTGCCCTGGCAATGCAATGTCCCCTCGCGATCCTCCTCATGGCACTCTCATTTATATTACCCGAGTCCCCTCGATGGCGTAAGTGCGTTCCATGCATTACTCCAAGGCACCGTACTAAACTGCTAATGGGAGGCGAACAGTGGCCCAGCAAGAACGCTACGAAGAATTCGACTCCTCACTCCGCAAACTCTACTCCGACCAAGACGAAGTCTTTTTAATCCACACGAAAGTTGAGATCAGAGAGCAGATCCAATTCGAAGCTGCGCAACGCAGTAACAGTACCCTTGGCCACGCTCTAGTCGAGCTCTTCGTTTGGAAGAATATCAGACGCACGGCCATGGCGATCATGGTGATGCAGGTCGGTATCTTGAGCGGCTCACTAGCCATTCAGAATTACCAGAGCATTCTGTACGCCAGCCTGGGGTATCACGGACGAAGCTCCATTTTGATCAGTGGATGCTACGGCTTCATGGGGATTGCCGGTCAGATCATCAATCTACTCGGTGTATCAGATAAGTGGCCTCGCAAACGAACAATGTGTAGGTTTGCCCCCTAGCTTACCTCCTCCTCCTTCTCCTCCTCTTCTATAGCCCAGAGAAAGCAGCAAAAGAAGAAATTAACATAAACACTAAAGGGGTCGGCTGTCTCGTCCTAGCAGCCATGCTCTCCATCCTCATGACCCTCTCCCGCTTCTACGGCGACGGCCGGCACCCCAACGGCGCGCGCGCCGGCGTCGCTTTCATCTTCCTCTACTCGGGCCTCTACGCCGTCTTCTTCAACTCGACGCTCTACACCATCGCCGCCGAGACCTTCCCCCAACACCTCCGCGGCTACGGAACATCCATCGCTGCCCTCTGCCAAGGCGTCACGGGCATCTGGTTGGGGCAGGTCACGCCCTACGCTTTTGATGCTATTCACTGGAGGTACTATGCAGTGTTCATCTCTTGTCTGGTGGTGCTGGCGGGGTTCTACGCGGGGTTTATGACGGAGACGAATCAGTTTACGCTGGAGAGTATTGCTGGGAGGTTTGGTGATGAGACTGTTGAGACGGGTAAGGCGGTTGTGGTGGAGAGCGAACATGTTGAGGCGAAGGGGGTGGTGGGGCATGTAGAGGAGAAGGTGTGAGAGTCGAGTGGGTAATTCACGACTCGTATTTATGATTTCATCATGGTTTAATTGTAAATGATGATCTTCTAAACATATGTACATGCTTCAAATACCTCTAGCATGGTTTTCGCTTATCCTTTCATTTGAGAGGAGAAAAAGGGGGCTTAGCCGAGAAACAGTCATGTGACTACAACACCTCCTAAATAATTCTTCATCTCGATTGGATACACCTCAGCTGTAATGTAAAGCTACGAGTACCCGAGAGATCCAATACGAGACTCCATCCTCTAAGACGAGATTTGTGAACTTGGTCTTGATTGAAAAAAAGAGGTGTCTCATGTGAAAGTTTGCGAGAAAGGTTGGTGAAATCATGACGTCTACGATATGTATATACAGCATCTAAAGCGATGGGTGAATGATATTTAAGAAAGAGACATCTTCAAAGAATTGGAGTCTATGTCCTAAGATAAATACTTTCTTCCCCCCAATAAACACCAACTATCATAAAATCGATATCCATACAACCTCTCCCAGCACGCCAGCACAACATCCATCTCCATCTTTTATATCAAAAAAACTACAAAAGTTCCACCCTCCAACCAACCATCCTCCTCATCAAAACAAACCAAACCAAACCAAACCAAACCAAACCAAACCAAACCAAACCAAACCAAACCAAACCAAAACAATGCCCCTTCCCCAACCCCTCCCACCCCCAATCCCCCCCCTCAAAACCTTCCACCAAATCCACACCCATCTAAAAACCACCTCTCTCTCCCTCCTCCCATCCACCCCATCCACCTCCTCCCCCCCCTCCTCCCCCCATCTAACCACAAAAATCGCCTCCTTACAACTCCACCCAACCCTCGAAGCCGCACTACACATCCTAAACAACGATCTCCCCTCAGCGCATTTCCTCGTGCAACATATGCAAGCGGAGCCTGCTTTTGAAGGAATGCTTTTACATGGGATTTTACATCGCGTTGAGGGCGATTTTGATAATGCTAGGTGTTGGTATTCGGATGTGGCTGGTGGAGGGGGAGGGAGTGGGGGTGGGGGGTGTTTGGGGAAAGATTTTAGGGGTGGGGAGCGGGATGGGGATGGGAAAGAGGAGGAAGAATCGCTATATACACGTATCTGGGGAAAAGAAGGAAAAACATTCAAAGAAGCATGTGGTGGAACTCAAGAAAACACCTTCCACGCAAGAAAAGACTTTGCGTACGGTGGGTGTCGGGAGGGGGAATTAGATGGTGGACAGAGATTTATTAATGCCGTGCAAGCATTTAAAGAGAATAAGAAGAAGAAGGGTGCTGTTGGGACTGGTCTGGCTGGAGCTGGTTCGACTGGGACTTGGAAACGTGAGGATGAAGCAGAATTATCCGAATTATCACTGGAAAAAGAAAGTCAAAGGGAGATGGAAGAAGTGATGAACTGGTGTATAGAGAAGTTCGGGACGGGGAAGTGGGAGGATGCGAGGGGGGCTTGGGTGAGGAATAGTGTGGAGGTGCAGAGGATGAGTGTTGAGCAGATTCAGGGTGATGAGGGGGTGAGTAGATTTTAACTTCCAAAAGGGGGGTGTGGGGGGGTTTATATGTGATTAATTATTGTAATGATTAGAAGAAGCCTAGTGGCATTTATAATAAAGTAATAAAGGAATAGCTCAGCTCTAAACAAACTTATATCTTGCATCGCATTTCTATGTTCCGTTCCGCTAGATATGCTTTTTTCCCTTCCAATTCTCGATTTCAGTCTTTTTATGCATTTCTTTCATTGTATTCTTTACGTTATTGAAGGCAAACACATTTATATACAGAGAGTAGGAGAGAGAGGAAATAGCAAATGCGGGGATGAAAGTGGTTTCTTAGAAGAGATTGGAGAGGTTTAGAGAATGGAATGAAGGAGAAGAAGGAGATTCGGAGATAAGGAGAAGAAGGAGAAGAAGAAAATACCCTCTCTCAGACTCTCTGTTGCCTTTACTACGGAACACTCAGTAAGCTCGTCCACATGCACGATGCAGTTTCTTGGGGTAGGAAGGTGGCGGCTCAGAACGTCATTAGAACGCAGAGTGTTTGGGTTGAGAAGATTGAATGTCCTTGTTTGAGGAAACATGCTAATGATTAAGATAGAGAGAATAGGTGGGAGGGAGAGAAAGGCCACTAAGTCTCAAACCCAAGTTAAAACTCGTAGATATCAATAGTCACAGTTTTATTCCATTAATCAATAATAGCATGGCAATAAAGCGATACATTTTTGGAGGAAAGAATGACATAGAGCAAGAGTCCTGCAAGACCTTAACTTTTCATATAAACCACAGCAGCGCCAGTCGTTTCAGTTCCATTACTCATCATACCGTTGTAGCAATACCAAGTTTCTCATTGCAGCAAGCCATGCCTCCATTATAACCACTCAGGGCCAACCCATAGAATACAATTAATAATTAGCGCTTGAAGTCCGTGGCACGGTCAAGGTTGAAAGCTGCACTAATCAATGCAAGATGGCTGAAAGCCTGAGGGGTATTGCCTAGTTGCTCGCCAGACCCGGATATTTCTTCCGAAAACATGCCCAGGTGATTGGAGAAGCTGAGCATGTTTTCAAAGATGTTGATAGCACGTGGTAGGTATTTGGGTTCGTAGACACCTGCACGGGTCATTGCTTCGACGAGCCAGAATGTGCACATGCTAAAGGCGCCCTCTTTTCCACCAACACCTGCGGAAGTTAGCTACCGATATTTCTAATGGAAGGGGAGATTATTAACCGTCTTCCACACTCTCGGTGTCGTAGCGATATACAAGCCCCGCTGATGTCAAGCCACCTTTCTCAGGAGAGAGTAGAATTCTGTCCATAGTCCGTAAGAATCGAGGATCATTAGGCGAGATGAAGAATACTAAGGGGGCAATCAAGATCGACGAGTCGAGATAGTCTCCGCTCTCGTAGCTCTGGACGAAGCATCGGAGGTTTGAACTGTAACCTGTCTCATATTAGACGACCCGTTACATGTTTGCGGTGAACGAGCGTACCCTTTGTCATAATCTCCTCATAGATCTCATCACGAACGGCCATCCATGCATTGCGATTTGGGCACGGCAAACATCTCTTCTCGGCCAAGCGGAGACCACGATCGAAAGCAACCCAGAGCATGACTTTCGAGTATGTGTAGTTCTGCTTCCGACTTCGTACCTCCCAGATGGACATGTCTGGATCTCTCCAGATCTTGAGAACATAGTCTGATTTGTTTAGCCTATTTCCAATCTTCAGTCAACCTGTACTGACCTAGAATCTCACGAACAGCAACCCACTGTTCCCAAGTGACAGGCTTTCCATACTTGTTGTACAAATAGATGCCATCCAAGAGCTCGCCGTAGATGTCAAACTGAAGATGGAAAGCCGCTCCGTTGCCAATACGAACAGGTGCACTATCACGATAACCCGAGAGATGACTAAGTTTGTAAGTGATTTATCGCCAAGCTGACTGCAGTGCCACTCACTCAAATTCGACTTCGGGAATGTCAGTCTCACCACGAATGGTGAACATGATCGGCAATGCACCCTCTGGAGATCTCGATTTTCGGAATCGCTCGCTGATGAAATTCATGTATGCATCTGCTTCTTCCTTGAAGCCCATGCGGAGAAGAATGTAGATAGTGAAACTCGAGTCCCGAACCCAGCAGAAACGGTAGTCCCAATTCCTGTCAAAAGTCAGATGAAAATTTTCATGGCCCAAATCTAAAACTTACCTGACGCCTCCAATGGCTTCAGGAATGGAGAATGTTGGCGCAGCGATAATCGCACCAGTGGGCTCATACGTGAGTAGCTTAAGAATCAGCAAACTCCTGGAGACAACTTCGCGCCATCGACCTTTGTAACTGCTCTTAGAGATCCAGTTGAACCAAAAGGTTTGTGTATCATGTTGTTGGAGATCGATAACCTCGGTAGTCACGTCACGGGTAACATGGTTGGGGATGTCGTCTCGAAGGACAAACGAGACTGCCTGTCCTTCGACAAGATGAATGTGAGCCACAATGCCTGGTGATGTTAGTCAAGAGCTAGGAACCCGAACTGAAAATAGGCATGTTGGAATGCCCCAACGAATGATATAAATAGCAGGTGCACGCTTACCTGCCCCAAGCATCCCGGGTTTTTTCTCCTTCCGGAAGGTAACAGCCGGGCAAGATATTGCATCCTCCTCGCCGTGATCAATAGTCACATCCAGTTGAAGCTTAAGGTTCTTGCTTGAAAACGTAACGGTCTTGCTTTCAGGACATCCTGGAGGATGCTCAGGCAAGAGAATATCGGTTGTGTGCTCATCCATAGCATAATTGAAGGCAGGAAAGATCTCCACATCTAAGATCAAGCGTGTTAGTGACCGCCTGTTATAGCATTTCTAAAACGTCAAAGACAAGCGTGCTCTACGCTAGGGAGAAGTGTTATCACAAAGTAGCTCACCCAGGTCAACCTCTCCACGAATACACTCAACTCTCCGAACTAGCCACTTTTTCAGCTCATCTTGTACACTAACGCCCTCACGGAAAGGCATCTGTTTTGCGGTCTTGGCAACAACATAGTTGTTTCGGGGACGTGGGAAGAAGTCGATCAGATCCACGACACCATCTTCATGAATATAACGTGTTTGTAGAATATTGGACGAAGGAAGATACTGCTGCTTTGTAGTGTATGATTTATCAGGAGGGGGAGATATAGTGAAGTATCCACCCTTGTCTTTGTCAAGAAGTCTGCAGAAGACGGACGGGGAATCAAAATCGGGCCTATGAAGGAACTTGTCAGCAGATTGTACACCGTCTCAGAGAGGAGTAGGTGATGAATTTAGCTCATTAATATCCATCAGTCTTAGGGTTTTGTCACTAAGAGAGCAAGCAATTCGCAGCATTGGAAACTTTCAGGGCACAAGGTATTTCGACGCATATCAAGTGAAAGGTTTCTTGTGCCAAGGTGTCATAATGTAAAGAACATAGAGTGGGAGACTGAAGAAGAACAGATATAGAGGTGGACTTACCAGCACATAAAATCAACACTACCATCAATACCAACTAGTGCACAAGTTCTCATATTGCCAATCAAGCCATAATTCTCAATTGGCAGATATCCTGTAGTATTCCGACGCGAGGTCTGAACAGCAGCAGGGGCACCCATCTTGGGAATTTATTGCGAGGGTCGGTGCCCAGGATCACAAGAAGAACCAGGAATGTCGGAGAGGGAGAGTTGTGAGAGACCAGTTGAATCTGGAGCCAAAGAAGTAGCTTCAGACGTCGTCGAGGCGGAAGGGCTGTCGGTGTTGGGAATTGGTGGTCGAGCCGTGTGCAGAACAGCTGGGTTTTGTCCGTTGAGGTTAGGAGGAACAGCGGAAGTTTGATTTGATAGATTTGGAGGGTTGACAGCAAGTTCAGCTGTACCGTTGCGACCACCAAGTGAAAGGATATCGGAATTGAAAGCTGGCTTAGTAGCAGAAGTAGAAATTCGGCGAGGAACGAGAGCTACCGGCGGGGGAATGGAAGAGACAGCAGGATGGGAATTGCCAACTATGAGTGCTTGATGGGCAGCAGCAATAGTTAGTTGTGGCAAGGTAGCTGCGATAAGCTGTCGTTGAGCTTGTGTCAGAGTAGAACCAGGGATGGATCCGTTGGTAGTGGTAGTGGTGGAGTTGTTGTTATTATTGTTGTTATTTGTACTCGGACTTCCAGGTGGGAGAGAAATTTGAGGTGGAACACTTTGGCGTCTTCCGTTCATGGTGGTGGTAGGAAGATGGTACAGTAGCTTGAGTTCGGGAGTGCGGGAGGATGTGGAGGTGGGGATTTGGGGGGGGATGGGGGGGATGTGGAGGTGGGATGGGATGTGGGATGTGAGAGAAATGACTGTACATGTACTCAGCTGGGCGTGGGGATAATGTAGGATATTAAAGGATTCCATTTGATTCCATTGGCTTAAAAGAGAGGAAGGAGCAGCCATCCATGGGTGTGGAAACGGGAAAGTGCAGCTTATGATGCCTTGATGTCTTGATATCTTGAGTCTGATCTTACCTTACCTTATTTACCTTCACAGCTGCTGCAGGCCGATAACGATAAGCACAACATTCCCACGTCCACGAGTACTGTACGAGTACGAAGTATCCCATTTCTCATATCCCCTATGTCATATGTCATACCCCACACACTCATGTATTAGTGATGATTGATTGATATTTATCAAACCATCGATGGGGAATGAATGCAAGATAAGACACATTTTATTTTCTTCGCGTGGTGGCCAATGGTGCTGCCTGCACCTGCGTATTATAAATAATGCAGTGTAACGACGCTTCTTTATCCATGTGCACAAGTGGGAAGGGAACGGAAGGATTGACTGAAGGTTGATGAGATGATTGAATGATTTAACTTTTTATATCGAGAGGAAAACTTAGATACAATAGGGCATTTGAAAGATACCGATACATACCATACCGATCTTCGACAGCGAAGCGAGGGAATTAAAAGCATCTTCAAGCTTTATTTTCCCTTAAATTTCTCGCTTCAGTTGCTCTTTTTACTGTACTCCATCCTCGCTGACTTCAGTCTGTTCAATTGCAGCTGACCGCTATTTGAAGCCAACTTAGTCGTGTATGCGATGACAGCCATCTTCTGCGAGTATGATAGGGGGCTCTCCCAAACGACCGCAAAGTAAACAAAACAAGAAGAGGGTACAACTCATCCAAGGAAAAGAAATACAGTAAGGTCAAGAGACCAACAACAAAGATGGTACCAGTACAAAATACGTGAAATAGGTCTTGGACTCTCTTGGGTTACCCATCCTCATCCTCATCTCCCGGCTTCATTGGCGACTTGTCATGCCATGCCTAGCCCCCCTTGGCTCAATTCCCTGGCATTCTTTGCAGGGTCTTCGTCTCACTGCCGACACCCACCACCCGGCTCACAGGGTCCAGCATCAGTCCAGTCCAGTCAAAGTTCAGGTTCAGGTTCAAACGCAATCGATGACAACAACAACATTCGCTAGAAATATTCTTATTTTCGACCATCAATTAAATTTGGAATTAGATTTAATTCCTGTAAAAGAACTTGTTAAACTTCCATGACGCTCCCATGCACACTTCTCCTTCTCCTTCCCACCTCAAACCTCCCTTTCCAAGTTCCCACTCGCCAAGCTTCCAATTCAAGCCACCGCCGCCCGTTAACCCCATCGCCTACGTTTCGATTAACACAAGAATTCATCCCCTGGCATTCAGACACCAGCATAACCTTACATGATAGCGGGTCCTTCATTCCCTAGTTGATGGATACAGAGGTGACTATCATACTTTGTGCCATGCATGATGAGTTCTTCAGATCCAACTTCTTCCGCACGGCCTGCTTCTTCTCCTCTTCATAGCACGTCGCCATCCACGGCAACCTTTCCTCTCCAACGCCTGCCCTCGACCTCCGACCTCTCCATACACTCAGCAAACAATCCCAACGCATCAGATGCAGCAGCCGCAGCAGCACTCGCCGACATCCATCACAACGAATCCGGGGGTATAGTGAGAACGAGCATGGACCCCGGGGCGCAAGGCCATCGGCGGCGGACGAACAGTCTGATGAACCCCCTAAACATCGCAGACACGAAAGGGAAATCGCGGCGGAGCCCCCAAAGCTCTGCCACTGGTGCTGAAGACAGCTTGACAGAGGATCCAAAATTGGAGAGGACTTCAGACGATAGCACGAGTGAAGATCTGGAACTCGACGAATTGAGCGAGGATGGACTGCAAGACGACGAGGAGACGGGTTTGACGGGGAATGACAGGAAGAGGAGGAAAGGGAGACGGCGGAAGAATACGTTGTTAGATCAACGGATAGCGAAGGAAGTAGAGATTACCGACGAGGAGAAGAAAGAGGCAGATCAGAACGTGGTGCGAAATCTGTTAGTCAACGGCCTGCTAATAGGTCTTTGGTATGTGTTTTCACTATCGATATCAATCGTAAGTTTTCTACCCCGAGTCCCAATACCAACTTCAAACCCGTTTTCTCAATGCTAATATTGGTTGGTAATGACAGTACAACAAATGGATGTTCGACCCAAAACACCTAGACTTCCACTTTCCGCTCTTCACAACCTGCTTCCACATGCTGGTCCAGTTCACGCTCGCCTCCTTGGTTCTCTTCTTCCTCCCACAGTTTCGGCCTCGCTACGACTCCATCTCCAATCCACAGAACACACACCTAGCGGACGAGAACTCGGAGCAGCATGAAGTTGATGCCAAGAAGCCATTAATGACGCGAATGTTCTATTTCACACGTATTGGACCATGTGGAATGGCAACTGGATTAGATATAGGATTAGGAAATATGAGTTTGAAGTTTATCACTCTGACCTTCTACAGTACGTTCTCTCCCCTCTAACTCACCCCCCCTAACACTCAACAATGGCTAACATCCCATTCCCTCCAGCAATGTGTAAATCCTCCTCCCTAGCCTTCGTCCTCCTCTTCGCCTTCCTCTTCCGCCTCGAGATCCCCTCCTGGCGCCTCGTCCTCATAATCCTCACCATGACCCTCGGCGTCATAATGATGGTAGCCGGCGAAGTTGACTTCTCCATCTTGGGCTTCGTTCTCGTCATCTCCGCTGCCTTCTTCTCTGGCTTCCGATGGGGCCTCACGCAGATTCTTCTCCTACGCAACCCCGCGACCTCGAACCCCTTCTCCTCTATCTTCTACCTCGCCCCAATCATGTTCTCCTCGCTCCTCATCATCGCCATTCCCGTTGAAGGCTTCCCTGCCCTCGCAGAGGGCTTCCGCATCCTTATTGAAAAGAAAGGCCCGGTCTTCGGCCCCCTCCTTCTCCTTTTCCCCGGCACCATCGCCTTCTGCATGACAGCCTCCGAGTTCGCGCTCCTCCAGCGCACCTCCGTCGTCACGCTCTCCATTGCCGGCATCTTTAAGGAGGTCGTCACCATCTCCGCCGCCGGCATCGTCTTCCACGACCCCCTAACACCCATCAACATATCCGGCCTCTTCGTCACCATCGGCGCCATTGCGGCCTACAATTGGATCAAGATCCGTAAGATGCGCGAGGAGGCACAGATCGAGGCGCATGAGCAGCATAAGGCTCTTAGGGGAGACGATGGTGCTGCGTCTGATGGCGACGATGAGGGAAGCCAGAGCGAGGCTGAGCCGGATTGGAATACGCACGAGGGCACGTACGTTACGTCCGACGGCGATATCCTACCCAGCCCCAGAGCCTTCAAGGTTAAGAAGGGGGAGAGCTCGGCTGCGGTGGGGAGATGATCAGTAAAAAGAAGGAAATTAGATCTGAATATAGAAGAGATATCGGGCTGTCAAGTCCAAAGAGACGAGGAGAGTGTACATAATGGGAATTGTGAGAAATAGTGAGAGAGAGAGGAGTATCTACAGTATCACGTACTAATATATACCACACCATCTTATCGTCTCTCTCCCTCTCTCCCTCTCTCCCTCTTAACATCAATAGATTCAGAGTCAGAGAAAGATTAAGATCAAGATCAAAAGGAAGAAGAAAAAGAATTTCAGCATATAAACTCATTCATACCCGAGCTGGATAGATAAATAGATGGAGAAGTATTACCCTTTGTTCTATACGTACAAATAAATATATAGAGATATATATATAGGCATATTGAATTAAATTGAATTGAATTGAATTGAATTGAATTGAAGATAATAAATCCAGGTCTGTCTGTAATTAAGAGAGGGAGATATATATATGTGTTTGTATATATAAGCCTATATATACCCAAGAATCCATATGTATAAGGAATCGCACTTACTTCGTATATAAACATATTCAAACACGTAGGGAAAGCTGGGAAAGCTAGCTGCCGTGTGGATGGATGGATGGATGGATATTGGATTGGGATACATGTTGAGACGGTGGTAGATTTTACTTGTTTGTAATTTTTATATTTACTGTATTGTACTGTACTGTGTTGTGGTGTGGTGTGCTCTGCTTTGGTATCTTTTGCTGTCTTAACGCAGATCTTCCACGAACGAGATGATGCACGCTTACGCTTTCCTTCCTGCGTGCTATCTGTAGAGTAGGAGGACTTGGAACGCCTAGCTTAGCTTAGCCGACTTATTTATACATTCTCCGGTGATTCCCTCCTATCGATGAGCGCGCACAGAGGAGGGGGGAAAAAGGACTTCCAACATTTCTCTATCCCAGAACCTTAAGTCCACCTTTGGTCTTCGCTCCAGCCTTCTGAACTCCAGCCCCAGTCTTATCCTTCCCATCCCTACCGCCCTTCCCGCCCTTATTCTTATTCTTCCCTCTCTGATCCCTCGGATTAACCGCCTTGATCTCCGTCGTACTCCGCCGCAGCAGCACCGGGTGGCTCCCGATATACTTCCCTTGCATATCCCTCGCGGCCTGGAAGAAATCGTCGCCGTCGCTAAAGCTAACGAATCCATACCCTTTGCTCTTCGTCGTGCGCTTGTCGCGGATCACGCGCGCCTTCTGCACGCTCGGCCACCGTGAAAATGCCTTTTGTAGACTCTCATCTGTGACTTCGCCCGCGAGGTTTCCTACGAAGAGGCGGAAATGCGCCGGGTCCCATTCCAGGAGCGAGGAGTCCGTCCAAGTCGTTCCACCGCCAGACCGCACCACCGTCTTGGTGTTCGTTTTCGAATCCGAGACCACGGTTGCGACGCCTGTGTCGTTGTGTGCAGCACTTGTCATGGCCGCGCTGCTCATGCTTGGACCATCGGTTCTTCCTCCAAGGGGAGCTGCATTTGCCGAGGTTGCAGCCCCGGAACTCTCGCCGGCTGGGAAGCGGCGTACGATACCAGTGTAACCGCCCGAGGATGAGGAGGTAGTATCTTTGCCTGCATATGCAGATTGCCATTGTGCGATCTGGGCGGCCATTTCGGGGTCTTCCTCATAACCTCTTGCGGCTGCTCCGGTCGGGGTGGCGCTGGGTGGTGCGAAGGGGTTGCGGATTTGAGGGGCAGCACCATAGGCGGCTTCTTGCTGTTGTGGTGGCGCGGAGTAGCCATTGTATGCTTGGTGTTGGGGAGGATATGCGGGTTGTGAGTATGGGTTGTAGATTGGCTGTGGTGCTGGCGCAGCTACGGATCTAGGCGCGAAGCCGCTGAAGGATGAAACGCCGCCGCGTGGTCCTGCATTGAAGGCAGGTTTGAAAGCGGGTGTTGAGGATGGCGGTGGTCGTGCTGGGAGAGATGGATGAGGTGTGGATATTTTGGGTGGGAGACCTGGAGGAGGGGGGTAGGACATGATGAATGATTGTACGTTTGCGTCTTGGTGAGTGTTAGACGTACCTCTTGTGCGTATCGCACAGCGGCTTGTTGCAGTTTGCTAGGAGAAATTCTGCAATATGATGGATAGTACTTGGGAGATGTGTGTGGCGCGTTGAGGATGTCGCGATGTAAGGTTGTTTTGTGATAATGAAGCTCGAGGTTGAAAATATGGCGCTAGAGAGAATATCTTGGCACGGATCGGAAAATCTCTTCGGAAGCGCAGACAGGTGACTATCCGTATCATATCCAATTCTAATGGTGACTTGACAACTAATCGTTTGTGACATCTGCTAGGTAAGATGATTCAATCAAGTTTATATTCTACCAAATTGGCCATACTATGCTATGTACTATAAGTATTCTTGTCTTGGATCGATCAAGATTTGAAGTTGTGATGCAGGGGATCACAGTTCCGCAGTTAAATACTCCGAAACCGAAGATGTTTACCAATCTGGTAAATGGATAAAATACAATGTAAGGAACCAAGACCCTGTGAAAAATAGTTGACTAGTGTTCCTATCTTGGTCACTTCTGCAACGTAACGGTAGCTGAGAAGCTAGTACCTACAGTACAGTACTATGATACTACACTGTGACATGATAATGAACCCTAGTTGGCTTGGTTTAAGCATAATCAACACCCGATTAAGCTGCATCTACAGTAAACTTTTCCCAAAGAATAGATAATACTTGGAAAGTCTGTTCTGAAACAATAAAAGCTTCGCAGAGCTTCATGTCACAACGTCGCCATAAATCCCGCAAGTTGGTCAAACAGCTGACATAAGGAGGGGTTCAAGCCTCTATGCCTCAGTATCTTGGCCCGAAATTTTTGGCGGGGTTCTTTTCTCATCACTCGACCTTTGACCTCCACCCTCCTGAGTAATTATCGACACTCAATACTCTTAACTCCTCGGAAACGGGATGCCAACAATACCATTGAGAGAGCAGTCTGGCCCATCTGCTATCGATAACTGTTCTGATAGAATAATAGCTTTTAAGGATGTCCGGCTTCAGCCTTGCGTTCCGGATGATTTGGTGGGATGGATGGATGAATCGGAAACCCGTCTTCCAATCCTCCCGCACCACGTCCGTTTCTGATTCGGACTCTTTGTAATCCGCCAGCATGGGAGTCTTGGGATGAAACAGTCGGAAGGAAACATCATTGGACTGAGGGCCAGAGGCAGAAAGAGAGTGAATGAATGATAATACTCACACAATAATACAATATGCGCGAAGTGGATTGAAAGGAGAAGAATGGAGTAAAAAATGAAAGAAAAGAAGATAAGTATATTTACAAATAATTGTATCTCCGCTGCCGCTCAGATCCACACACCCCTCCCCACGGGTGATACTTGGCTTGTCTGGAATTGCATTAGACTCGGCGTGTAGTCCGTGTTTTGGCACTTCCCCCCTTTCACAACAACTCATCACTCTCCGTAAGCAAAACACCTCTGGGCCCGCACTACCTACAGTACTCTAAACCCCGATCCCCCGCCGATAAATCAACCCCCCCCAACGAAACTTAACTTCGTCACCTCTTAGTCTCTTTTCCTCCTTCCTTCATCCACCACCACAAAACTTCCTCCTCATCTCCCACTCACTCATCATCAATCCGTCTGGCAAGCTCCAACGGATATTTATTAGCCCACCGACCTACCATCATATCTTTCTCAAGATGAGTGGAGCAACGTGAGTCTCTACCCCTCTTTCCCTCTTCAATCGATGGAAATTTACCCCACCATCTCCCGAAGTCTGTTGCGAGCTGCGCTGGCTGGTTACAGATGCCATCAGCAATAAATGGGTGCATTGAGTGCTCGCTATTGGGAGATGCAGCAATATATCCTCTCTTGATTGCCCTTCCCAAGTTCCTAAGACCTCCTCTGACAATCCAGTGCGCGCCTTGCCAGCATCAACATTGGCGGGTCCGCACGCGGATTCCCGGTATCAGAGTCCCCAACCACAAATACTAACAATGAGCCTAGAGGAGATTTCGGCCTCATCGGCCTGGCTGTCATGGGCCAAAATTTGATTTTGAACGCCGCGGATCACGGCTTCAATGTCGTCGCTTTCAACCGTACCGTTTCTAAGGTCGATCACTTCCTTGCCAACGAGGCAAAGGGTAAGCACAGCTCCCAATGCTACCAATGACTCATGGAAATATGCTAATTTACGCTTAATCACACAGGGAAGCCAATTCAAGGCGCTCACTCCATCGAGGATTTCGTCAGCAAGCTTAAGAAACCCCGCCGTATCATGCTCTTGGTCATGGCTGGTAAGCCCGTTGACGATTTCATCGAGACTCTCCTTCCCCACGTCGAAAAAGGCGATATCATCATCGATGGTGGTAACTCCCATTTCCCTGATACCAACCGCCGCACAAAATACTTGGCTTCTAAGGGTATTCGATTCGTCGGCACTGGTGTCTCCGGTGGTGAGGAGGGTGCCAGATACGGACCCTCCCTGATGCCCGGTGGAAACGAGGAGGCATGGCCATATATCAAGGATGTTTTCCAAAGCATCGCCGCCAAGAGTGACGGAGATCACGGCGACCCATGCTGTGAGTGGGTTGGCGACGAGGGTGCTGGTCACTACGTCAAGATGGTGCACAACGGTATCGAGTATGGTGACATGCAATTGATTTGCGAAGTATATACTTCATAGCTCCTCATTTCCTTAGACTAGCTAACATCTTTAGGCCTACGACATCATGAAGCGTGGTCTCGGTTTGACCAACAAGGAGATTGGTGATGTCTTTACCAAGTGGAACAAGGGTGTCCTCGACTCTTTCCTAATTGAAATTACCCGTGATATCATGTACTTCAACGACGAGGATGGAACCCCACTTCTCGAGAAGATCTTGGATTCTGCTGGACAAAAGGGTACCGGAAAGTGGACTGCCATCAACGCACTCGACCTCGGACAACCCGTAACCCTTATTGCTGAAGCCGTTTTGGCCAGATGTCTCTCCTCAGTTAAGGACCAGCGTGTCAAGGCCTCGTCCGTTCTTGAGTTCTGCGGCCGACAAAACAAGTTCGAGGGTAACAAGGAGCAATTCCTTGATGACCTTGAGCAGGCTCTGTACGCTTCCAAGATCATCTCGTATGCTCAAGGTTTCATGCTCATGCAGGAGGTATGTCTACTCAATCCCAATCTTATTTTGTAGACGGTCACTAATAGTTTCAAGGCTGCCCGCGAATACAAGTGGAAGCTCAACAAGCCATCCATCGCCCTTATGTGGCGTGGAGGATGCATTATCCGTTCTGTCTTCCTCAAGGACATCACTGCCGCCTACACTGCTGACAACGACCTCGAGAACCTCCTCTTCAATGAATTTTTCAACAAGGCCATCCACAAGGCCCAACCAGGCTGGAGAGACGTCGTTGCCAAGGCCGCCCTTCTCGGTATCCCAACCCCTGCCTTCTCCACTGCGCTCTCATGGTTCGACGGTTACCGCACCAAGGATCTGCCCGCCAACCTGCTCCAAGCTCAACGTGATTACTTCGGTGCCCACACCTTCCAGATTAAGCCCGAGTTCGCCAATGCAAAGTACAAGGTCGGAGAGCATATCCACGTCAACTGGACTGGACGGGGTGGTAATGTGTCTGCTTCTACATACCAAGCATAATTTTGTCACTTCGTGCTTTAGATTCCATACGTAGCCAATAAAAAGCTTCGGCAATGTTCTCTGTTTGTTTACTGTTTTGGGGAGAACATGTGACTGTACAAGACGTGTGCTTTTCCAAAGCTCTCTACCTTCAAGAACATCTCCAGGTTGACATGGCATCATGAATGAGAATGGAAATGGGAATGGGAATGAGAATGAACGGGACCACGATCAAATAGAGTGAGCTAGCAGAGGAAGAAATTCAAATCTGTCATTCATATCATTCGCAGCCGTAAATGAGATAGCTAGGCAATTATCTATGTGTTCGTCGGGAGAGTGGAATCCCAGCTTAGGCCAGGGATATTCTCAGGTACAGATGGACCGAGGAGCATACGATCTTCAAACAATGTACAAAAAAAATCTGATGTAATAGTCGGTTAACCACTGTAATTCTGTGAGCTCTCGCTTACAGTCGGGGAAAGCAAGTGTGACGCGAAAGCAAGTGTGACGCTCTAAATTCAGTGATTTCGATTTTGGTGAGGTTTCTCCGCCAATTTTGATCACACTTGCTATCCCCGACTGTAAGCGAGAGCTCACAGAATTACAGTGGTTAACCGACTATTAGATTGTATCTCGAGGCCTGTCCACTCTCAACCTCGCCCTAATCTCTGCAGCTGGTATTTATGATAACTGCCACACCGCTTTCTATCGACATCTTGGGTGTGGTCAGACTAGTACCCGCGGCACCCTCCATAGCTTATCTCACCCCATATCACTTTCCCCAAGAGTACATATCTGTGAACCTGCGCATTTTGGAAAGGAAGTTTATGGCTTCCAGTTGATTTTGGAATGGCTTGACTTCTCTATTCAAGAGTGAATATCATATTTCGAAACGGAGTGAACCGTTATAATTAAAGTTAATTCTTACAAAATGCCTTGCTCATTGCGACGAATGCGATATATTTCATGCGGTAGAGTCTGAAACTCAAACCCCCCATGGCCAAGCATATCTTTCTCGATATCCATAATGATGTGAAATGAGGTCTGCCGCAGTTCAGGGGATTGAAAGGGCTCAATATGGGCGTGGTGTTTCTTTTCTTCGTATTCGTTCGTGGGTCGATTTGCGAATAAGAGATAGGCTTTGATGGCATCAAGATACTCTGAGGGATTGCGGCCTTCGAAATCGCTAACTTTAAGCCTCAGGACTACTCTTTTGGCTTTGTTGTCGAGAGACGTTGCTGAGGTTTCGGATGCCATGATACTTGTCTTTATAACGTGGTCAATCTTGGGAGCTGCGCGGGCTGGTAAGTATTGCAAATCCACTACAGGTGGTGTGCTAGCGTCGTGAAAGACAGGCCAATCCCATCACATATAAGATGAGAGCGTCGCAGGAGCCACGATCGTTATAATTTTCGGCATAGCTGCATGGTTTAGGCTCGTATATAAGTAAATATATAAATTTAATAAATAAATTAGTTATAACTTATTTTACTTCTTTTTAATAAAGAAAATACACCATATCTTCTGGTTTCTGCCTAATATACCTCGATGGTATAGAGATTACCTCCATCGCAAGTGTCTCGGCTTGATGATGAATAATAATTTGATTTAAGACAGATGTCACGGAAAAGTGTCAAACTTTTGTTACTTGACAAGTAAGTGGACTGAATTCTGTTTGCCCCAATTTTAGTAACATGGAACTCGCTTAACGGATTATTTAGCTTCAAATCCCCAGAACATAGTAATATGCTAGTCCTTAAGCGGATTTATAGAATTACTGAGAGCCTTGAGAGCTATAAGGAGACCTCCTGGCATAGGCAGAACATAATCCAGCCATATCTGCATCCTGGGCGTCGAGAAATCTTGGAAGGTTTCAGAGATAGCCACTGGCAGGTGTATGAACTGCCTGATTTGGATGGGAAAATGATGTTGTACATCTAGTATAATCTCAGAAATAACCATGATTTCATCCTTCGTAATGACGAATGCGTTGTTCACACATCTCTACCAGATTAGCGGAAGAAAGGCTGCAAGAGCAACATAGTAGGGGTATTTCTTGCCTTTACGTCATTTCATACCAAGTATAACTAAGAAAGCTAATAATATGGACGTTTTGCTTTATTTGCTAAATATTAGATATGGATATTCCGTCATTGTCGATCGAGGGAATCGTTCTCATCCGGCGATTTAGACGGGTCTGATGTATATTTATGGCCTTAGAAAGCCTATTGCCCGTGAAAGGATGATTGCTGTTAGGTTTTTGTCTTAAGTAGCTGAAACAATTATGAGATTAGATGACAAGACTATGGATTATGGAGTCAGATGTCTTGCCTTTTTGCGCCGTCAAGTCTAGTTCTAGAAGTACGAAGAAGGTAAGGTCTTTTGGAACTTTATAATATAAATGAGCGAGGAGTATTAATTTTCCAAGAAATTAGTCATAAGGATTGAGTTCAATTGATAGAAGTTGAGATTTCCAGACTCGAAATTAGGGAGCCATGTATCTGGCGCGGGAGGTTAACAGACCAGTTTCGTTACAGAACCAATAAATGTACGCTGTGTATAAGCTGTGAAGATTAATTTTCCATTATTTTTCTTATTATTATCTACTCACTATGGTATTTGACAAAGGCTTGACTTCAATGTTTACTGGGCCTCCATGTTTATGACTTGTTGTTGCAATGTTGGAACCCTCAACTTAAATCTTACCTAAAAATGCACGTTCTGCCAGACATTTGACGCAATACAATATTTACTGCCGCATCACTACTATATTGACTTTCCGAAGTCTTAGATCGAACTGAATTCCGTGCTGATTAGCTTTTTGACTCTTGTGTGGGATTGTTGTCGCTTGTTGACACTGCAGAGAGATTATATACTACAAGTACGCTAGGCAAGGAGCGCCTTCGCCAACAAAATTCAAAGGGTATTATCTCCGTCATGCGGGAGAGGGTGACATAGGCATCTTGGTGATAAGCTTGCTATTGACTGGACGTTCTTCAAGTTCTTTGAAAGCTGGGGGTGAGACATTAGAAGTAAAAATGGAGCAGAAATTTCTGAAAACTTTGCTAAACAAAGCAGCAAAAAGGATTGAGACATCTTTGTTCAAAATCATCCAAGTACTCTAAGAGTTATCTAAAAAAAAAGCCGAGACCTATTGCTCAGGTAGGCATACATCGGGAGTAACACTTAAGAGACCACAGAGGTGCGGAAGAAAAGTATAGGTTCATCACTTCAACAGTACAGGATTTTGGAAGCTTTTTGGTGCCTGTCTGAAATAGAGGAAGAATAACAACTCATGTTCTATATATGCCACGGAGTTTTCTACGGGATTCGAAAAGTTTGCTCACGTCGTCGTCGCTTCCTCGTGACTATCTGAGTGGCCTCACGCGCTAGTGGTCGGACCCACATTTGGTTTGTTTATTTATTCTGGTGGTGCCCGCGACACCCGTTTACTTTCTTCTTTTCTCCAGTTTCACAGCTACCTTTTTCCATCACTGATTCCTGCAGATTCGTCGCGGTTTCATCTTGATTAAGCTACCTGCAAACTTTACTTTGGCCGTTTGGAGCTTCAAACCCTCCTTCCGGTTCTTCACTTGCTCTTCGCCGCTTCAACACACTCTTCTCTCTACTACCGCCGCGATGATCTCCTACATTGCCTTCTTCCTCTTGTGTGTCCTCTGCGTTCCTGCGTGGGAAAGACTTGCTGTCTTCTTCACCGGTGAATTTGCATCCTCCCTCACTCCTCTGGCTATTTTCGTCTTCTTTGCGGTGCCGGTCATCTCTGAGATTCGAGCTTCAGCCGACACCTCCTCATCTTCTAAGGGTCCCGTCACTACCCCTTTGAAGTCTTGCAGTTAGTGAATCACTTTCTCTAATACACATTGAGAAATCTAAGCTAACACATCAACCTAGTCAAGCGATCTTCTTTCAGATTCATGCGACGTTCCAAGAAGAGTGTTCGTTTCGTCACTCATCCTCAAGATCCTAACGTCGATGTCTGCGACTACAGGGAGTTTGAGATTACGTCAGACTGCAGTCTGGCGTTTGTTTCATCTTCCAGTGGCTCTAATCTCCCCTCAGTACCAGGAAAGAAGTGCGGATATGTATTCCCAGATGGGACCATCAAGGTGTTCAAGTCTGTTGGCATATTCTACCCTCCGAGATCTTCATTCAAACCACAACCGCGATGTGCAACGGTCGCAAGAACTGGAATGTGTGATCATCACCATTTCGATACTTGGTACTCCTCGCCATCGCCGGTTAAGATCTCACCCTAGACGAATTGCTTCATATCAGGCTTCATCTTAGATCGAGACGCGACAACTCTACAAACAACTTTGACTATGACTTGACAATGACCTAGCCCTCTGTGCCCGGGTATGTATCGTGTCTTTGTTGTATGCTAACGTGGTTCCAGATTTCTAGTTCTTGCTCTCCTGATCATGATGTGTTCGGTGTTCGGTGTTCGGTGTTCCTGATCCTGCAGATCCGTGAACTTTGCCTGGCCATGGTGTGGTACAGGTGGCACAAGAGTTACTCTAATATGTTTGTGGTCGCCCAAGAAGAGTAATTCTGATTCTGGCTAATATCTTGTAGAAGGCTGAATGTCAGGAAAACCCCGAGTTCGAGGGTCGAATCGGTCGATTTACCAACACTGAATATCATGGGGGGCTAGAGTCACGTCAAGAGTCAAGTCAAGAGTCAAGTCAAGAGTCAAGTCAAGAGTCAAGTCAAGTCACATCCTATAGTGTTCTTTGGTACACCTCTGGATCCTGGACATGAGCAATACAAGACAGGCGCAGCTCGCGATAAGTCAAGGCCCTGCTCTTCTCATCCAATCCTTTGGACACCAAATATATTCTCCTCATTACCAACCTCAATCAACCCTCTGTAGTTGGAATGCGCTACCTGCTGCTCCCGAGAAGGCTCAGGTTCCAAGTCGTATTACACATCTGGCTCCTAGTCAACAACCCGAGTTAGATACAGCTACTATGAAGACATGGACTCCGACTACTGTTCGCGATCCAGCTTCATTACTTCCACCTTCCCTGTCAGGTGTTCGTCAGACAGGGGTCGACCATACTTGCTGGCCAAGTATGGTAGGCGCCCCTGCATATCCTATGCGTTCTCGTCGCCAGGGGTGTTAGTAGTTGATTTCCAGCATCTGTACTATTGTGGTGCAATGGGATCAATGAACCGAAGTAGGATAGCCAGTATTAGTTTCAAAGATATTGAAGTTGTAAGTTTACTTGTTTCAAGATCACTTCGAATGCTAACTTGATTAGTGTTAAAGCTATGCACCAGAAACTGAAATCAGTCATGGCTTCGATCCATTTTGTTCAGATGGAAGCAGAAGTGGATCGCTGTTAATCAAAGAAGGGATACTCCTAGAGCGGAAATAGAATAGATGTTAAGTTCAATTAACTTTGTTTCCATCTCATTATACTCGTGCTTTCTATTCCTCAGGCTAGTGGCAGGCTTGCAGCATGTCCTTTGACTTTTCGTGATTAACTTTACCTTTCTTCCCTAGACCATACACAAAAATAAGACGAATGAACTTGATATGTTTGACTAGTTGGAGGTCTCTATATTGTTTTGCAAGATGATTTAATGCGTATCAAGAGCGAGAAAAATGCATTTCATTGCTGAATCGTTGCTTGGGAGAACATGTTTCTGTTACTCGATTTATTGGCATGACCATGGGGTGTTCTAAAGTTATACTTGAATGGAGAAAAGGGAATGAGAGTTTGATTGCTTTTGTATCCAAGCTGTGTGGATTGTTGTTTCGACAAATTTATTTCTCCGATGCGCTGACTTAGTCACTTAGCTATCTAGCTTGACTAACAATTTCACCTATCTCAAAGATTTTAAGCATGCTTTCCAATTCTCCGAGGCATCGGCACCAGTTTTAAAACGATATCTCGTCCCCGGGATTGAGGAACGCCAAATCGCCGACCATAAAGGAGAACTAACGATGAAGTAATCAAAATAAAAGCAAATACACTGATTCTTCGTGACTCCTAGGCTTCCCGGGGCTTATCCCAGATTCCCAATACAGAAAATTGACTTGGCCTAAAGTTCACTACGTTCTGGTGTTCCGCCAACGTCCCGTTCCCAAGAAATCAAGAATTTCTGTTTCATGTCTGGCGTTGAGGCGACGATGCAGTCCAAGCTACCAGTGATAGCGGCTACGACAGCCACACCTGCGCCAGATAGACCCGTAGCAAGAATTCCACTCACAGCAGCTCCACCCATGGCCGCACTTTGACACCATGCAAATATGCTGCCGGCTTCCACCAGACCAGTACTAGCTTGCCAGGCGGCGGCAGCAGACCCGGCGACTGGACCTGCTACTCCAAATCCCACGGCGCCGATAATGGGTAGTGCAAAGACAGAAGCCAGAGAGACGGCAATGCCAGCAGCTTGAAAGCCGAAAAGGATAGGATGTTTTTTGATAGATGCGGTGACCTTCGAGCCGAAGGATTCTGGATGGAAGACTTAGTAAAGCGAAGAGAAGAGAGTTCCAAATAGGTAACATGGAACGCGAGGAGAGAGCGATCCTTTTAGGAAATTTGAAGGATGAAATGAAATCCAGAGCTTAGGCTGGATACGAGATGGAAAGTCTCTAGTAGAAAGTGATAATAGGAGCTAGAAACTTACGACCGTTACGGCCAGCAGCTAACAAATCCTCCGCAAATCCGGGGCACCAGCATCCCAGAATCCTCACGGCATGTGGTAATGCCCAGACATCTTCTGGAAACTCCCCTTTGACCAGACGCGACTGAATATGCTCCTTCTTTTCGCCACTGCCACTGACAAGGTCGCCGAGCACCTGTTTGCCTGAAAGCACTTGGTACAATAGCCAACCCAAAGCAAAGAGTTCTGTGCGTTGAACCTTTTCTTGATTGGAGGTAAGTCGATCGACTATCTCCTTGGGGATTTGATATTGTGCCGGATACACTCTGGTTGATGTCGATGGCAGTGGCGTGTTATTGGCGCGATTCGTGACTGAGCCGTTCAGGTTAAGAACAAGGTCCCAGTCACGGACTCCATAGCCGTCGTCTAGATCTTTTCGATTGAGAACATGGTCGGTAATTGATTCCACCCAATGAAGACGATGCTCTAAAGGGATGTCCGAGCTACTGACAAGTGGAAGTAGAGTCTCTTGGTCGAGGGCTGAGATAGGTCTGTTGTCGCCGTTATGCCATGCAGTCGTTGCAGTGATAGTCTCTTCAGAGGCGTCATTTTCAATGCGGCCTTCAAGAGATACAGGTGGTGATTCTACGCAGATGCGGCAGATAGCCTCTTGAGATGCCATCGTTTGATTGATGCTTCTATTTTCGTGAGTGAAGAGATTGTCTGAGCCGAGATTTGAATTCAATATGATCAGTTGAGGTCAAAATGAACACGGCGAATGAGTGATTTTGATACGATTTGATGTAAAGATTGATTGACCAAAATGTCGATTTTAGTGGAACGGCGGTGAAACAAATTCCAAACAAGATGCAAGGTATCTTTGATGCAGTGCTTACTCAGCCTTATGGTAGAAACGAATAGAATGTGTAACCAAGAAGGTTGTGGCACCTTAAGCGAATCAATAGAGAAGTTTGGGAAGTGCCTTACTGCAGGTTTGAGATCGAGGTATCATAAACCATACAAAGAAAGCATCGTAGTTGCAAGCGATATGACAACAAAGAACAATTTTCTTACAGGATGAACTCCAAAATTTTAGAGATATTGAGAATACTCAGCTTTTAAAAAAATGACAAAAATCTTTTGCCCAAGCCTCGTAGCTACATGTACTCTCAGACCTGTTGAAGTTCCATATGGCAGTACTCTGGATAGCCTCAAGCGAGCACTCTACTCGCGGCAGAATATTTCCACGAAGCAAATCTGCAGCTGAACAGCTCTCTCGTTCTTCATGGAGTCCGCTTCCCTCTTCAAATCATCTCCCTCGAATCGAGTAACCCGGTCATCCCAGTCTCCTCTCCAAGCCTCCGGCCTTCTTCCCGATACTCTGTACCTTGAACCTCTTCTGCCTATTCCCACCACTATCCACCTTCCGCTCATACTGGCCTTTCGCCTTTGCCTCCACCAACTCTATCTTCTTTTCCAGGGCCAGCAGTGCTCTCTGTTTCAATTGTGGGATACCGATCATACTTGTCGATGTTCCGGGTCGAGCGATGATACGATGCTCGTTAGAATAGCGAGGCTGGGTGCTGGAACGGTCGTTGACTAGAGAGATTTCTGGAGAGGGAAGCGAATCTGTGGATGTTTGCGGAGGTGAGGACCGTGAGGTTGAAGTTGACTGTTGAGGAGGTAAATGATGGGAGCATAAAGGTTTCCATTGCTGTTGCCGTGATCGTTGAGGTCGAATGGATCTTTTGGCGAGAATCTTCCCAGATGCAAGGCAGAGCTCGTCTTCTTCCGAAAAGACCACTTTCCTACCTCCCGAGTTCCCCTCCTCCTCTTCCTCCTCCGGTTCCTTATGGTCATCTTCAGAGAGGTCGTAGAAACCCTCGAACTCCTCCTCATAGCCCTCGAAATTTATTCGGCAGTGTCCTTTGCTTCGCATGTGATCCTGTACGCCGACTTTGCTGCTTTTCACAATTCCGCAGAACAAGCATTCGTGAAACTCCGAGATTATTTGCGATAAGTAGTGTAAGAATGACTCGGTATCAATAAGATGTGAGGGGTTGGGGATAAAGAAGCTGTGTGTTTGTAACATGTGAGCTAGGTTCGAGTCAAGAGAGTGTAGTTTCAAATGGCAGAATAAACATTGTTGCGGGTCGTATAATTGAGCTTCATCCAGAGATATAGTGCTAAATATAGACTCCGTTGATTGGTTTTGGTTATCAAGAAGCACGTCTATAGTGAAGCTTGCTGATGTTGTGGTTGTGGTCGTGGTTGTAGTAGTGGTAGTAGTGGTTACACCTAGCATTTTTGGCGGTTGATCGACAGATGTAGATATTTTTTTTAAAGTTGAAAGCTTGGAAGTTTCTTCTTGTCCTGGTGAAAATTCAATTGAGGATCGATGTTGTTGAATTGTTGCTTAAGCAATTGAGAGTTCTCTGAGTATTTGTACCGGACTAGTCGACTCAATAACCGTCAAATAGGGGACTACTTTCTCGCTCATCAAGACGCTCATAATGAGTCATGCTTGGCACGCTCTTAGCACAGCCTTCAGCTTCTATCAAAGTGGCACTTGAGCGGCAGGATCTACTTACCTAAAGAACGGCGAAGAGTCATCGCAATTGAAATTTCCCCTCAAACGAAGCTGCGAAATCATATGGATTGACTCACTCCAGACATCCTTTACTCGACAGTATCACGTGACACATATACCTCGATGTCTTAGTCCACAGCCAGTCTGGAAGCAAGTTTTAGGTGCTAGGCTTTCATCAAGGTCAAATTCTCGATTGGTGTGATGTGACATCACTCCGTCGCGGTAGTGCGAGGAAGGCATTCCCCCAATCACAAACCCAGGCTCTCGTCGATGTTGAAACTCCGCCACGGCTCGCGGTGCCACCTACCAGGCCGCCCCTCAATTCCAACCCTTCAAGACCGTATCCCCATCTTTGATACTTGCAAAGACTAGGCTTTCTTTCCAAAGAGGTAATTCATTATTGCTCACGAGTCTCTCAGTTTCTTTGTTGCCTGGTCCCTGACACGGATGTCCCACCTCCCGATCTTATCATATCACAATTGTGTACATGTCCCAAGCAGTATTCCGAACATCAGAACCGCATCAAAAGCGCTCCTCAACGACAGCCTCCACCTTCCACTTCAAGGGAATTTCTTTCCCAATTTTCGAAAACATACCTTCTAAATCGCCCGCTCGGAGTCCCCACTTAGCCTGATCAGACACAAAGAGTTGTAGTCTAACACCGACTTTATGTCCTTTTTTCCCTAGCCCTGCACTTGTAGTAGCTTTAAAATTCACCGCATTGTCGATTGACTCTGGGCTTTTTGGAAATGCAGGTAAAATTGTGGCCATGAAGCTAACAACAGTGCCGATATAATCGCACCACCAGCTGATTTCATACCCCACTAGCGCTCGAAGGCCTTCATAAATTCCTCTATCAACTCGGCCCAAATCATTTCCCCAACGAGCAGACATGATCAGAGCCAATACTGCCCGAAGTTCATGAGTCATTCCAGGCAGGCCAGCCAAAGCTCCAGTGAGGGAATTGTGTAGAGACTTTGCTGAATTGGCTCCATCTGGGTCGCCCATTGCCTGCCAGGTGTTTCTCACGATGAAGTGTAGAAGTTCCTTAGAAAAGATCAAGGGGTACCCTTCCGGCATGGCCAGCACTAGCTTCTGGACAACCGTGTCAAGTACATCTGGATCCTGGCGTGGATGCCCTCCAGGTAGTAGGGAAATCGGGTTGGACTCTCGGATTGCTGGTGGGAGCTTCATATATAGGACACCTTCACGGTTTCCTCCGCTGCAGAAGATCACTTGTCCGATCTTTGGAATTGCTTCGACGAGAGATTGAACAACGGATACGATGGCGGGAAATTGCTCTCTCCTCCGTTTGGACATTCCATAAATCTTGCCTTCCTCATAGTTGTTAGCGTGAAGCATCTCCCTCCACTTTACAAATCGGTTGCCAGGAACACTATAGCCCCCTATTGCGGATATCGGGTATGGTTGAATGGGATCGGTGTGCATTAGCCTGGGAGCGAGTCAATCTCACGATCATTCTAGAACCTTGAAACCTACATGCTCCCATATCCTCGAAATCCACCACCACAGAAATATATGGTGATTCCATCCTTGCTCTCTGATTGCTCCTCCAGCCGTGGGAACTTTGCCACTAAAGCTTCAAATGTCTCTCTCATCCGAGTCCGTAGCTCTACCTTCGTAGCTTCGGCAGTGCCTAGGAAAATCATAAATCAGTAAATCATACTCGTAGGATTGTTAGCAACATAACAGCGAAAACAAAATTAGCGAGGGAGACTTGTGAGAAACCATCATCAAGCCTGCAACCACATGTGATTTCGAGACGCTCAAAAGTAGCTTTGACATTATTAAGAGAAATAAAAACCAAATTCCAGATGTGACGAATACCGCAAGAAATATCCTCTGGAACATTTGAACAGTATCCTAGACATCCCTATTATATTGAAAGATAAATTCCTTACTTTCCGAACTCAAGGACAGAGTGAGCTTCGCCGCACCAAAGGGCAAGCTAGTTGCTGCCCCAGCAGCCAAAACGTCATAGCCGTCTCCAATGTCCGAGCAAACATATGTCATTTGCACACTTCCGCCCCCCAAATCCATAAACAACCCATCCACACTCTTATAACCACTTCTAGCACCCATGGCACCAAATAAGCTCTCCATTCCTGGGCTCAGGATATCAACTATTAGCCTACTAGCTTTCTTTATGGCAAGCAGCATCTCGGCCCTGTTTTCCGCTGTCCGCATCGCCTCTGTCGCAAATACACTAATATTCGTCGAAGGAACATCGTAAGAGGCGCAGATACTCGCAAAACGTGCAAGTGTGTCTGCCACTTGGGAGATTATTACAGGGGAGAAATGAAACGGCTTCGAGCTGGGTGTGGATTCGTGGAGGGCGTCGTAGAGGGATATACCTGCTCGTTCGCGGTAGATGCAATGGAGCAGGCGAGGAGTAGATAGGTCGGATATAGAGAACCTAATTCCATTGCTGTAATTGTTAGAATATGTGGCAGGGGAGGAGAGGGGGAAGCTACCTGCCCATGTCAACGAGACCATAAAGCTGGTTCGGAGCTTTGTCAGTATATTCGGACATTTGAGTTGCAAAGTTGTCAATGGTGATAACCGCCCCCATACCGTCACCATTTTCATTATCAGTAGCCATCTTGAATGATGAAAAGGACGATGTGACCGAAGAAATTGTCAGCACAACACGGCTGGTTATCAAGTTTTCTACCCCGCGTGCAAACAGAGCAAACAGGCGGGGTCATTTTGACCCCTCGACTTTGATCTTGAGTCCAAGGAAGACAATCCTGTGAATCTCATCTCGGAGATATATTGGTCTAGTAAAGTTGTCAATCTAACTAACCTTACAAACTCTCCTATTCTCGATCAGCATAAGATTGGCAAAGCACAATGAGAACTCAAACCTCCTGAACATTCCCATGCACACTAAAATCTCTCTAGTACCTCTTATTCAAGCAGCAGACATGAATCGCCCTGCTTGTATGCTAATTGACTACGTATGATACGAATAATTCTAGGTTCTATCGACAGCTACAGTACTCTAGTACAAGAGAGGTGCTAAGAAGGTGCGATTCTTGATGTGATATACTGCTTCGTAGTCTAGAGATCATAAACAGATCTAGAAAGAGTACCCAATGGATACCAAACCACAGATTTTTTATAGTGGAATTCTACAGAGTGAACTTGATATTTTATCGACTTTCTCGTGCTCAAACTCCCCTCCGACCTGAATACCCATGGCCATGCCGCTCGCCTGATGGAACAGTACATGACAATGCAGCATCCAGATACCAAGATTGTCCGCTTTGAATCTAACAATCACGTAGCCCCTCCTCGGCACACTCACCGTATCCTTCTTCATGGGATTTTTTAGATTCAGCACAGGTTCCGTGGCTATTTTCGAGTACGGAGAATAACTGCCCCATCCGTGCTCCGATCGATGAGAAGCGAGAACGTAAAATGAGTACCCGTGGAGATGAAATGGATGGGCACCGTCGTCGAGATTGTTAATGATAATATCGACCCATGAATCTGAGGTAGGCGATGTGGGAATGTAAGGAATTAGCTGGTTAGCGTCCCATTTTGAGCGTGGGAGAGAGATGAGCGGAAGTGGCGGACTGGACTGAGGGGACCACGTTGTACGGTTCATGTAGCCGGTGGGGTGATTGTTGGAAATTGAGAGTTTTTGGGTCTTGGTGTAGAGGAGGATAGTTTGGTCAGCGGCAGAAACCACGATTTTAGAGTTGGAAACCGCTGTTGCGACTGATAAGTCGAAGTGTGTCTTCAGCTTACTCGACAGAGATTTGCGTCTGAAATCGGTTGTTGAAGAAAATAAAGGAAACGTCTGGTTGGCCCGCAGGGCGCGGTTTGGATACTTGAAGTTCCTACAGACCAATATTAGAGTGCAGCAGAAGATGATAGAAGTGCATGATTGCTTACTCGGGATCCAAAGATATTCTTAGCTCGGGTGTTTCATAACTTACAACCTCATCCCAGTGTACGAGCAAGTCCACTCTCTCTCCTGGATACAAAATGCCAATAGAGTTTGAGCTTGATCCGACAACTTGGTATCCACCATCGACAGTGAGCGGGGTCAAAGTAGCTGAAGTGAGCTCAATTGTAAAGCCAGCCAGTGAGCTTGAACAGTTAGTCTAAGCTTTCACGATGAGAGAGCACATATTACCCGACATTTACGAGTCGTAATCTTGTAGGTACTTTTTGGAGTGATCCTCCGAAGAGGCTCGGCATGTTTTCCTCCACGATGTCGACACATTCAAGGGGTCGTGCTGGTACAGCCATAGAGCAGATGAATCTCCCCATACCGTTCACGAGTAGTGAATCAGGAACAGGCTATAGGAAGTAAGTATGTGGTAGGTAGAAGTCGAAGATAGGGGTTAAAGCTCACTTCGTTCCCAAACCCTCTCGCGCTCATGTACCAGGCAAGAATTTCTTGAGCACTTCGATGGTACCAGTCTCCAATCATAACGAGCACTTCCTTCTCATATCCATAATCTCTCAAGTCATTCTCCACTCCAATAGGCTTATGAACAACAAGGCCACCGTAAATCCCATCACCTCTTTGGACTTGCGAATGAGCATGCCACCAAAATGTCCCCGCTTGTGCCTCAGCTACGGTAAATTCATATGTGAAATTGCCGTTAGGATGTATCGGACACTGTGTGAACCCAGAAGCTCCATCCATGTTGTTAGCAGCGCGCATCTCGAGTCCATGCCAATGGATCGAGACACTTTCTGAAAGCAAGCCGTTAGTCACGTGGACTACCAATCTGTCTCCTGAGCGGCATTCGATTGTTGGACCTAAGAGTCGATTATTTACCAAGTATACTATTTTCCTGACTCCATCTGGCGATCGAGTTCCAGATGTGATATTCCAATGATGAATTATGGTTTTAGAAGGACGAGACACGTGATCTTCCGGATGGAGTGGAATTCCGAACATGTCCTGTGACCTACCTTGATCTGGAAATTCTCCAGGAGGGTGGAGGTATCTTGAGCTTGAAGATTGCCAGTAGAATTTGAGTGACGAATGCAGGAAGATGGCGGCCAGGAAAAGAATTGTGAAGATGAAGCCCAGAGGTCGCAGCAGCCTACTTGAGTCTCCATAGCTATTGGCTTTCCCACTATTCTCTTCTTTGAGTTCGCTTCCAACGTTCTCATAGTTGTTCAAGAGACTATGAATAGCTTCATCCTCGTCCGTGTTTGGTGTGCTGCTTGGATTGGACGCGGTACTCAGTCGTCGTCGCATAGTCTGACCAGTTTCCATGATCCTTGTCGCACGTGCCTGTCATGCGAGCCTTTTCTTCGTAGACTTCGCTGCTTCTCTCTCTCCCTCTCTCCGTCTCTCGATTAATTCATGGGAAATTTCCACTGATATCTATAATCCAAGCTTGACTTGATGGTGAGTATCATTACGAGCTTTGCGCAATCGTGATCATCAAACTTCTTTCAACCCTCATCACCTGCTATCTGCTGTACCTTCGTATGGCGCGGGCACGTCAATCAACACGTGGGGAGCCTGGAAAACAACCAGGCTGGAACTAGAAGACCGGAGTGACGAACAGGAAGGCAGAAAGTTCTGCTGACCCTCAGTTGAAGGATTGTTGCATGGAAAACTGTGTTCCCTTGCACCCATCTAGTTCCTGAATGGCACACGGGGAAGATAATGTCGTGATGATTGGCCTCTGGGAAATGATTTGTTTCCCCACACAGCACGCGCAATGATCCATCATCGAACTGCGATCGTCTGAAGGGCTTCAGGCCGTCAACGTGCCGGGCTTCATGACCCAACGAAAAGGAAGCGAACAGATCTAAAAAAAAATTCTCTCGTTCTTAATTCGACCCGTCGCTCTGTGGGTCAAAATCAAGCCTTTTGGTCGACCATGGCTGTGGAAGCTTGATCTTTATAGTTGTAAAGATTGGTGAAGATTCCTGAACCCTTATCATTATATCCGCTGATCTTCGTACACGCTGTCAATAGTGGCATGCAAGTCCAAGGGACCCATTACAACATTGTGTAGTCGATCTTCTCTACACCCAGCTCCTTCCCCTCCTTGACCCCGGGCCCCCATGTTTGTTGATACATAAATAAGTATGCTTTCATTCTCCCATAATTCCATTCGGTATTGCCATCAATCTGCATTGTTCCAATCAACTCATAATGGCACTCACTCAGTTCCTGTCCGCGCTTGTGGTTATTTCTCCTCTCCTTGCCAGCCCGGCTGTTGCTGGGTCTATCGCAGACATTGAACATGTTGTGCTATTCATGCAAGGTACGTCCATCAAATAGCCGTATTAGCCGATTCGGTTTTGACTCATGACTACTAGAGAACCGAGCTTTCGACCATTACTTCGGTACCATGGCCGGTGTTCGAGGATTTTCGGATCCTAACGTCCAAGTAAATTCGGGAAAGCCTGTTTGGGAGCAAGAGGTGAACTCGGATCTAACGACGAGCGCTTCTTACCTCCTCCCATGGTACCTCAACTATCAAGGAGGCAGCTTCCTAGAAGCTACTCAATGCATGTCTGCTGGTAACAATGGCTGGGATACTAACCATGCTGCTCTCAATGGAGGGTTGAACAATCACTGGGCCACCAACAACACGCCATGGAGTTGGGGACATTATAAAAGAAGTGATATTCCAGTTCAATTTTCAATTGCTGATGGTTGGACCGTTGGCGACATGTATCAAGTACGTCCACATCCGCTGCTTCTTACTGCTTTTTTCCCCTATGAAATTTTAGCCCTAACAAATTCCCAGGAATCAGTCATTGCCTCCACTAACCCCAATCGTGTGACTTGGGCATCTGGCTCTATCAATGTTCCAGGCTCGCCTCAAACTAAGGACCAAGGCGGATACCCATATATTGACAATAATGAAACACCCGGCTGTGAAGATGGCGGCTTCAACTGCTACCCACTCACATGGAAGACAACGGCCGAGATCTATGAGAATGCTAATGTCTCCTGGTCCATCTTTCAAGATTCTGATAATTTCGACGACAATCCGCTTGCATGGTTTGGCCAGTTCCAGGATGCCAACACCACTTCCAACCTATACAAGAAGGGTATGGTAGGACAAAGTCTCGATGACTTCTACGCTAGAGCACAAAATGGAACCCTCCCTGCAGTATCATATATCATCGGGCCATCTGAGCTATCCGAGCATCCTCCCTACTCACCCCGAGATGGGGCTTGGCTTCAGAAGCAAATTGTTGATGCAGTCACTCAAGGAGCTGCATATGCCAAGACCGCTCTTATTATCTCTTACGATGAGAGTGGAGGATGGGGCGATCATGTCACTCCTTACCACTCACCATCTGGCACAGCAGGCGAATGGCTAAATGACCCGTATGGTGCTGTCGGATACACGTACTCTGGACCTGGCTTCCGTCTTCCATTCTACATTATCTCCCCATGGACTCGCGGCGGGAGCGTCTTTACAGAACACAGTGATCATAACTCCCAGATCTTGTTCATCGAAGAATGGCTTGCAGCGAAAGGCAAGAATGTTGACACAAATGAGATGGTCCCTTGGAGACGAACACATATGTCAAGCCTCGTGAACGCATTCGACTTTGAGAACCCCGACTATTCTATACCAGGACTTCCTAATGCACCGGCTCCCCACAAAGATTCCAGCGGCAACTATGATGGCTCAGCTTATTGCGAAGGCAAGTATGCTGTCCTTAGACCAACTGTTCCATATACATCCCAGATATCCCCAGACAAGGTCTCTAGTCTTTCTGAGCAGGGCTTTAAGCCCATGCGTGGTGCTTTGACCGAAGGACGATACATCGTTTTCGAGCTCAATGGATATGCTCTCACCAACCCTGGAAAGACAGCTCGGGAATTTATTGCTACCAAAGCAACAACTGCACACTCCGATATGCGGCAAAGATGGATCATCCATGAGCTCAACGATGATGCGACTCAATTCATAATCACCAGTGCAAAGGATGGGAGGTATATCAGCAGTCATACAGGACTGACTGAAGACTCGAGGAAGGCAGAGAAGTATACCATGAATTTCAAGGCAGGTGAGGGATACTCGTTGCAGAAAGAAGACGGTAATTTTGTGAATGTTGATGAGGATGGACGTGTGCGGATTCAAAAGACGGCGAGTTACTTTAAGGCGTTCAGTGTCACATACTCCAGCTAGGTAGCCTAATACTTCTTGGATAATACATTTTCCCCCAGACCCTATAATTGAGTCTCTCTGGAATCTGATTGAGATATTATTGATAGACAATTTTTTTAAATGGTCAAGTATATGCTTCCAAAGTCTCCATTGGATATGCTCGGCCCTTCGGGGAAGCAATCACTTGGCTCGGCGCGTTTCCATCACCCCACAACGGCCGCAAGCAGCCGAGGATTCATAAAGTGAATCGGCTGTCCTCTCTTTGAGGTACCTGGGAAGTCTTATCTCCATTCACGCCACACTCTATTTCAGTCAGGTCAAGGCAAGTAGTACTGACTTAAATGCGCTACGTCCATACGGCCTTAACTAAACTCGGGAAGCACAAAGTTTACATTTCTCCACAGCCACAGATCCTTGGCATCAATACCTTCCCTCCCCAATATTATTCTATCTCATAACTTGCTTCGGTCAAAGGAATCTCCAAATCAAATTCAGACTTCTGCAACCAATATATGATTAAACCATGTCGACAGTCAGCGTCGCGATCATTGGCGCAGGGCCCGCTGGTTGTATGCTAGCTAGGCTTCTCCTATCCTCCACATCATCGTCATCCAAGAACCTCAAAGTCACCATATTCGAGTCCGAACCCGCCCCAAACTTCCGTGCTCAAGGTGGTACTCTCGATCTCCATCCGACGACAGGCCTCGCTACTCTCAAAGCTGCCGGTCTCTACGACGGATTCCTCAAATACGCGCGCTTCGACGGCTCAGCCCTCCGTGTCTGTGATAAAAATGGCAAAACTTACTTCAAGCTCTCACCGAGCAAAGACGGCAACCCCGAAATCGATAGATTTCAATTGCGGACGTTGTTGCTAGCCAGTCTTGGTGGGGAAGGTGGGGTCACGTGGGGTCATAAACTCACCGTTGTTGAGCTAGTACCGGGTGTGGAAGGCTTGCAGTTGAGATTTGAGAATGGAGTGGTGAAGACGGGCTTTCATTTGGTGGTCGGTGCGGATGGGGGCTGGAGCAAGACCAGGCAATATCTGGATACCTCACAGAATCCAGAATATTGTGGCATCTCCAAGTACGCGCTTCGTATCCCTGGAACCTCACCCAAGGCGGCCGAAGCGTCGAAATTCGTCAACAATGGCTCGGTCTTTGGCTTCGGTGATGGAAAGAGCATTAGTGGCCAACAACTTGGAGGTGGAAGTATCGATGTTGGCGCTTTTGTCCAGTTTGATACTCCTCCTAAGACGAGTTTGCTGAAGGAGGAAGTTGCTGCACAATTCCATGACTGGAGCAATGACTTGCAAGACTTGATCAATAATGCAGATGTAGAGGAAACAGTCTACCACCTGCATCGTCTCCCCGAAGGCTACCGCTGGCCCCACAAAACCGGTGTCACGCTCATAGGCGACGCAGCACATCTCATGGCTCCATTTGCTGGCGAGGGTGTGAACCTCGCCTTCGAGGACGCGATGAGGTTGTCGAAAGCTATCTTGGATGGGGTGGCGAAGGAGAGTTCTGAGGTGCTAGATGCGAATGTGAAGGCGTATGAAGAGGATGTGTTTAAACGGGCGGTTAAAGCGCAGCGGATGACGAATGGTATGATGGGAGATATGTTCTTTACGGAGGGAGCACCGAGATCGAGTATGCAAAATTGGTTAGTGAGGAGGGTGACATATGATATTGCAGAGCGGTGGTTACCGATTGTGTACCCCTTTATATGGGCGGTGTTCTTTGGGGGGTATGCGATGCTTAGACTGTTTTATTGAGAGGCATTACTGGAGTTTATGATAGCCAGAAGAAAGACTTTAGTTTGAAACATTACATGCACAAGACAGAAAGTCGAAAGATTATTAAACTGATTACTTGCCCGTGAACGGGATGACCTTCAGGTATATCGTGGTAAACTGACTGGTCATCATTGTGGCTAAAGAGGTGTAATTTAAGGAGGCTGCAAGTGATGGTATGTTGGGTGCTGAGGGTCAGATCAAATGTGAACGGGAGGAGATAAGATCTAGAAGCAGATTTGGATCTGTCAAAGCCAATGATTGAGATTTGTAGGGATACGTCAGAGGTTAGAGAATATCCATCAATTTCAATATAGGTCGAAATTGGTACTCTGACCTTTCATGAGGTCGAGGGGCATACAGTCTCTAAGTGATCCAATGTTTTAGCAGGAGCTTTCGCGAGCCCCTGAAAAGAAGCGAGGAAACCACTTCACGTGACTCAAGTCGAATCTACCTCCTTGACCCTCTAAACTAACAACTCAGTTTCTCCGTACACAAATCGATATCTCGAGCCATGTAATTGGCAGTTTTCTACATATCTCTACATTCCAACTACCACGCTTTTCTAACGCTACAGATCTCTCGCATCCACTCTGGAGCGGCCGAATTGACAAAAAGTTCACTTTACGAACAGACGATGAATGGTCTTTGGCAGCGCCTCGCAGTTCTATATTAATACTACTTATACGGGGAAACTATGTTAGGATACGAAGAGGCAAGCTTCTGTCCAGGACAACGAGGCCCGGTAATTGTTGACTTCGATTAAAGCAAACCTAGCAGGGATCATTCTGCAGGCTGACGTCGGCTTACAGTAACACCACCAGCATTGCCGAGCTGCGCCAAAAGCCTGATACTGAAGAACTGCGAACGCCTTGCCTTCCAGTCCCCTTCTAGCGCAGCCCTGGCAATGGCATACATATCCCCTCTCCAAGAGACGAATGAGTACACAGCCCCGGATGCAAGTGTCTCAGTAGTCGCAATCTTTTCCCGCCGTTTACGACAAGCGCGAAGTTCTGCCCTCGTGAGATTCGGTCAGCTGGTCGCAATGTGTCAGCTAGGCTTCACCGAGCCGTTTTCTTTGTACCGTACCGCGTCGAATGTTCACGCTTATATTTAGCATTTATGCACTAAGTCGGTGAGTGTTTGAGGCTCTGCTCGGCCCTGAAATCATATTCTTTGGCGGAAGGAAATGTCGTCGCCGTGCGCCTGGTCAGTGACATCCCAGCTTGAAAAGGACTGGGGTAGCTTGGTCGAGGGGGTCTGGTATGGAATGGTATTCGTTGTTGGAGGGTCCTATAGATGTCTTGGCTGGCTAGCATACTAGTGTGTCATTCCCAAGCAGACTACTGAAGTCAGACCGAGTGATTTGACATAAGTATGCCTCGCTCGCCCGGTTCTTTGTTACTTTTGAGTCACTCAGCCTTCATACACTCAGTTCAAAATCGCCTTCTTATCAACCTATATCTATCTACTGCGTCCATTCCGGACCCACTCTCACGCATCAGATCCCCAACTTCACAATCCAATCGTTGCAAAGTAATCCTAGAATACGACTCAATTCACAATGTGTCTTTTCTCTTCACCAAAGAAGCACCACCGTCATTCCTATGTTGAGGAGGTCTATGTCGCGCCAAGACCAGTATCAAGACACTCTCATCACCCACATCACCATGGTGGTCACGGCAGATCCTCCTACACTTCCGTCACCCGAACCTCGAGACCAGTGAGCAGAGAATACGTTGCTGTTCCGAGAATGAGCCAGAGTTCCTACAGACGAAGCGTACCCGTGGTAGTTGAGCAGAGACGGAGCACGAGATCTTACCGGTAGATTGGTGGCGTTGGAGGGATGAGAGGCCGGATATGGGTCTGAGAACGAACGGAGGACGGATGGTAGAAGCATGGCGAGATGGACTTGGCATCTCAGACATGGATTGTTGGGAGTCAATATGGTTAAAGATCTTGGGTGCGGACGTTTGGTTGGGTACAGCGCGGTGTTTGGTGGGTTTTCAGGATTTCGAATAATGGATGAATTATGTTTAATTATATTTTATTTCTAACACTTGAAGCGATTCGGGGATGCTTCGATTGCCGGCTTTCATATGGTTGATTCAAACTCTGCAAAATACAGATAGTTTAGGCTGCAAGAGCCTGCCTGTTCTGTGTGATGGATGGAAACTGCTGAAAACAATAGTTTATTCTGAATGATCGCAATCGCTTCTACTCAATCCGCCGCGGCGAAGCGAGTTAGCAAAAGGGGGGTCTGCTCAACAATCAATATCACGTGAAAGACTCAACGGCCTCCTCGTCAGATGAAAGTTTCCAACTTGAATACGATTAAGCTTTCTTCCCGATAGATAGTCCCAGAATATCCTAATATGACATGGTGTATTTCACCTTTCCTTGTTCATGAGGAAATTCAGACGAATGGCTTTGACTCGGAGAACCCTGAATCTAGAACAGCTTTACAGTAGCGACCTACGTCATCGTACACCCGCATATTCCGCGTGAAGCAAGGAGGGGGGGAGCTTCCAACTTCGAACATAAATCCGAAGAAACCCAGCAAGAACATTCACTACCCGCAGATAATTTATCCAGAGAGTCTATAATATTACAATCCCTGATAATATCAGACCCTCGATTGTTATACCTCGCTTCTCGTCAAGGTTCGTGCAGTTTTCCTCAACATCACAAGATGACGTGGGTGATGTTGATGGAAGTCGCGCCTCGTCACTACAATGTTAATATTGGAATGGAAAGAAAGAGCTGACCATGACTTCAGAAAGTGTATACTCATTACACGGTTTATACCTTAAAATCCGAGAAAATGTAAGTACCTCCTTGCACATAAAGACACTCAACATGCCGCATCCATGGATATTGTCTCGGGAGAACTCTCGCTCCAGAGAAAACAAAAAGACGACATCTTTGATGCATTTGTTGGGGCTTTTCTACTCTTGATACTTGTCTACAATCTTTTACTAATAAGTATAATCCAGGAATCGAGCTCTCTCCATCCGTTCCAACAAGAACGCCGCCTCGTCCTCAACGAGCCCACGTCATGCCTTCACATTCAGCTCTCTGCGTGGTAGTGTCCAGCCCGAGCTCAGCAAGAAGCTTTACAAACTCATCAAGTCCGAGAATCGCTTGATCCAGCACTATGAAGCCGCTGGCAAAGAGCGTCTCTCCATCGCAGGGCAACTCTCCGACTGGGGCGAAGCTACCAACGATGAGTCTGTCAGCGATGTCTCCGACAAGATCGGCGTGCTTCTTTCGGAGCTAGGCGAACAGGAGGATATGTATGCGCATAACATTGACGATAGCAGGGCTATCTTGAAGGCGATCAGGAATACAGAGAAGAGCGTACAGCCAAGCAGAGATCATAAGGCGAAGCTTACGGACGAGATTGCGAAGTTGAAGATTAAGGAGCCCGAGAGCGCGAAGCTGGTTATCTTGGAGCAGGAACTTGTCAGGGCCGAGGCAGAGAATCTAGTTGCTGAGGCACAGTTGACCAACGTGGTAGGTGTCATTATTCTTGCTCCAACTATTCCTGATGTTAACCGGGCCGCAGACGAGACAGAAGATGAAGGAGGCTTATGCCGCAGAGTTTGCTGCTACTATTGAGCGTGCAGAGAAGCAAATTATCCTTGCCCGCCACGGCCGTCGTCTCCTCAATCTCCTTGACGATACACCCGTCATTCCCGGGGACGTCCGTCCTGCATATGAGCACTCGAATCAAGCCCGCCAGATTCTCAACGATGCAGAGGATGACCTCAAAGATTGGCAACCAGAGCTGGAAGACGTTTCCTCCAATGCTCGTAATCTTGGGAGGAATTTGATGCCCGGATCTGCCAGCCAACGCGGCACCACGGTTACAGGCAGTATTGCCGGTGATGAGAGCATCCTTCAGCATGATCGTAACAACGAGCAAACTACTGCTGGTATTGACGGCAGCCGTATTAGCAGTGGTACTGGAACTTCGGTGGCGACTGGGCCTACTGGCCGCATCTATGAGCCTAGTGAGGCGGAGAGTTCGCAGGTTGCTTAATTTGTTTTGTGAAGGACTCGATTGAGGCTTGTACGATCTTTGTGTGATACCCCGAGGTGATGGAGGGTATTTCCTGGTATGGAACTCGGCTTGGGGAATACAGCTTTCGTTTGTTGGTACTGCATGCTTGATTATATTATTGATTATTGGTGTTTGATGCTCGAGCTTAATACACAGTATTACGTGCCACTCTTCTGTCACTGTCAGGCTGTCGCATGATGACCAGGCCGCTCCAGGCTACAGAGGCTTTTGTATTGAATCTCTGGAATTGCTAAATCAAGTCGTTTTACTCCGAGAAGGATGACTTGAACTGACTTCAATCTCATAACTCATGAGATGATTAGGGTCGCTACGTTCGGCGATTCTCCATTCCTAGTCACTGCTGTGTTCTTTTTGCTTCGTAGACGAGGCATTAGACCACTCTCACCATCCTCCGTGAACTCAACAAGCATTCAAGTCCCCCATGACGGCCCATACACCTTGCCCCCACTGTCCCGGCCGTATCAAATATCCAGAACTTGGAGTGAGCAGCAGGTACCCCGCTTTTTCTCAGGCTTCTAGAAAATGTTGGCTCCGCTTAAGCTACGAGTTCGGAGTTGCGGTCTTCTTTCTATTTAAAGTCGATTTAGGGCTTTGGGTTGAAGGGTGGAACTTTCTCATAAGCTAGTAATATGACTTCACTAATACAACCTATTCAAAAATCGAGAAATCCAGAACAGGCGCAATAAAAAGGCTGGTCAAATTCTGACCCTCAAGTGAGGTGCATGTATTTACATGAAACATGTGTAATATATTTTATGTACAAGAATGCTAGCAGAGAGAATTGCGGAGTTGAGCTTGTGGCACCCGTGCTGACAAGTTGACAGCGGGCACAGCAGCAATAGTTGAGCTTGCAATAATCGAACTGATGACGACCGAGCTAGTAACCAGGACCTAGCAGGTGAAGAGAGTCGGGCCTGGAATTGTGTACGCAGTTGCCTTGTAAGCATCATACACAATTCCTGCATCAGTGCTCTTGTAGGCTCCTGGGAATGCAACTTTTGTAGTGGGCCCGGAGCTGGATCCGCTACCAGTGACCTTAATTTGGTGGCATGAGGGATAGAATTGAGCACCGGGGTAGACATATGCGGAGTGAAGAGCAATGATCTCGTGACGGACGAGGTAAGAGCCCGCGGCGAGACAAGATGGGATGGTGTAGCTGATAGAGTTGCCAGCAGTCATGAGAGGAGTGGTTCCCCAGACACCGGTGGTGCCTGTCCTTCCGGTCGCTTGAACCTTGAACCAGACGGCGCTAGTTCCTGGGACGAAGGTAGTGCAGTCATTGTTTGGGCATAGAGCCATGTAGGTTAGGACCGGTCCCTGGTCGTACTATTAAAGTGTGTAGAAAACGAGGCGAGATGGGCTTGCTTACCATGTGGGAGTCGGGCCAAAGAGTCCACTTCAGCTTGACAACACTCCCAGCAGCAACCGGTCCTCCGGTAAGCTTGGCTGGGGAAGAGCCAACAGCTCCACCTGCAGTATAGCCTCCACATTGGATGTCGATGAGAGTCAAGTCTTCGACTGGTCCATTGCCTTGGACTGGTCTGAAAATCCGCTGAGGGATGGGGCTTGTATATGGGTCTTGGTATGGTTGGTAGCCCTACAGAATCATCAGTCACTAGTAAATTATAGTCTTGATGTGAACCATACAGTGTAATCAACTCCTGCAATGGTAGCATTATCAACATAACCATGAGCAGAAACTAGGGCTATCAAAGCCGCGAAAAGAGAAAATGTAGCGAAAGACATGATGAATAGGGGGGGTTGAAAATGTTTTCGAGGCTTGCTTGAAGACTTCTACATCGATACCTCTCATCTACTTATATACACTACTCACTCCTCTCCTCTCCATGGTGGACATCAATTTTCCCGTTCATCTGGACTCGCGAGCCGCCAAGAGGCTCAGCTCAGCGGCACACCCTTTTTGTTTCCTCGAATCTGCCCCAAATAAGTATATTGGATAATATAAACGGAACAAGAATTGATCACACCTTCATCGGAACTCAACACAGTCAACTCATTATATGTTACTAAGGCGGTTTCAAGTGGATGAAATGGCTCAGTATGGGTGAATGATCCCGGGTCCTTGGTACGCGATCCATCCCCCGCGATCCACCACTAGGATAAAATACCGTGCCGCGCTGCTACAGATGATCTGAGATATATTAACCTTGTCTTGGCCTTTTGGACTTGCTGACTTTTCCTTTTTTTTAACCTTCACTGACTTGCTTCCGGCTTTGAAGTCAGGCTGTATATGAATCGAGTAAGCTCGTTGCTTTTGATCTCACTCCGGATCATCTTGATCGCATGCCAGCATAAAGAGATCTGAGGTGGTGTTGCTGTGACGTTCCTAGACAGCCCATTGAGGCTGCTCGATTTCTCAGACCTGCCGATTCGAAATGCAATTGGCGGGATTGAAGAACTGGTCAAATATACCCGGGGAGCATATATGTAATATATCAATATTTAAAAGACTTATGCAGAGATGTTGTCCTGAGGGAACGAAAGGCCAAGTACCAAGGTATCGCGAGCTTTAATTGAAACATGGATGGGAAGGCATGGGATGTTGAAGTTGATCCCTAAGCTCTGTCAAAAATTAGGCTCGAAGATGGATGAATGCAAAACTTGTATTAAATTCTTTCGCGGCTCATGTTTATTTCGGGGTTGACGGAGATAACGGCATATTCAGCCATTCTCGGCATATTCAGGCTCGGTTATTAGTGCCAGAGAATTCAAGGAGAGTATTCACGCAAAGCTGGCTACACCGAGGTGAGAGCAAGTCGCATGATTCTAGGTGAAAGGCTCATACGTTTAGTAGCTTTCCGCTTAAGTAGAAATAATTCAATCGAACTTATATTCTAGTGAAGCTCGAGAAGAAGTGCTCGGCGTTAGACCCCCTATTTAATTCTGCTTTGTCAGCATCGTTAGCGAGTTCTTAACCCCGAACATCAGTTCTGCACATCTCCGTCCTTCCCGTTGCTCTGCTCTTTCGGTCATTACAACACCAGAGTCTTTCCTTCATCGCTAATCCGTATGCAACACCGTTTGGGCTTCTCTCTACTCGATATCGATATCGGTGAGCTATCGTCGCCGCCTTAATCCGGTGTAAGGTTCTATCATACTTCACAACCTGCTTTGTGCATAATATTTCTTTCAGGTTGGCCTTTTAATGCCCCTAGTGCATTAGCTCTTTCTCAAAAGCTTAACCTTGATTATTTAATTATCTGATCAATCTGGTTGAGACAGAATCTTAAGTCCGCATTAGTCCCCAATTCTGGCAATTTACCGAAAGCGGCGACCGCCGACCTGTACGATCCGATACTCTTCAAGTTCCATAATATGTCCGAGGTGTCTCGTGTAATACCAGATGCGCCGCCTCGAAAGCGCCGGCGGCCAGCTCTATCATGTGAGCAATGCAGGCGTCGAAAGGTCAAGTGTGATCGTACATATCCGTGCAGCCAATGCCTTCAATCCACGGCCGCAGTATGTACCTATAGCCCAGGCAGTGTCCCTAAGTCTGGTCACGTGGATGGAGGAAGAGTTCAAAGCCCCATAGATGCCAATCAGATACCTATTGGAAACTTCGCTACTGGCCAATGGAAAGCAAATGATATTGTAGCTATTCCGAACCGTGCTCGGGTCTCTCCAAGTACCGCATCGGATGCCAATTTATCTTCGAATGGCACATCACCCAAGCCTATCACATCATCTGATGGGTCCCAAACTAGATGGCCGTCGCCTCACAAAACCCACGAAAAGTGCTTATGCAACAACAGAGAGCTGTTATGCCGTCTTCTAGAGAAACTCAACGAACCCAGCAGCAAACAAGATGGTCATAGTAGAACCGTGGAGAGGGAAGAGCTCCAGTTTTCACTCGACCAGAAAGATATGACCCATGGAACAGTCTCCAAGACTCGTTTCTTTGGACAGAGTCACTGGATGTATTCCTTCGGAGCAGTAAGTACTTCCATCTCTGCAAGGTCAATAGTGACTAATCGCGGCTAGTTTGACCGTATCTCCTGCATGAAAGTCAATCCTGAGAACAACACACCCGGCTTCTCTGAGGACCTGAAGGGCTCCGAAACCTTTCATATACTTGAGGAATGTAAAGCTCTATCAAGAGCTGCAAAGGCACTTCCACATACCAGATTCCTTCTGAATCCCAATTTCCGGGAGTCTGTACCCCCTCAAGCCATCTGTGACAAGCTGCTCGAAGGATACTTCAGGACATCCGAATCAATCTATCGTGTCTTGCACATTCCCTCATTCCAAAGAGAATACGCTCAGTACTGGGTCAATCCATCTGCTGCTAATTCGCCTTTCATTCTCAAGATGCTCCTGGCCATGTCTATTGGAGCCAACTTCTATCAAGAGTCTGATTCCGAGCACTGGCGATCTCAAGCACTGCAATGGCTCTTCGCTGCTCAAGCTTGGATATCCACACCATTCGAGAAGAAGAGACTTCACATCTCGGGGCTGCAGATCCATTGTCTTGTACTGCTTTCTCGCTTGGAGAATGCTGTTGCTAGTGACTTGATTTGGAGCTCTGCTGGGTCTCTCGTTCGCACTGCCTTTCAGATGGGCTTCCAGCGGGATCCCAAATATCTTCCCAAAATGTCACCGTTGCACTCTGAGCTCCGACGAAGATTATGGGCAACCGTCCTAGAGCTAAACATACAATCTGCACTTGATTCGGGTATGCCTGCACTGATTAGGACAGAGGATTACGACACTGCTCCGCCTGCTAATATTGACGACACTGATATTGACGAGTATACTACTGTCGTTCCAGAATCAAAACCGAGTTATGTTTTCACTCAAACTTCTCTTCAAATTCGTCTCTTGAACAGCATCGGTCTAAGGTTCGAGATCGTCCACCATGCGAATAACATTCGTAGGGAGCCTTCGTATGAAGAAGTTCTCCGCCTGAGTTCGGAGTTTGTCACTATTCTTAAAGAGAACAGTGTTTTCGTCAGAAATACGAACAAGTCAAGTTCTCAGCCGAAAATTTCTCAAATGAATCATAACGTCTTCGACATTTCTATTCGTAGGTTTCTACTCACGCTACATCGTCCGTATGCGGCTCGGGCAGCTAAAGACCCGCGATACTACTTCTCTCGCAAAATGTGCCTCGATACCGCGGTTACGTTCTTCTCGTACCCTTCAATCAATTCTTCAGACCCTCCCTTACCTGAAGGCTTTCAGGATGACTACACTCGAATGTCGACAATTAGAGACGGATTCTGCAAAGGCCTCCTGATACACGGAGCCATAGTGATCTTCGCCGAGATCCTCATACAGCTAGACGAAGAATCTAGCTTCACCGACCAAGGCAGAGCCGCACGCGAGCCCTTAAAACAGATTCTAAGGGATTGTATTACCCACTTAGCGAAGAGGATCGCGATATCAGAGAATAACATCAAGGGCCATTTGTTCTTTTCGGTTATTCTAGCGCAGATCGAGGCACAAGAGTCTGGAGTCGACCCTGAGCCAATGGTCATGGAAGCTGGGCTACAGAGCGCGATACAATGTCTCGGTCTTTTGAAGAAAAGGATACCTTATCCGTTGAGTACGAAAGACTATGATCGTCACGTTGAAGATGGGACATCTCCTGACGGGATAGGCGTCGATGAGGGTGTATCTTCGAATCCAAGCATGGACTTCACGATGGACGATTGGAATATGGATTTCAATCTCCCGGAGTCTTGGTTGCTGTCTGGTTGGGAAAATAATCAACCCTGGGGGCTACAAATTTAGACTTGAAGTAGACGGAGTTATTGGGCAGATGATTCATGAGTTATGTTGTACTGGGTGTATTCACTGTATGATCTGATACACCAATACTTCCTTTTCATCAACTAAGGATTGCTCAGCTTTAAGCAATGGAATCGCACTCACGCCCTCGGAATTAAAATGATCTGATACTCGGTTTCCGAATACTTAGTTAGTACTTCTTTTTGGAAGAATAATCCAATTGGAATATTGGCATTCGGTAAATATGATGATCGGTCGGCGTCGCGGCGAGATTTCTTCTCTGAAGACTGAATCAAGCTTCCCATAACTAGGCTTTGAAACCAGCCTCTCATATATCTATTCTCAGAAACCACTTCTAAGCGCTAATAATCTCTGACTACGACATGCGAATAAGCAGAGTTATAAGTCAAATCACGTACAGCACGTGACAAACATACAACCCCCCTCTCCAATCCACTGCCTAATCGATACTGAAATAGCCACACCTCAATCCTCTCAATCTCACCCATCGTCTTCAACAAAGATCCAGACCATGTATCTGGCCTATAACTCACATGATCCCTCCAACTCCCCATATACATCCCTTCCATCCCTTCCCTGCCTTTTTGTTGCACATCGCAGAAACCACAAAGTAAAAATAACCCATCCATTCATCCATCCATTTGTTCCTAAAGATAAAAAATCCCGACCATGTATGTACTGGACGCCATCCCAACACATCGCATTCAACAGCGTCAAGCTAGCTCCAGCTTGGCACTGGTACGATGAAACACCCCAAAAAAATTTCACGCAGGGGAGGCCAGGGAGGAGAGCGCGCGCTTATAATCAACACATGATGTATATATATATGCTGTGCCGCGGTTCAGCATCGATATCCTAGTATGATGAAAAAGGGAGGGGAAGTTTTTTTTTGGATGCATGTCGCAGTTATAAATAACGTGACTGATGGATGACTCGGATGAGAGATGTTTACTGAGATCAAGATGATGAAGATGATGATGAGGGAGATTTCAAGTGTTTGGAAGAGGAATATGGGTATACCACTGAAGAATAGAGAATTATATATATTACGGCAAAAGATTTCCTCTTGATCATTAATCAGCGATTTCAGCAGTGCAATACGGAGGGGAGTGATAGGTAGTAGGTGAGATGCTATAGAGTGATATATATCGATGAGGAGTTTTCTCTCTTTCTCTGCATTACTTGCTCGAGTTTTTGGTGGATAGGGACGTGGGATATGTCAGAAGCAGCACCCCACTAACGTCGCTGCCAGCCCGACTTTCGAGCGGAATTGTCGGCGGGCAATTATTTATATATCTTCTCCTTAATTGCTTTCCTTATAGACCTTCCATGCAATTAATGTCAAGGAATTATTCACGAAGCAGGGAAAATCAGAACAAGATATCATAGACGACTCGCCTGACCGTGCATGAACAAGAAAACATAGATAGGGAGGATGAGGGAACCGATGCAACGCAGTGCCTGACCAATTGATTGATTAATTGAAGCAGGCACAAGTAAGAATTGGGGACGAGGCCAGACCAGACCTATTTATCTATACACCCATGCGCCTGTCATACTATACAATTTCGCTAATCATGCTAAGCTGCTTCACTATTACTAAACTCATTCCATCACATCTACTCGTATGTGCAAATTCCCTCCCGGATATACCGAGTAGCTGTCGCCGATGCTTGCTCATTAATATAAGAGTGCGAGAAGACAAACGCCACGCTATGCTAAAACTCAAAACCGATTTGGTATCCCCATGTATGCAAATTCTCTTATGTGACTCGGTTTCTTTTCTGATATGTAGTGGTGGAAGAATTAGAAGAATCCCAACTTCGTCTTCTTCTTCTTGTCCCCCAGTTTGTTACCACCCTGGTTGATAGCTCCTAGGATATCATCGAACGTACTGCCGGACAATCCTCCACCGGTGCCTCCCGGACCCTGTCCCGCCATCGCCAAATCACCACTTCGGCTAGCTGTCCGTCGTCTCGACGCTGCCATCGGAGAAGTGCCACGGCTCATGGAGGCTGGTGATGGCCCAAACACAGACCCACGACTTAATGGTCGGCTCCCAGGGTGATCTGAATCGAAGGCTTCACTACCCGGAAACGCTGGCAAACGCTCGAGACCCAAGGCAATGCTTCGTCGATGAGATGGTCTCCTGTTATCTTGTTCTGGATGAGTCATTTGGTCTGTATTGGAGCTTCGTTCACGTCCTCGAGCGCTTGGTCGCAGGTCGTCATCACCGAATATTGGTGGTGGTTGAAGAGGAGACATCATGCCATCCCTAAGACCATCGTAGTGTTCATTGTCTTTTGGTTCACCTACATCTCCACCCATGACCTGTTCGGCGACTTTCCAGCAATGGCTGCGACTGTAAACGGCCTCAACGCTGAACTCTACCATATGACTTGGCAAGCTGACAAGCCCTGCTCCACCAGCAACATTATACCATGATCGATGCATGCCGGCACCATCCTCGACCCAGGGCTTTGGATTCGCAGGCATTTGGCATAGGAAATATTCGACTCCCTCTGTGAACTGCACAGCTGGGGCATCGGTAACGAGCATTGGAAGCGACTGTATGACGGCGTAAAGGAAAATCCAATAGCCAAATCGCTGCTCGGAAAGCTCGGTGGCAGTTTTGCCTATGCCTTCTTTTACCTCAAACGCCTTGAACGCAACTAGGAATGGGTTCTTCAGGTCCACATCCTGGTTGTGTGATTTTTCTAGCAGTAGCTCGACTTCGTATGGCTTTAGTCGGGTAGAGGAATGCTTGTGCTGCTCTTTGGGGGAGAGTTGAGGAAATTTGGGCTCAATCGTGGCCATCGTGGCTACCAAAGGGGTGTCAAATGGAATGGGAGGTTGCACTGGTGGCGAGGACCGGTCGTACTCAGCAAGAAGCTTCCGTAAAGCAGCGGCGGGTGGAGTCACACTGGATCCGCCTTCTCTATCCTCCGAAGCGTCCATACCTCGCGTAGTCAAGGCTGTACGATCGACCAGCATGTCGTAGAGGGCACAGAGATCGGCATATAAGAGCTTCAAGACCAAGCGGTTCAGGCCACCCTCATTGAATGTATTTTTCTTGCTGTTGGCCTTCGGTGGCCATTGACCATAGCGATCTTTATAAAATGAGACCACATGCTTACGCATGGATAGGAAATTGGTTTTCCATGCTTTGAAACGAACAATCTTAGACTCAGGAGCGGTAGTAGAAGAACCAAGGCCGGAAAATATTGAAGGGAATTCGAAGTCTGTGAGACGAAGGTTGACAGCATCTTGCTGTTTGGCTAGATCTCGAGAGGATTGCTGCAATTGGAGTTGCGTGGACTGTGATAGCTCGTTGTATATTGGTAGGTTGAGACCATTGATAGAATCGAATCTACCCACGGCATGAGCAAATGCCTCACTATATAGCAATGAGCAGCGCATCCTCTCTCCTAGGATAAGGGCTTCGATTGCCTTCTCTCGACTATGGCGGACATCTGCGAGTCCCATCTCGGCCAAGTAAAAACCAAAACTTGCATCCGTTGCCTCTCCAAAGGTAGTCCCATCGTGATTATAAAATTCAAATCTCTCCAAAGCCTCACTAATTTGCAGGAATACGCTGAATAGTGATGGGGAAAGACGTGTGGAGACCAGGGGTTGCCCATTAAAAAAAGCAAACAAGTTGCGGGCATCGACAAGCTTCTGCATATCCAACTCAGCCCATTCGGGACCATTCGACGATAGTTCAATTGGATAATATAGGTGCAAATCTCGGGCTTCGTCTGCGAACGAACGAATAGATTCACCTGACTCGTCGAACCCGGACTGGTTGTCGAATACAGCCTTTGGCGTGACAGGTGGGGTCCCCAGATTTCGAATTGCCATATTTCGTGTTGCATCTTCAACATTCAGGCTTTCTCGCCCCTGGAAGCTGCGAGCTCTAGATCTACCGCTACCAGTAACAACAATCATGGAGTTGTCATAAATGATGTCCAACAGTGGTTGCGAACATTGGACTGTCAGAGAATGGCATTTGATTTGAGGACCTCGTCCAGTCGATTGGGGGTGAAGATAAACAAACATGTTCGCCTCGGGACTCTCGTCCCACAATTCTGGTATCTGCACTAAGTCAGCATTTCACCCAGGCCTTGAATTGTTCCGCTCCTTACCTTCTCACCACCCAGCAGGAAATTCAGGTTGTAATCGATCTGGTGGCCCCCGGCTAGAATCCAGGCGCGGTGCACATTCGTCCCAAGGTCGTGGGAGAGATTTCTCGATTTCGACTTCCCTGCCCCAGGTAGCCAACTCCTCGTCTTTCGTAGCTTCCCATCCGCCTCAGTATCGGACGAGTTTGTTGAGGCAAGTCTGCTATTCGTGGGCGACGAGGTCGATCGTGGCTGCCCCATGTCATTGAGTTGTGGCGATAGCATCGAACTCGCTCGCTGTCTCCTCTCTTCTAAGTTTTGCGGACTCGACGATGAATCTCGAGGGCTCGTCATCTGTATAGGTGGTGTGCTTTGCTTTTGCAGCTTGCGGGTGCTTCGAGCGGGAGGAGGCATAATATCTGGTTGGGTAGGAGCAGAGGGAGGAAGTCTGGTTGGCGGATCTGGTGCTGTGACATCAAGAGGAAAAGGCGAAGGTATTGGCTTTCGGAGCACCGGCTGTTGGTCTTTTGGAAGCTTAGCATCGTTGCTAATCAAGATCGAGGGCAGATACTGGGAGAATCTGTTCATCCGCGATGGAGGCTTTTGGAGAGTAGCCATCTTTGGGCTGCTTTGACGTCGAGCCACTGGCTCTAGTTCTTCGCGGACAGTCTCCAATATCGGACAGGAAGAAATAGACCTGGAGAAGGAGAGGTAAGAAGGACGATCGGTGTTTGACTTACTTCGAGTCATGATGGCGACTTGCAGACTCCCATCAAGCAAGGCAGTGGGGCTTTTGCAGGATCACCGCAGGGAAACGGAAGATGTAGTTTATTGGGAGAAATTGTCTTCAATTTGGGATTATTACGCGTTTTTGGTGGAACTTCGGGTGCGTGCGTGGCTACCGTGTGGAGTATAGAGAATTTCTCACTATAGAATAGCAGCGGCTGCCGGGATCAACCTTTTGTGCGCGGAGGTGGATGTAATGGCGTGATTGGAGAAGTGCTTTCTGTTTTGGCGTCGAGGAGGACGAGGAGGAGGAGGAGGAGCAGAGAAACAGGAGATATGTGATATGCCAGAAGTATGCGCTGAGTTTGCAGTGACTGTCTGGCAGCAAGCAATGAGGTGAGATGTCAAAGTTGCGTCCTATTTTTGCTATGATAGTACTAGGAATTCGTCAAAAGGATGCGGCGTATTACCATTCATAGTCGTAAAGTAGTTAGCTGATGTTGGTGTCTAAGTGCGCGTTAGCAGGCCAGCGCCACGGCAACCAAGCAGCTGGGTCGGTTGGATAGTGGTAAATACAGTAATAGAATTTCTCCTGCTGAGTAGTAGTTGTTTCAAAATTAGTCTGGACAAACAATGTGCTGGCAATGCCAGGTGAGGCTGAGCCTACGACACCTGTGATTGGAAGAGTGAGTAGTTGTAGTCAACTGGGCTGACCTTCACCAGATACTGTACAGCAAATGGTCCAATCCTTTGGACGGCTGGAAACTGCCCAGGGCCAAGCGGTAGAATGAGTGGGTTGGATGAATGGAAAATGAAGGATGGAGGATGAGAATGGAAGATGGAGGCTACTCACTTCGGGTTTATCCCAGCTTTCGAATCTCACGATCCTCTTCTTCCCCCATCCACTCCAACCACCACCACTCCACTCCCCTATCCACTTTATGCTTCGAGTGGGGTTTGAAGTGAATAAATTCTCCCTAGAGTTGTAAGAATAACGTCATTCTACTCTATTTTCAAAGTGTCAAACTAAATTAAACTAATGCTGCCGTCTCTTCCCTGCAGCGTCGTATTCTGCCAAGATTGTGGAGCTGTCAGAACCCTGAATTTGTTTGATCAGCAATCACGTGTGTATGTTGACTTCAAATTCGGTCATCGTCAAATTCTTCATTGTTTGGGGTGTGTTTGTGTTTGTTTAGATGATGTTGGCCTGTTGAAGTTTTCGTTGGAACTCTTTGTCCGATTTGTTTTCTAGAAAGAAAGAATATGTTTGCTTTCAGAGGCGTTCCCCACTTCTTGGCCGGTTACAATACGCAAGACAAGGAATATAGGCGAGGCGGATTCACCCCGAGGAAGTCGAACATTTCCCGACTCTTTGAACAATTGTCTATCAGTTGTGTTGGCTTTGGCGTTCTCTGGAAACATTGAGGCCGTGCTACTAAGACATACGATTCAAGCATCTGTCATCTTCCCGGTCCTCTGCTTTTTGCACGTATATCCATCCAATTACACAGCACCCTGCGGTCCAAACCACTAACACCAATATCGGCATCGGTGTGCCTCCTAATGCCGTGTAGTGTAACATTGAGGCTAACTTCGATTCAATTGATACAGCAAGAGTCATCTAGTTTACCTGGACTTACAATCGCATTCGCATGCGCACTTTCTCGCCATACAGCACCGGAGAGCCCTTTTCCAGAAGGCCTAATGGCTTAATCCATAGCGGGAAGGTTATCCGAAAGCTTCTTGGAAGATAAACATCCAGGCTAAAAGTCCTGCGACTTCTCTCATCTGCAATTAATTTGCCAAAAAAAATATTGCTGTTCGTGGTGCATTCTCTTATATGATAGAGCCCATCTCATCAAAAAACCCAAAATCACGGGCCGGAGCGCATCTCTTGGAATCAGGTACCTAGCGCGCCGTCGAAAGTTGTCAAACCCCCCAAGAGTCCGTCGCATTATTTTAGCGACCTGCACTACTTGTCTCTACCGAATAATTCGGCTATGCAACCAGGTACCAAATTTAGAATTATGAGACTAGTCGCCTTAGCTCCCGTGGCGATGCAAAACAGATTGCACGACACGCCTCTTGTCATCCACATGCATCGCCTTGCTCCTCTCCATCTTTCTCCCTTTGTCTCTCTCTCTATGCTTCTGATTTTTTACATCAAAGATGCAAAGTAGATCTCCTACATGTTGTTGTACTTTTGATTTGAATGATATACTTCTCCCTGTCTATTCTGAAGTCGCTGATGAACGGTTGTGCGAAGGGCAACCCCTTCTGTAACGATCAATCCCTGCAAGTGCTGTGGGTTCTTTAGACGACCGCTTTTTTTCCGTGGCGAATTTCTGATGCTGCCGCGCAATCGACGACTTGGCTTTTATTACTGTTCCTCTTCCTTTTCCTCTCGAGACCCCTTGACCTTGAAAGAATTTTCTTCTTGGTCCCGGGTTCGGCATTATTAGCCTGTTCGAAATACTCTTTTTCCCTTACACGCTCCTCGGCATATGCAGGGCATATGGAATACATCCATCAATTGCTAATGACTTCGTTTTTGTACCAAGAGCTTGCTCATCTCTACTCATCCCAGCCAGGGCCCGGGTAGGCTGCCACATTTCTAAGTAATAGAAGAGGCGGGATAAGAGGCGGAAGTGACAGACCTAGGTACCTGTTCGGATGTTCTCCATGAGCCCAAGAAGTATCATTAAATTCTGACTCGATCTGTTTTTTAAAGTAACGCCGAAGTTTGGGAGTCCCACACGCATGCACTGCTATCAGATGACTAATTATAAGGCTTGCTTTACTTTTATTTAATAGTGCGTCATTGTCGCTACCCCAGTATAGGAGCTCGATTCGATACTGAGGGTGCTTGTACGGATCTCATTTATAATTATTAGCGAAGACGTTATCTACTGGCTTTCGGTCTGCATTGAATTTATACCTTTCCATTAACCCTACCTTGGCCCATGCCACGCTGGGCTAGTACTATAATTGTGTTTTTGTTCCTTGCTTCATCAAACGTTAAAAATAAGCATAAATGAAGCAATGTTCCATCACCTCTGCCTCTTCGCATACATCTTCTCAGCCGCCAACCAAACTAGTATAAATGCAATTTCTTGGTTCAGTAGAAAGAGCAGCCTATTCGCGAAGAGGGTGAAATGGAATGGAATTATCTACTCGGGACAAGTGCACCGATACCTCTGGTATATCTTGGGTAATGCAGACACTCATGCAAACGCACATGCTCAGGGGCTCGCTTCACCCATTGGCCGACCCCCGACTTCCCCTGATTACTCGTCTATCATGTGACAGACGGCCGGCTTTCACATGCGAGAAAGATGGATTTTCCGCTGCTATTATGTTCTTCCATAATTGGAAAATTGGTGGGCACGATTTGGCTATATGGGATAGCTCGTCCTGCTATCGTGGGAATATTCTCGCCGTCTATCACGGGATTTGTCCATCCTCATTAAAGTGTCATCATCGACTACCTCTCTTTTTTTCTCCCTCTTTTCTCATTCCCCCGCCCTTGCACCTCCTTCACACCTGTATCTCGAGGATTATCGATGTCTTGCTGCTTGTGGGATCCTGATGCATTGGGGTTTGCGCCCAAGACCGATGCCAAACTCCCAGATCCATTAACATTCGTGAATGTCACAACGATTACTTTGGAAGTCGACTGGCTATGCCATGCTCAGGAAAACAGAGCCTTCTTCCAGAAATACGAGTTCAGTGTCTGCTACCCATGCCTTACACTCCCGTCACTGCTAAAATCTTTGGTGGCATCAAGTGCAAAAATTCCAGACGTAGTTCTCATCTCAATGGAGGGATATGGCTTCCGGATTCTAGCTAGAGTTGCAATCATCCATTTTGAGGATGTCAGGATGATAATATGGCTACCTTAGCCTGACTAGCAAAGAAGCGTTAGCTACGCCATAGGTTCTTGCTTCAACCTTGGAAGGAAATCCCATAGCACGAGTGCGGTGCCAGTGCAGTACTGGCATGGGCATGAGATATTTGTCGCCCGGTTGATCGATTGACACTCACGCCCTGCCACCAACATTGACACCACACGTCTCCGTTCTATCAGTGAACCAAGTGCACTCCTGAGAGTTCCAGCCTCTCGCTTGTTAGAGCCCATTCCCACTGACAATTCCAAGCAGTCAGTAGTCTGACCTCACGGCCTTCATCCAGAACTTAAGTTCTTGTTTGGCTCTTCGAGTGGCCTTCCTGTTGCCAAGAAGAGTCCTGCCAAGGTCAATATAGCTGAGTACTACTCCTGCCAGACTCTTGAAATGTCCCAATTTTGACCTAAAGATGAATGGAATTGGATGAGCACAAAAGGGATGTAGCAAAAAAATCTGTATGAAAACGAGGATGTATCTGTAAACATGAACGGAAATGCAACACATGTGTTCCGTCAGAAATAGGGTACTGTAATCCTAGCGAATTGTTACATTCCTTACAGATGGTCACTCATACGCAGAGCTTGTACGGCCTCGGCCTCCCAAATTCGATTTGTAACATCCTTTCTCAATTGCTTGCGTCTATTTTAACTCCAAGCATCGTCATGTTGTCTGGTCCGGTGTATTCCCATCCACCAACCACGATTCATTGCCGTGATAATTCGCTGAATCGGAGAGTCAAGACCACCATTCCCCAGCATCCTAGTCTTCCGAGTCCCTCCATATTAGAGTTATGAATATGTGCTACACTCCCACGAAATTCGATCTTGGTGCCAGCCATGCGTGATGATGCTATATTCTGAATTTGTATCGGTGAAGTTTGGTGGTACGATCAGGTGAGTTTTCGAAGTCGCTTCATGGGTTCGATGATCGCTTGCTCAACACTTCGTGATTGCATAGTAGATCGCTCCCCCGACGCCGAAAACAGAGAAGAAGACTAGCGCACATTTAGTATCAGAATTATGGATCACAAACTCTCCTCAAGACACAATAAGGAACGGGAAAGTAACTCACCCACTAGAAATGCCTCCACGATCTCATGTTGTGGTAATCCTCGCTGCATTATGATACTGGCCTCCGCCATTCTCGCAATAATCTGAGGGTCGAGAACAGGCATTGTGACTCTGGACAAATGAAGTATCTCGCGCTGAGATTTAAATGAGAGTGATTTTTGAAAAAGTGTTATTATATCGAATATCGGACCTGCCGTTGCTGCATTTAATGATAAATGAAAGAGAAAAGGAAGGATTGTTGAATTGAAAAGTCTAGACCGTACACACTTCTAAAGAATCAGAGAGCGAGGAACCCATCCTTCTTTTATTAAAGCACTCTGTTCAATCCTTAAGGCTTAATGAGGCCATTCCCCACCGCGTCTGGGAGTGTGCATGGTCTGGGAGAAGTCTTGTTTGTGTTTGGAACAGGGGGTGGTGTGCCTGGGCGCCTCGCTTCCGCCCCGGAAATCAGCTCATACCCCAGGACATCATTCGATCCAAGTTTCATCGTCAACTTTTCCTTAGCCTCGAACTGCCCGAAAATCTCCCCCCCTTGAGCCGTGCCGGGTTTGCGGTCCCAAAATCTTATCGGTGTTGGGAGAGGGGGAAAATCAGGAGGTTGCGCTGACGAGTTCAGTCTGGACTTTGGAACATGATTTTCATTAGCGAGATCTTGTAGAGTATAATAGGATATTAAGGACTCATTATTGGTTGTCGAGTATTTTATACGACAGGTGAATTTCGACCGCCCCAGATTTTTACTGTATCGGAGACCCATAGACTCAGGATCATTTTCTCCTTTCAATCGTAAGCCGTTCGTTCCTTCGTCGAGGCCGTATGAAAAACGGTTTTCATTGTGATAGAGGGGTTGGAAGGGAGGGTGATTGCTTGGATATGTAGTCAGAGGATAATTGGAAAATTCATGGGGAGATGAGCGCGAAAGCTGTTCGGAATCGATTTGAGTGGGATCTTTACTGTCAAAAGAGCGTTGGAACTTGGCGGTGCCCTGTTGGAACTGGACAGTGGATTTCGCCGAGTAGTCGGAATTCGACAAGATTTGACGCTGATATGGCTCCCGATCCCGATCCTGATTCCGAACCAGAAAAAGGCGAACCACTTCACTTCCCCCACCTTGTTGCATACTTCGTACACTGGCGACGGGAGAGAGAACTTTGCGGCTTAATACCCCCATCGTAGAAAGCTTGAGTTGGTAAGGTCAAAGACCGTGCGAGGGTATGATAAGCTGGACTGAAAAGATGGAGGCATCGCTCTTGCAATATTAAGAGATGATCAGCATTGATATTCAGAGCCCAAAAGTCCTTAGCACTTTGTTTTATGAGCTTGTTCGAAACTTTCTCATAGAGTATCATATCAGGACCATGGCACCGGGCAAAATACCGACCAGTACTCCTATACCGGAAACCTAAATAATGCCAAACCATACTCAAAGGGGGGAAGAAAAGGAAAAAAATCGAAGAATTTGGCGGAGGCTCTTCCCGCGTTTATAGTTGTCTTCGATTTTCAATCAGCACGCCTTCTTTCCTTCTTTAATTATAGAGCTATTTTCGAATACCATGTAATAGCAGCACGATACTTCCATAAGAGAGCTCTACTACAAGAACTTATAATTATCTGGCCGAGCTCTAGTAGTAGCTTTTCTATCCTGTCCATAATCTCCAGTCTCTCGATCTTCATTTTTCCTATTCCGGTGTGCCTCGCAAGGTCTGGAATAGTCCAAGTTCCTATGCGGATAGGAACAAGCTTTATGACCTGATGGGGCGATAAAGAAGGTATCATTGACTTTGCTAGCTTGAAACAATCCACGTGGAAGAAGAAAGTCTATGGTGACGCCTGACAAGTGGAGCAAGGTGGATAACGACACAATCGCCAGTCCTCCTCTCCTTTATTAGGGTGGACCGTAATATATTCGAATTTGTAGCCGTGAGAGAGGAATATGAATCTTTTGTGATAAATGTGGGATTTTCTAGTAATATCAACTGTAAGTTAGAATCAATCATGATTAGCTGTATATACTAACCTACCAGCAATTAGTTTTTTCTCCCAATATGATTCTCTGACAACAGATACACCCTGCTCTGTCAAGCTGTATGTGCTGAAGCATGGTTGATATTGGGAATGACTTGAAGGAGGAAAGCTATGTCGTACGTACTTGAGTACTGTAGTTGTCGGTGTCGTGACACCACAAGTGGTCCAAGCTACTTTGGCTGGGCCCGGGATTAGTATGATTAGGGATTACAATACAGTATCTTTCCCCACAACCCCATAAATTAGGAAATGGGTCAATTAGAGGGGTGGGATGTGAATTGACTCTGGTCGCTTCCTGCCTATAATCGCCCACAGGGTGTGCATTGTGCACGCATACCGGGGGAATTTTCAAATGATTATTCGCACTTATGATTTAATTTCCATTTCCTGGCAGAAACAGGTCTACTGTCCTTTCATGGCAAGAGACCCATCTTTCTTTAGCTGACAGGACAGAAATTTATTTGCTGATCAAGCCTCTCAACAAGGAGAGCATTTTGCTTGCTATGATTATCAGCAGAGTGATATACAACACAGGTCCTATAGGGCGAGTGTGAGAGGTGTCAAAAGCCCACCACCTCCCAGCTTGATATCTTAATTCTACTCACCTAGGTGCTTGGGCTTGTCTCTCTCGACTTCTTTGTGAATGTAACGCAGTCTCGCAGTCTCGCAGAGACGATCTTTGTGTAAGGACCATAGGCACAGATGAACAGACTTTCTGTAGCAGGTTTTCATAAAGAGTGCTGAGCAAATAACGCAGTTTTGCAGAAATCCTATTCCATCCTGACATTCCCTACTAGTCTTTAAGCAGTTCTTGCTATGATCGGAAAGGTCATTAAAGAATAGCCGCAGAGATAAAAGTTTCCTTGCGTATACTTGTTGACAATAGTCAGTCAAGGTGTGCGCAGTTTCCTTTACTTTTGACACAGAACAAGCAGCAGCATTTAGAGCGCTTCGGACTCTTGAGTCTTAGTTTCTATGTGGGAGTATATTTGTAGTGCCTGCTCCTCATTCTTGACATTGTCCCGATTCCTAGCGATATAACCAAAAAGCTGTTCGCTCCAACATACGCAACCACGAAATTTGCATCTGACCAACTCAACAACAGGCAACTATCTCACACCGCTGTCGCAGACTAAGCAAAGCGCATATTACCTCTTAAGCTATAGTGAGAAGCAGCTGCTAATTCGTAGATACCAACGTTCTTTGCCAGGTAGAGATTGTTCTGAGGATTTTGTTATTGAAAAGCCTAGTAGCCTAGCTACAAAACCCAACGCTTTCACTAGACACTTAGACGGTATAACCTTGTAGAGAGGCCTAACAGGCCTTCCAAGTGAGAATAGGACGTCCGAATTTGATCAGAGCACAATACATTAGGAAGGGAGAAGGTAGCGGTTCCCAAAATACTCTATTTTGGTAACGGAGTCGAGGATAGTGGAGCAGACCATACTGTTTGTTTCGAGACTCAATTACATCTACATATTTGCGGGAGCAATAGCATAAGGCAATCTTCCCATCGGCTCTTTCTACAGTGTGAATTCTGACGTATGCATGTCATCCGAAACTAGATATACAAGCTAGTCGTGGCTGAAAGGCATATTGATCACTAATTTCTGTACGACTAAACGGCTTCGCTGAGATAGAGTGCTAAAACTCGAAGGGGTACTGTAACCCCCTGGAGAGAACGCAGCGCGGGAGAGGGTGTGTGATGGAAAGCATCGGCTGCTGTAGAGCATTGACCCAATTTGCATACTATAAAGTCTCTATCTCTTGCTTCATTAGCATTCAAGTAGGCTGTCATTGAGTTCTATCTAACATTAAATTTAGATAATGCCGTTAGAAACTCCGATCTACATCGTAAATCATAGTGTCATAATCACAAGACTATCGAGAGAAAATGTTGACTGAGGTTATGCACTTGTGGCTCATCGAATTGCAACTAGCGGTTTTGAAATTTTGGGCAAAAGCCTCAAATTGTTATTACAGGCCACTGAAAGCCGGGATTCTAGAGAAAGAAATAAAGGACAAAGTTCTCCGCGAAAGGAATAACTTAAATTAACTTTCGTGGCGAACAGACAGTCGAGTTGTCTATCATCACTAGAATACCTTACTGTAGAGGATTTTTTCTCTAGGGCTTTCCTAAAAGTTAGAACCGAAAATTATTTTAATTTGTCTGGGATTTTGAATTCTCTTGATAGTAACCTCAATACCAGCCTCTGGCCCTCTTCCCACCAATAATTTCAGAAACAGAATTCAGCCCCTGTCGCAATACAGCATTTGGTAATAAGACACCATAGTCCGCGAGAAATTCTGACATAATCACGCATTAGATCAATTGAATGTATCTCGCCGGCACGCAGTCAAGTTCGCAGCCTGGTGAAATTCAAGTAAATAGCGCTTCGCCTAAAATAGGGGCAAATCGCTACCAACATGCTCTGACTTGATTGGGCTGAACACTTCAAGTTGCTTAGGCAACATCAACAACAGCAAAACACAAGCTCAATAAAAAGAGAGTTCTTGATGTATGAGGTTACTTTTTTCTATTCATTTTCTCATTTACACTACTGTGAACATCACGGAATGGCTCGGCTGAGGTGGCTCGTGGTAGTAAAGGTAGAATCGATAGGCAGAGAGACGAGTGACTGATTCTTTTAGGAGTCTGAGGAGCTCGAAGTTGGGAGAAATCTGGAATATACAGTATCCTTATTAGCAAGCTATTTTTTCACTCGAGGATTGCTCAAAGCATAAGTGATTTAAAATAGACAATGAAGTAAGGCGCGCAGTTGTAGCATTGTGATGGGCCACAGGTCGTTCTTGACTTTGTGTCTTATTGTCTAACAAGGCAGAACTACATTCATTCATAAGGTCATTAGACGAGGCTTAGAACCAACGAGGTGAATCAAGGACTGCCCCGTCTACTACAAGCACCTTCTTCCGACGCGCTACTACATAACTTGAACTTCGCTGCTACAACTCTTCCAAACAAGAAACCAACACGCGATCTCTAGAGATCAACGAGAGCAAACAAAACCTCTCCACCCTCACAAACTCTCCTCCCTGAGGCTCCTTCACAACCTCTCCTTCACAACCTCTCCCTCTCAAGCTCTCCCCCCTCTCAACGTCTTCGCTTTCTCAACCTCTCCTCCCTCTCAATCTCTTCGCTCTCTCACCCACTTCGCCCTCTCTCCCTCCCAATGTCTTACCAAAGAGACATCTTTGGCGTCCCAGGAGAAGGTTTCCTCAATTTTCGCTACGGCCAAGTCAACAGAAGCAAGCCAGCAGGGCCATGGGATAGCAACTGGTACATGGGTCCAAAGGAAGATATGGACAGGTACACGACTGGGCCGGTCTTGAAGAGAGGGAAAGCTGCTGCGCCAAATGTGCACACAGCTTGGCTTGATCAGAAGGACTTCCGTTTTGACATTGAGTGTCGGGTGTGTGGCCACAGGGCGAAGAGTGAATACACTCTGGCGACGCATATGAAGGATCACGTATAGTCCAGAGGACTCTGGGGATACTCGCAAGTCATTGGGGTCGACGTCCTGGCCTGGCCTGGCATGGCAGGTGCAGATAGACTAGATCGGGGAATACGACTGGTTGTTTCTTTGTGTGCATCTTCTTGCTTGATGAAATATTGTGTTAAGTGACTGATTGATATCTATCCCCACGCGTACGCGAGCCACTTCACAGCAAATCAACAAAGCAGCGTCCCCACCCCAAGCTGTCCAACCCCTTTACAATTCCTGCTACTTATATCAGCGAAACCTCTCAGCATCAGAGCCACGTGTAACAGAATACTCTTTTTCCCCAGCAGCTCTAATAACTACTCTCCACAGAATCCCACCTGTACGCGTCTAAGAATTCCTCTACTCCAAAAGACCTCAGCGACGCCTATCCTAACCCCTCCACATTCAAAAAGAGCGCCGACCAAAAGACAAATACCCAAAGTGCAACGGCACAGGCAATATGCCTTATGTATAGTAAAAGCCTACAAGGTAAGTTTTCTCCTCTAGTGCAAAAAGAATAGGAAAGAATAAGTCTAACCATCAAAATAGCACACTTGATTCCCCGAGAAATGCCGCTACAAATACAGACGGAAGAACTTGGACTTACTATGTCTCCCTGGATATATACACATCGGCAGAGAAAAACTCGGGAAATGATACGCTGATGGATGATTTCATGCTGGGCATGTCTTCATGAAAGTCTTGCACAACAAAACATCATCCTGCGCTATCTATGATAGATTTCACTTCGACATCCAAAGTACTGAGAAGTCGATCTTGGTTCATGCTGAAAGCCTGGCCTGCTTGTGGTCCTGGTTTAGTCCGCCGGGGGGCTGGAAGGGGATGTACTTGGTACGGGATATACTTCTCCACATCTATCACGCAGAGATACTATTGCTGTCTTTTCGTTCCATATTCTAAACTACATCAGTCGTCATAGGAGCATTGGTAGGATGGAATTGTCCCTAGCAATAGGAGTGTTGTGGAGATGTCTGTGAGGGGGGGGGGGATGATCAAGGCTATAGCGAATCAAGAACAGACGGTGACGGCGAGGAGAAAGATGGAAGAATTGTTTGATCATAGGAGACAAGTTGTGTGCTGGGAGGGGTGACAGAAGGAGACTGATCGACCTGGAAAGAAATTCAAAGAATATTGGCACACAAATTTACATGCACAGTTCTAGATGAAGAAAGAAGTCTCAAAGGATGTAGAATGGTTCATTGATAACACCTAACTAGTTTACTATACCATCATGATGGTTTGGTATGGCGCGAGAGCCTATGATGCAAATAAACCCATTCAGGGGATTCTCATTCAAAGGAGAATCCATTCTCACCTTTCACCAAGACACTTCAACTCCTTTCTTTGGTATAGGAAACATCCGAAGTAACGCCAGAAAATGCCACTACGCAGTAGATACATATATCAAACACAAGCTGTCACACTAAACAATAACGCGGCAAGACTCAGTCAAGCACTAACACAAAGAGCAGCATCCATGTCGATGCAGTCGCAAGAAATTAATGTAGGTTATCCAGCCCCAGACTCTCTATAGAATCAAGAGAGCAATCAAGAGAACAATGGTCTCATCTCTTTGCATCATCACATCATGTCGTAATCTATCAACGCGGCCTTACTATTGTTGGACTGGGTCCCATCCCTGGGGCTCTCTTCCTCGTAGTCCACTAGATGGTGCTGCTCGACTTTGATTCGCAGGTTGGTAGGCTTTGTAGCCAGGGTAGGCTGGCTCCTGAGGTGGAGGACTTCGGCTTGAGTAGCTGGGTGCTGCGGTAGCAGCATCGTCGAAGTATCCTGAGCTGTTGCTTTGTGGCGCTGGTCGAGCATAGCCTTGTTGGGCTGGAGGTGACTGGCGGCTCGAGTATTGCTGAGCCCCTCCTCCAAAATCGAACCCAGAATTATTGTTCAGGGCTGGGGATTCTGTGCGCATGGGGCCACCAGGACCTCTGGAAGGCCCTCGTGGAATTGGACTGTTGGTCTGGAAACCATCATTTGGGCCTGGTCCCCTAGAAGGTCCACGGGGGTTAGGTCCATTTTGATAACCCTGGTTCGGACCCGGTCCTCTAGATGCACCACGAGGGGGCCCATTCTGCTGCGAGATATCGGAGTTGTAGGAGCGATCAGTATATTGGCGGCCTGAGACTAGCGGTCGAGTCGAGTCGGAAGAATATTGTCGATTGGTCGGCGGGAATGGTTGATTGTTCTGAGAATATTGATCATTTGAGTATTGCCGCTGCGGTTGTGACCGACCGTACCCAGTAGCTGCAGCTAACTCAAAACCATTGTTCTGTGCATATGGATCTTGCGGTGAGGTTGGATCATAGCCTCGACCTGGCGGTCCATATCCTTGAGGCGTGCTCTGGTCATATTGGTTTTGACCAAACCCTCGTCCTGCTTGAGGCGAGTTTCCTCCATAGCCGCCTCTACCCTGCCCGCCCATTCCTGGAGCCAAAGATCCGTATCCTCCATTCCCATTTGAAGGGGCCTGATTCTGAGCATAGTTATCAGCAGCGATGCCCATATAACCATTGTTTCCAATGCCTTGTCCAGGCCTCGCGCCAAATGGGCTAATAACTTGTCCGACATCTGGGCTTGGGGGTACACTGGCCCCAGTGGCAGCAGCTCCAGCCATGAGCGGCATCTTTTGCCCGGTTGCCGGATCTAGCTCACCCAACTCGACTGCGTCCTTCTCCTCTTCCGTAGGAATACGTTTCCTCGAAGCAGCGTCCCAACTCGGCATTGGCGGTAATGCATCCTCGTTAAGTGGAACGACCTTGGGCTCGACGTAGAGTCCATTCTTCCCAACCTCGAACTGGGCATACTGTGGAGGCTCGACTCTAGTCGGGGCAACATTCATGGGAGTACCCGCAGCAACTCCAGTAACTGGGAGAGCTCCTCCCATCATAGGCGCGGGAGCTTGATATCCCTGATCTGGTCCAGGTGCGAAAGGGCTGTCCATATGCTTCGTCGATTTATTCTTCTTCCCTGCACAGCTGTCTCCGCAGCAATCGCAGCATTTCAGGAATGAAAAGCAGCTGCAACAACATGACATCCCACAGCAGCAAGCACGGACGATGCAGGAGATAACCGCAAAAAGGATGAGGCTAACAACAATTATAGCAGCAATGACAGGCCACCTATATTTGTGAGCAAAGATCCATGAATTAGGGGATGTCAACTTACTTGCAGTAGCTTGCACTCATGCAATTATCCCAGCTTGAGAAGGAGTTCTTGACACTTGATACTTCTGAAGATATGTCCCTTCTCAGCACATTCCTAACGAGAATCTCTCCCACTCCCCTCCGCACACTCCTGTGCATAGCAGTCGATATATGAGGCATCGTGGAATTGACGAACTAACTCGAGAATTGAACTTCGAAGTGGTGTTTGGGTTTGAAGGCCAGGTACAATGCGGAGAAAGCTGCTCAGTCCTACTTGACCTGTTCTTTTCGCAGGCCTCGGGTGAACACGTCGTAGCACGAAGAGAAGCTCGGATTGGAGTTTGTAATGGCAGAATCAAATGTCGCAAATCCCCTCCCGCTACTCCATGATCCCAATTATTCTTACGCTCAAAGTTAAATTGATTCCTTCGTTGATCCTCCGTCGATCTGCTGGAAACTAAGTTCGTCCGAGTCCTATGTAACGTCTGCCCTGCAGCTTTGAAGGTTTATCGTCTGTGATCGGTTCCGTGCGTAATTAAGAAAAAAAAGTAAAGTTTAACTTGGTTCGTCCTCGAGTGTGTCGTTTGTTTGTTTGTTTGTTTGTTTGTTTGAGACGGAGAAGAGATGCGAGCCTCGATGGTTTCCTGTTCGCAATGCAAATGATGGGATGCGGATGCTGGGCTGAAACGAGGGCGACTGGGCTGTGCAATCTCACGATCCCGAAAGTAGCCCTCCTGTTCTTGATCCTGCGCCGCGGCTAGGAATGCGACGCCTCAATTTGATGGCGCAGAGGGATGAGCTTTGGATGAAGGAGTGACAATAGCTGGAGATGAAGATTTAAGATGATGACGATGATCAGGAAGAACAGAAGGGTAGAGGAGGAAGAAATTGAGAAGTGAAAGTGAAAAGTGGATGTCTCAATGAGATTCGTCCCGACTACTGGGGAGATGTTTGTTTGAAGATCCCTGATATTAGTAACTTTTGTGAAAGATAAGGGGGGCTGTGGCTCGTGTCATTGTTAGTTTGACTTTGGATGTGGCGGTGGCTGAGGCTCGGGGGTTCGAACAGGGTTGTGAATAACATGACTTCAACTTGAGATAGGTGGTGACGGCTACCTTTCTTCCTGATGTCAGAAACTTATCGGGATACACTTGAATCCATATCTGTATGTTTTCACTACCATGATTCTTCTCATGTTATCTAAACAGCTTAGCGCTTAGCAGTCCTTGTACGAACAACCATGATCACATCAGTACCGATACTTGTTGATCTCTTAGCGACGATACACAGCACCCGTCAGCTGACACCCATTTAGACTACATCTTAGATTTTCCGGCAATGATGTCGGGGAGATTAAAACGGTTTCCTTGAACTGACCCCTTAATGAATTGTTAACCCGTTAAGAACACTATCGACCGCCTTGGACTCATATGTGTAAACTGTTTCGGTTTATCAGCAGCTAGCAGGTTTTGACATTTATATGATTCGATAGGAAGACAAGATTAGTCGGGAAATGGTATGATTAGCTCTATGTGTGTCTGAGAAATCTTGAGCAGCCGAGCTGTTTAGAACTTTAGAAGTAGATAAAGAATCTGCAAAGTCTAGACTAGAAGCATAATTATCTCCTCCACAGTTCTACAGCTACTAGCTTTCCTTGATCTGTGTACTAGCAGGTAGGCTGGGCTGGAAAGTAAAAGTCCTCGACTTACCTTTATTATTAAATGCTAAGCGAACTAACAAAATACTATATTTGAAGCATTAAAGAAGTTGGGAGATCATTTATAATCTCTCTCTACTAGGAACTTGTCAGGGTTTGATTTCCTGCGCTCCACGAGTCATCAAGCTTCACGCTTCTGATCATGTACGGCTGAAGCCTCTGCCTGTCTCCTTCTTTCCATAATATCAATCTACCGTTTGAAATATGAGGATTTCGTTTCACACCGGCCTTATAATTATATTACGAAGACTACCGAGCCAACTCAGCTAAGCTCCCCCGTACAACTGTGGCACAAAGTATAGACTCTAGAGTTCACCAAGCCATTATGCTAAAATCTCCCTAGCGATACTATTGATAAATTCTATCCCCTCTTTCCTCCACGTATCAGGCTCAACATACGATTCGTTTGAATTCAGAACCATATTCATCGGCGTCCTCAAATCATATTTTGGCCAATATGGCATCGTACTATGGTTTCTGCTGGTGTTGGGATCGTGGTCGTAGACGAAAGATATATATGCTTTGCCGATATCCCGACTCAATGTGGTATAATTCTGAAACTTTGGCAAAGGGCCGAGGGCGCCAGAGATGTTTTGGAAGCTGAACACTACATTTCCGAAGTGCCTCGCCCCATCGGTGACGGCCGCATCCCAGAGTGGTGTATCGAATCGGTAGCTGTACACCGGCTGTTCGGCCGCGGTATACAGTTCACAGAACTTTCGACGGCCTGAAATCATCACAACGTCGCCCGTGATGGCTGCATCTCGACGCCATTGCAGTCCCCTGTTTGGGAAGATGGTAGCGTTCTTTATGTAGTATGGAGGCTGATTTCCAGGATCGTTTGGATATAGTTCGAGTAACTTTCGAGCCGTGTTGGGAGGAATAGCATAGGATCGATAGGAGAGAAGGTTATTGAAGATAGCTGTCTCATTGTCCAGTCCTGAAACTCCGAAGCTGCAGCCTTCATCGCTATTGGCGCCATTCAACATTGGGAGCCGATTGAACTTTCCCTGTGCCATCAAAGTGCTCGGGTACGCTGTAAGAAAGTCGCCTATATGGACCTTAAGTATGTATTTGGTTCAACGTCAAAATCTCTGGTATAAAGAAGGACAAGACTATGTCCTGGACCCCGAAAGAGTGAAGAAAAGGCGCCGAGCCAACTTACCGTCGATTAACGGGTTCCATATAGTGGTGACACGCGCTTTCCAGAGCTGATCCGATGACAGATCTCGCAGACAGGCGAGCTGGTTGGCCGAAGTCCAACAGTCCGTGAGCCTGGTCAGATTCTCCACGTGTGATGCGTAGTATGCCAGTGGCTGAACTTGAGCACCAGTTGGTCCTCCGGATTCCAATATAGTTGATTGAAAAAGGTCGTCATCGCGTCCATCGTAAGAGAGCAGGTGATAAGCTATGCTCTGAGCTCCAGCAGATTCCCCCCAGATTGTAATTCGGCTCGGGTCTCCCCCAAACGCAGCAATATTCTCTTTGATCCAACGGAATGCAAGTCTTTGATCAAGTAGTCCCGCATTCGAGTTCCCTTCGGCGAGCAACTGTGGTGTCTGTAAGAAGCCCCAAACTCCCAGGCGGTAGTTCATCGAAACTTGAAACGTTAATTGTGTTTATATTTCTATGCCCTCTGGAAACGTACCTGTGATTATAGGCTTACCAATCTCCTGTCCAACCTGCGTTATCCCGGAAATATTGTATTGCGGATCGGCAGTTGAGCCAGCGTATAGACCACCACCATAGACCCAGACTAACACTGGCAATTTTTCTTTCTCTGTAACTCCAGCGGGCCGAACAACTCGAGGATAAGTTAGCAACAATTTCAATTTAGACAGAAGACATACTCACTGTTTAATGTGAGGCAGTCTTCAGAAAGTCCGAAGCTCGGATTGTTATACTGATAGCAAGAGAACCCATATTCCGTAGCATTTCGCACGCCACCGAAGGCAGTATCAAGAGACTTCGGACGAGCAAATCGAAGAGACTCAAGTGGAGGAGTCGCATAAGGGATACCGAGGAAATGATCTTGTTGCCATTCAGGGACGTGTTTACCCACATACGTTCCATTCTTGACCGTTGCGTACGGGCCCGTAGTATTTATACTGGCTCCTATAACTGTACATAAGTAACGTGCAAAGATAAACAGGACTGGTAACGAGTAGTAAAGCATATTTCTGATCTTTCAATCCCAATCTTAGAATCTATGAGCTACGAGAAAGAATCCAATGAAAAAGGAGCAGAGACCACTCAGTGATTCTACAGAAATATATTCTCTGATGGCACCGGAAGGCTGAACTAAGTTAGGTTAATAGAAGATATACAATAATGACGGGTAAGATACCGGAGCGACAGCATCATCATAATTGGAGGAATATTCCGTTCTCCGGAATATTGTTAGCATGCGGCGAGGTGAAAAAACAACAACCCCGCACCAAACACAAGCCATTGTGTCGGCAGACACCGGGGTCCCCAGAGATTAATCCTGCTCCGCATTATGTTTGTCTGGGGTAAAACTATTGGGGTTTTCGTTGGTTCGGCGCATCTCCAGCAAAGGGACGGAATTCGCTTTGGACTTTGAAGTGTTGGTTGCCATGCGAAGCTTCTCCGAATTTCATGCAGGCTGGCCAAACTCCCTCCGGCGTGTACAGATTTACCATCTCGAGAGGAGGGTGTTGCATGATAGTGATGACCAGAGTGGTAGAACTGCAGGAACTGATAATTTTGTGATAAGATGTGTGATAGGTAAGACGCAGGTACTGATGTACAGGAAGGCCCAGGGGCCACCTGGCAAGGAAGCTCAACGTGGTGCACAAAAGAGCCCTAGGGTACTGAGTCAGCTTGAAACTTCAAGTACTGAATAGCTAGAAAGACATAAGCCGAGAAAATCAATCTCATATCAAGAAGGATGATTGCAATGATAGTGCCCATCTCGGCTAATTCACTACACCACACTGGTCCACACATCTGAAAATTGTCCCAAGCATCATGAAAGTCCACGTGAGAAGGAAAACTATCTCTGTGCAAAGATGCACCATACAAATAGTCTTCCGATACCAACTATGTATAGATATTGGGTAACAAAACCTAGCAGAACTTGTTATCGAATTATATTGCTATAATTAAAAATTAAAAGTATCTAGCCTCCGTTAGTGCTTTTTCTACACACTCCCGTCCCCAAAGAAAACGAGCACACTAGTCAATCTATCGTCTACATCTTCTGATAGAGTGATAAGGTAAGTACTTACACGATGAGGAGAACGTCAAGATCAATCGCTAATCATCCCATACTGACATCCATGTGACCCCTCGTCTTCCCCCAGTTTGGCAGCTCGCACACTCTCGTGCCTTTATCAACCTCGATACTAACAATTGATACCCTGAGGCTCGGAATAGCTTCGTTCGGGACACCAGTATCATCCAGCAGAGATACCCTATAGCTCAGGCTCTTTGCTAGGTAGGATGTTATATCTTCGGGGTCTAAGCTCGTCAAGAATCCTCCATCTACATCGTTTTGGAGACGCGAGGTGAGTGGTATTGTCGCAGTGACCAACTGTTCCAGATCGCAGTTGCAAGTCGAGGTAGAGTTTGAGATTGCCTTGACAAAGACACAATGGGTTCCGACAAGATTGGATTCGAAGGACCAGGAGAACGGATCTGGACTGAACTGACCGATGAAGATATGGATATAAAATGATACATTGAGTGCATACTTTTTTACCCTGATATTTGCAATCCACTCCCTATCCGCAATATCCTTTCGCAAGCGACGAGCAAGTTTCGGACTCCCAGCTATCGGAGCCCCATACAACCTGTTGACAGCAGTAATGACCTGCCTCCTGAGGTCTACGCCATCATACTTGGCAGTCTCTGGGTATGCATATCCAAACACCTCAGCTGTCCGAGCAGTATCAGGAGTCCAGAAAGAACCAAAAGAGTCTCTATAAAACGGAGTGAGGGGAGAGTTTACATCTTGAGTTTGCCCGACCGATCCTGTGAATGTGTTGAAAATAGCTGGTTCAGGAACCACGTAGCTGTCTGGATTTATGATTTGCCACATCGCAAAGATACGATCGATCATTGTATGATGAAGCCAAAAAAGAGGATCGAATCCCGAGTAGTTGATGTATGTCATATGTCCACCACTTCCGGTTAGCCCATGGATCTGGTCGTGTATACTTTCGATTGAGTCATATCCTTCCGGATTGCCAGCTGAGATCCATGCTTCGTTACTGAATGTCGTGTAGTCATGATACATTGTGAGCAGAATGTAGAGCCGATCACGAAACGAGACCGCGCTGTTGTCTAGCTGATCAGCAATAAGATTGTTTTGGGAAACTGCCGATGAATCATGAGTCGTTGGGTAGCGAACAGTTTCTAGGAACTGGTTGAGCTGTGTACGATATTAGCAGAAAATAAATAAAATATAGGCGCCATAACCTACTGGCGGATCCGGAAGCTGAGCTGGATCCAAGGGCTGGAAACGGTAGCTATAAAGTGGATTCGCAATTACCTGTATTCCTCGAGGGCCCTTTACTTCAATTGACGGAGAAATTCCAACACTGTCTGGGAAGACACTTGCTCCGTCTCGTGGCACTGCTGCCCAGTCCCAGTATGGCATGCGAAACTTGGCAGCAGCGGTTTTATACTGATCTCGAAGTGGACCTGCGGGGTACTGTTCTGCAACATATTGCACATTTTCGTGAAGTACTTGCTTCACTGACATTTAAGTGCGAGGTCTCTTAAATGCAAGAAGTAGGATGTTGCTGACGACATACCTCGTAAAGAGCAAGGTACGGTCGGTGCCACACGGGGAATAGGATCGAAACATGATTGCAATATCCGTTGTGGTCATTGCCCTCCTTCGCCTGAACATCGTCAAATGGAATAAACGGGCGGCCATGTATTCCTGTAGCAAGGTCAACTTATGCTGCATAGCAAGCGGAGTTGAAAATACCTGCTATTTGATACCACGAAAGCTTCTCTGCTTGAGGTGTATATTGCATCAAATCCAGCCCAAGTATGTACAATTCCCATGCCACAGGATCCTGCTCCAGCGTTCTAATCTCAAGCCTCAATGGTGTCGTACTATTTACACCGTTTCCAGTGGGTACTCCAGTAGTAGTAACGAAACCAGAGGTCTTGCGCTTCCATACGTGCGGTGGATCGGAACCGTAGTTGTAGGAAGGATACGATGCGCTCGGAGCTGGTATAGCAACCGTCGGTCGAGGGTATATGACGTAGAAAATCGCTACAACAGTCGATAACGCGAGCATGAACATGCCGAAGCATTGATGATAGCAAGAGCAGGCTTGAGGTAGTGCAAAGAAGTTTTGTTCCAGCTACTAGGAATCAAGACAATGCGATCCTGCTTGATAAGCAAAGACAACGACAACCCGAAAAATGAGCGCAGGTGGGTTGAAGAAACGACAACGAGATGGGAATCAGCGGTTAGTTATCCAAAACAAATGAGTGTAGTCAGCTAGAGTCAAAAGTAGCAGAGATGGTCATATGCAAGTACAACGTTCATAAGTAAAGATACACTAAGAAGTTGGTGATCAAAACCTTGTGGTAACTTGCAAGAGCGATCGATCATATCCTCTCTCCGTTCGACCAAATGCAGGAATCTTTCTCATTCACTTAGATCGGAAAGCTTATGTACGCCGAGGATCGCATGCGGAGAAATATTTGTCTGCTTCTAATAGAAAAAGCCCGAGCCAGATTCTAATCCAGAATTCTAGGGATTTTATCAGAGCCCGGCGCCCGCTGTATGCACCAGGCAGTCTCTCATTTCTTGAACCGTAGCCGTGCAACGAGACTGTCATCGGAATATTGAAAGGCTGTGTAAGATATCTGCTCGGAAAGAAGACTGATCTTCTCGGGTTGTGTAATTAGATGGACGTCGAGGCCAGAGGTTGATGGTCGAGCGTTTAGCGAGATGCAGCTAGCCGTCAATTCAGGGTGACGTCCCACAAGCAAATCTCTTATTTGCTCATGCTCAAGCGAAATCAGGATGAAGGTCTCTTAAAATTCCATTGTTTTCACGATACATGAGTAGGCCTATGATGAAAGTACTGAAGGATGTCTGAACATCAAATCTCAACTCACGCCTATTTTCCTAGCCTTACCAAGGCTCCTTGTAAATGCTGTACAACCAGAACGCCATCCTTTTCCTGTAAATCGTACGCCATCACGGTCCAACATTATACTTCAACTTAATACCCATAGCAGCAAGCTCGACATCAAGATACTTCAAGACCCCAGGAACAGCCACAATTGTCGTGTCTTCTCCACCAATCCATCTCTGTCCCTCTCCATCTTCCCAAATCTCTCCCTGTCCGAAGAAATCTTCTGCTCGATGAGCGCACCTTCTGCATCTCACGACACCTGTACCCCTCTTTCTATTTGCAAATGCCGAGACAGTTGGTTGTGTTGACAAGAATGTGCCACATTCCTTGCAAATCCACGACCGAGAGTAATCGGAACAGTTCAAGAGGCGATCTTGGAGGAGGAAAGCAGTACCGTGCGCAAGCAGAGAATCACGTTCCATTTCTCCGACTCGGATACCACCACCCTTCTTTCTACCTTTAATAGGCTGGCCGGTCAATTGGGTCACAGGTCCTGTTGTTCTCACTTGAAACTTGTCGTTGACCATGTGACGCAGACGCTGGTAGTAAACTAGTCCGATATAGATATCGCAGTGGAGCTCCTCGCCAGTAATTCCAGAGTACATTGGTTCATTCCCGTAGTAGTTGTATCCGGCTTTCATTAGCTGATGACCGAAGTAGTCTCCGGCAGTGTGCTCCTCATCGAAGCGGAAAGGAGTACTGTCTTGTGCCAGCCCATGAAGAGCGCCAGCTTTACCAGCCAAAGACTCGACAAACATACCGATCGTCATACGAGACGGGAAAGCATGGGGGTTGATGATAGTATCTGGTTGAATTCCAGATTCTGTGAATGGCATGTCGACGCTGGGCCATTTTTGAGAGCAGACACCCTTCTGTCCGTGACGAGAGGAGAATTTGTCACCGATAACTGGGGAGCGAGGAATGCGGAACTTGATGGAAATTGCCTGCATGGGCTCAATACCGTTCTCGTTTCCAATCAATCTGACCTCTTCGATAAAAGCAATCTCTCCGTCTTTATACTTCTCAAAGTGCGTGATACCGTCCTTGTTCACCAAATTACCATTGGCATCTTGGCTGACAGTATGCCATGCACAAATCTTGTCTCCTTCCTGGACAAGACGGCCGATGTGGGGCAGACCATCTTCGTCGATCATTGCCTTGATCTCGGCTTTGATCTCGGACCCTGGAGCGAAACCAAAAAGCTTCTTAATGTTCTTCGATGATGACCTCTTGCCTTCCTCAAGCTCAACCTTCTTAACTTTGTAGATTGTACCATGACCAAATCCACGTTCGTGGGAACCTTTGTTGATTATCATAGCGTCGTCCATGTCATATCCAGTGTAAGAGATGACTGCGACGACGGAGTTCATGCCGTTGGGGAAGTTGTCAAATCCATATTCATTGTGTAGAGGTGCCCGGACGATTGGTGTCTGTCCGGTTTGAAGGCGATATGTCTTGTTATCGGATCTGTAGCGAATGGCTGTACCAGGAGTTCCCATGGATTGTTTTCCCATTTGACATTGGTACATGTTTCTGGGAGACTGATTAAAGTCGGAGAAAGGGGTCATATTAGCAAGAATAGAGAGGATGTTGGTGGGATCAAATTCCACGTGTGTGGACTCGCCAGAGATAATCTCGGGTTCGGTGACAGCGATAGACATAAACGGCTGCTCTTGAGGACCAATCAGATCTTCTGCATTCAGTGGTAGATACTTGACTGGTCGGACCATCCGTGATGGAGCTGCAGACATGTAGATTCCAGGATACTGGCCGCCGTGAGAGTTCGGGACCCAGCATATCTCAAGTTCCTTCGGAACATTGTGAGTTCCCTCGACCTTCCAGAATCGAAGGGTATCCGCAATGGCAACAGACTGCTTTGGCGAGCACCACCCTAGAATCTTTCCATCCAGCGTCACAACCACACTCTCCTTTGTCGAAGAGGAACTTGAGCTGACGACACCTAAGTCCACCACAAGCTTCGGAATTGCCGAAACATCAGATGCGCTTGTCAGGATCCGACATTTGTGCGAAAGATGGTTCAGAAGACCACAGGGACTTCCGTCAGGAGTATGAACGGGACATAAGAATCCCCAGCTTTCAGGAAGCAGCTTTCGAACAGTGGTTGTTTTCAGCTGGGCGAAAAAACTACCTCTATGAACCATACGGAAATGACTGATGAATCGCAAGAAGTTGATCTTCTCGGCCACCACCGTGAACCCAGAAACTTGCTGTAAATCCAAACCTGTTGGACTGACCAGGTTTCCTGTCGACATGAAGTACTCCAGGGCTCCTCCAACGTTTTCATTTGTTCGTCCACACAACTTAACTGGGAATTCCTTCAAAAATTCAGGTGATGAAAAATTGTGTTCGGGGCTCTTCCTCAAGTATTCCCGTATCGCCATTCGCAATTGTGTAGATAGCCAATCGTCCAGTCTCTCCTTGATTATCATACCGTACAAGAACCCGCCCAACAAGATCTCCTGATTTTGTACTGCATCGGGATTATCCACAGCACAGTCTCCTGCAACTAGCGCATAGAGCTTCCGCGTCATGAAAAGAAGCATCTTAAACTTATCGCTATCCTGCGCTTCTGTGACATTGACATTGCCCAGGTGGACTAGCACAATCTTCCGTAAGAACTCGGTGCCACAATCATAATTCGACATCGTATCCGGGACGCCCAGTACAATGCGAAACTTCTCTCCTAGATATGCGCGAGTCTTGCTCTTGGTGTAAAGGCCGTATGCCTTGTATGTTCGTAACAATAGTTCAACTCGGTCGGTCAAGAATGTATTCTCCGCTCCTTCAGACCCCGCAGCTCCAACGAGACCCTCGAAGATCTCACGGTCGTTCGTTTCTATTAGAGCCTTCATAACCATCATAACCGGTACCAGGTATTCCGCCTTCCGCCAGGAGAATCGAAAGGTTACATTGCCATCTTTCAGGTAATGAAGAACGTTTGTTTGGGATGTTTGATCTGGGCGTACCGACCGCATGAGCATTCCGTATTTTGAGTACGCCGGTCCTCTTCCTTCAAATGATGGTCGCTCAATGGCCATTGGGAAATTCCTCCGGTTCACCACAAGAAGTCGAATGATCTTCTCAATGCCGTTCACCACGAAATAACCCCCAAGCTCCTCAGCCTCCTCCTTCCTTTGTACTAATTTGGCGGGCGGGTTATTTTCCAAATGGCAACGATTGGACTAGTAGGAAGTTAGTATTTGAGCCACACATTGAAATTGTCAACCCAACCATTAGCATTAGAGGAAGCTGTCCAATATCTCGAACAAACTCCACTGGATCTCCATTGTTTATCCGAAATTCGAACTTTGCACTCATCTTCCCTCGGTATGTAACATGGCGCTCTCTACATTCTGCTGGGAGAATTTCTCTGTTCCTCGTCGAAAATTTATTTGAGGCGGGTAGCACTGACTTCTCCACGAAGACATCCGTGACCTTAATCCGCAGCACGTTCTTGCCCGCAGGCCCAGTTCTTTCGTCGCCATCAAGATATATCCGCTCTCCAATGTCTAACAACCCCTGAGATATGGTTCCACCCTCCCCGAACAGCGCATTGAAGGACTCGATGTGAGGCGAGATGGCAGCTTTGAGTGCTGGGTAGGCAGAATGATCCTTGGGAGGGTTGCGGAAGAGGTTTTCTCGGCGCAGCGTGTCGTATTCATGGGACCATTTGGTGTCCGTACCCTTGCGGGTGATAGAAGTGACGGAGGGAGCCATTTTGCTGTAGAATTGTCAGTTCTGGGGATTGAAAGTGCAGGTTGAGGCGGGGGAAAGATCCGAGCATGAGCATTGCGGATTACACAGATCGATGGCTCTAATAGCAATGGTATGGGGTAGGAGTAAGAACTGACGAGTTTTATTTCAATAACAATGCAAGCTCCGGCCACCCACTACGTATTGACCTCGTGATGGGGTAAGCTGCACTTGCAGTTGGGCAGTTGGGCAGTCGGTCAGTCGAAAACATCGCGAATGTTTTTTTTTCTCGCTTACAGATACTGTAATACTAGTGCGGCCGCGCCTTAGAGTATCGGGATCGGGCACCAATAAGTGCAGGTGTGCTTGTGCTTCGGGACCACTCCACTACTTCGTACTGGAGTACAGTAAACCAGTCACCGACTGTACAAAGTACCTAACTTTCGACAGCCTCGAGGAATTCCAACATTGGCCCCCTCTTCAGGCATCCCATAATCCCATAGCCTTCAAAGCCCTCAAGCCCTCCAATCCGAACCAGTCGTTCTTATAGTTGGCCCTCCAGCAGCTGCCCTGTCCTGCACCCCTTCTACCCTCTCCCCCAACGTGAGGCAAAAGCTACCTATCTAAGCTGCATCGTACGTGCTTCTGCTTGCTGCTTGCTGCTTGCTGCTTGCTGCAGTGTACCTCCCGACTAGTTGCAGCTACAGTACATGTAAAGCTGCCTTGCCTCTCCCGACTGGCACTTTGCATCGCCTCCTAAATTGACCACTAGAAGCCGCGGCGAGAGCATCACGATCCCAAGCCAGGAAGATCCCACGACCACCCAAATATCCTTCAAGGAATTTACCTCGCATGCCTTGTCTTTTTGCCTTGCCTTGCAGATGCTTCCTTTGCAACAGCTACAGTACTGTACGCAGTACCGCATAGACGGGGCCGGACAAACCATACAGTACAGGTCCATTAAGAACCCACAACGCTCGTCATCTCATTGGCTTCAATCCAACGAAACCTGAACATCCTCTCCTCATTTGTACGAAGTATTTATTTATCACAGGATCCTCTTTCAATATCAAGATAATTCCCATTTCTCACTACTGAGCTCGCAATCTTGGCCCTTTTCGTTCTTCTTTGCTTTCGCCGAGAATAACCCACTCCCACTGCACGGTCTGCACCCAGGTCTTCGGTGGTCTCCAGGGCAAGACAAAGATTACAGTAGAGAGAAGCTTGGACTTTTCCGACTTCCACTGTTCCACACCCCATCCCATCCCCATTTCCTTCTCCTCTGGTTGTGCCTGTGCCACTCTTCTCCCCCCCTCCAGCCGCAGCGCTTTGTGCTCGACCTTTCTCTGGGCCCCTCTCCGAAACTCTTGATCCCGAATTGCGTTCCCTCACATCCCGTCACAAGCGCTGTGTCTGCTCTCGAATGCTACACCGTTACCATCACCGTTACATCGCGAAGAGGCAAACCTATTCAACAATTCTCCCCAACACACCAGCCCGTACGGTTGTATATTTATTTCATTTGCAACTATCTGGTCTCTGCGAGCAGGTAAACGCAATATCTACAGCCTCAAAGCTCTCCGCCTTTTCTTCCTCCCTGCCCACCTGTTCCTACGAAGCCTTGCGCAACTTCCAGGCAGCCGCCCCCGAACCTCCGATCAACCGAATACTCCTCCGTCGAGACCAGAGCCCGTGTATAATCGAAAAATCATGGCAGGCCTCTTCAAGCGGGTGTACGATTGGCTATTGAGGTTATTCTGGTCAGTTCCCACTGTCTCTATTCCGGCGCATGCGCCAGGATCTCTTCCTACTGCGGTAATCGACTTTCCGCGCAGGCACATGCTGCGGACACGCTGCTGACCTGCGCTTGCTGGTTGATAGGGCCACTGAGATGGACATTACGATGATCGGGCTCCAAAATGCTGGCAAGACATCGTTATTGAGAGTCCTGGCGGTAAGAGCCCACTCTGTGCTCACATCTGCTTGGGCGCATACTGACATCTGCGATCAGGGCGGAGAATTCACACTCGAGTAGGTGCCCATCCTCAGGCAACTCATGTCTCCTACGGCAGATGCCCAGAGCATTCCAACTTATCCTCGCGACCCATGGATATCATCTGGCTAACCAGTCTCTTCTTCAACAGCTCCATCCCCACTGTTGGGTTCAATATGAAGCGCGTACAAAAGGGCCATGTGACGCTCAAATGTTGGGATCTGGGAGGCCAACCCAGGTTTCGCTCCATGTGGGAGCGATATTGCCGAGGTGTAAATGCTATTGTCTTCATCGTAGATTCGGCGGATACAGATGCCTTGCCAGTCGCCAAGGACGAGTTGCATCTGCTCCTTGAGAAGCCCGTTCTCGAAGGTATCCCCCTCTTAGTTCTCGGCAACAAGTCGGATCTCGAGGAGAAGTTGTCCGTCGACGAGTTGATCGATAAACTAGATCTGAAGAACATCTCTCACCGCGAAGTGAGTTGCTACGGCATCAGTGCAAAAGAAGAGACCAATCTGGATGCAATGTTGCAGTGGCTTGTCGCTCGCGCCAGCAAGTAGGATCTCTTCCCCTGGGGGACGCAAGCAATTCTCAATGAACAATCAACCCTGCCCGACAAAAGGGGACCACTCTTCCCACTAGGTAGGAGCCCATAACGACGAATGATAACGAAATAATGGAAAGATAAACTCTCCCCTCGGGTCTGCAAGGACCACAACAAATACATCTCTTCAAACCGCTCATTTTCTCTCACGACGGCCGGACCTCCTGTCCAGGCCCTCAAACACATATAAGAAGGATTTCCTTACCTCGCCTTCGGTTCCATACGTTCTTCTTTCACGCGCCATGTCTGCAACGATGGGACGAACTTCATGACCAGCGCATTGTTAGCTCATTCGGAACTGTTAGGTTTCTTGTCCTCTCTGTTCTCCTCATTTTGGCGACATTCGAGCACGGGCTTTTGGGTCTGAGCTTTCATTTGGAGGGGGTCGATGAAGGCATCGCTTGGTGTTGGGAGGGTTGGGTATTGTAATTAGCAAAATCATATTCCATGCTACCTGCCAATATGGAAATATTTCTCATACTCGTTGGGCGTCGCTGTGAGTCGATAAAGAACTTTTCGCAAGTGCGTGAAGGAAGAGGCTGTGATTGAAGGATAGTTGTCCCTCGAAGCACTCCGGACAGCTAGGAAGAATGTGGAGGTGGAATGTGGTGTTAATCGGAACCGCAACACATTGTGCCGTTCTAATCCTGAACAGAGTTGTCGTTGAGTTAATCAAGAAGAGAAGGATAAGAAGATTTGAAAGATTGAAAAGAAAGTGAAGCAGCGACAACACATCGATTTTACCTTGAGACTGGCAACGCACAAACCGTCGATGCGCTGGCAGTCGACGCATGGGCGACCCTTGCGCACAGGGATGAAGGGTCTTGATTGGACCACAGGATGGTGGATTAAAGAGAAGGGCGATCATTTGATGACGGCTGGTCTGGGGGGGTGAGGGGGGCAGGGATTATTAGGGAAGACGTTCCGAATGTGAGGTGAGTGGTTTGAGATAGAGAAGTGTGGATATGGAGATAGAAGAGAGCATACAGTAAGAGGACTCCCTAGGAGTGGGATGTGAGGTGTACTTCGTACTTTGATAACTTTGATAAGACATCTGCAGCTTCCAATCTAATTTTGGAATAGCTATATACCGCAGCTTGAACTTCGTATTCATACAGTAGCTTAGGCAATATCTAAGTTGTCACTTGAATGATCCAGGTACAGAGAGACATGGAACGGAGTGGCAAACCATTTCCTTTCGAATCAAGAGCGAACAATCACATGTCCTGTCATCCTTCACCATAACTAAAGACTAACAAGTAAGAAATAAACCCCGCTCAGTCTTCTATTCGTATACGAAGGTACAGACATCGTCTATGATTATATAATAATATAGTCGGAATTTTAAAGTTCCTTCATTAGTCACACACACACCATGGAATAACACGACCCGACAAGTGGAAGTCTGTGAAAGTCTGTCCAGGCCACGCAATCACAGCAGCTGAGGTGGTGCTGGTGGTGGGAGTGGTGTTGTCCTCGGCAACAATGAAGGTTTGGGTCCGTGATACAGAATGCTGCTGTTGTGATGTAATATGTCACCATCCGGCCGGATGCACAGGACTCGGCGAACAAAAGGAACTCAGCCACCGCCCAAGAGCAAACTACCAAGACGTGGACTTCCCTCGCCTCTAAAGCCAGCGGTGCCTCTTCTTCCACCTTCTCTACTTTACATCTCATTTCGAAGGTACGCATCCCGCGCGCAAGACTTCAATAATTCAATCGATCCTGAAGTGTGCGCGCCGCACTTCGCCACATATCAACATCAGGCAGAATAGGCCTTGATCGAACCTCATACCACTCAAAGTCGGACACATCCACATCGCACAATGGCACCAGCTCTTGTCGAGGGCCTCCTGGCCAAAAGATATTCAAAGTAAGAGTCATTGCTTCCAGAAATCCGCACAAATATCCTCTATATCATCGCTTATTTGATTGCATCATCGCCCTTGCTAACAAGGATAAATCACAGTTGCGACCTCAATGGATACTGCTACGATTATTCCAGATGGGACAGCTGGGGGCGCTGGGTTGCTCTCGTTATATTAATCGTCTTCTTCCTCTTCCTCGGCTTCCTCTTCTCGTAAGTTCTACAAGCACTCCTCTCCTCTCCTTCCCAATAAACAGCGCAACAGCATACTAAAGCATGTAGATGCTACAGCACTCGTCGTCGCCGTCGCCGTGGAGTGGCACCCATGTACGGGACCGGATGGATGGCGGGCAAACCACCGGTCGGACAACAGCAATACGGAAACAACGGTGCGTGGGGAGGACAGCAGCAGCATTATGCCGCGCCTCCGCCACCATATATGGGAAATCAAGCTACCGGCACAACATTCAATCCCAATGATGGATATTATGGCGGTCATGAAAACCAGTATGGGGGACAACAGGGCGGCATCGAGTTACAGAGCCCAGGAGCGAGTTACCAACCGCAGAGGGGGGGTGATCCCGTTTACGAGGCGCCGATGGGTCCACCACCAGGAAAGGGGGATGGAGTCATCCGATAAAGGAGAGTTTAAGAGTGGATAGCGATGTGGTAATTGCATGTGGCTATTATGGTGATGGGAACGAACTGCCAACTCAGGTGGCAAGACGGGTTGCTGTAATGAAACAGCGGACTAATGTGCTTTTCCTTTCGGATTTGTTTTCGTGGCGTTGAGGGCTGACGCATGATTCTTCACGAAGTTTGGCATGGCTTAACGAGGATATTGAAGATACCGGCGATGGAGGTGGATAGGACATATGGTCGCTTCATGCTGCAGGTGTTTGCGTAGCTATCGTATCAGCACTGCTGTCTATAGTACTATCTCAGTCTTGAAGAACATCATAATCTCTTTCAATATCGTCTCCTTTTCTTTGTCATTCTTGTACTTTCGTTTCGCTTCCTGTGCCACTTCTAGCATCGTTCATGGGAGAAGCCCATTTGTCATTTTACATCGGTCATAGGGATATAACTAGGTTATCTCAGAAAGGCAAATTCAATTTGCATGACCGCTATGGCAAGCCTCGAGTACTTTTTGCATCTCCTCGCATATTATGCCAACGCTGTTTCACTAGGGCTTTTACATGATATGATGATCTAGCCAGCTCCGTAGGCTTTGTCGAGCCGTTGAAAGAAAGTACATTCATTATTTACCCCAACAGGCCAACGGGAGGTTAATATCACAACACTCCTTGAACCCGAATTCGCCCATTGTCTCTTCTGCCATTGATTACTATCTCCCTAGTCTGTTTCTACAAATACAAACTCGTCTATATCTACTTCGACGCCAAACCCCAACACCTTCTCTTCTCCATACAACACCACATTCAACATCCTTCAATATTCAATAACCCTTATCACCACATTGTCACCAACCATTCACTTCAAGTCACACGATCACGTCGGTACCTTTCCAGATATATCCCCTCGCATCCAGGATCTAACATTCAGCGCAAAGCATATTCTACGGAAAGCAAGATGACAGGAGCTCCAGTCCCAATCGAATACTACATCTTGGTCTACCGCGGCGATCCAAGCGTCATCGAACCGACGAGGGTATTCAAGTATCATGACCACGCACCAGCACCTCTCTGCAGCCTCCCCGGCCCAGGTTCTCTCCCAGATCCTGCGCTCAATGATGCTTTGGAAAAGCTCACCCAAGCCCTAGGCAAGGATCGATACAACGTGGTGAGTTCTTCCACACTTTCAGATATTCGCTGCCCCATGAGCATAACTCGAGCGGCGAATCCAGTAGCATATACGAAGATCAGATACTATGATACCAGCACGGGACTTCATACTATCATACACGACTCTAAGACAGCCACAATACCTATTCACCAACTAACTGTATCATCCTACCTAGGTCGGTGCAGTCTATCCCTGGCAATGCATCTTCTGCAACAAACCGGCGCGAGCCTTCGCCTCCAACGGCATCAGCCGCTTATCCGACTGCACGGGCGGCGTCATCCCAGGCTTCAAACCGAGCATGATCGATATTTCCATTCCAGTCTGTACCCCAGATGGAACATGTAATACCAAGGCCCTCGGTCTCGTACAAGCAGAGGAGCTGATCAAGAAATGGACGGCGCTGGGTGTGGAGTGGAAGGGTCGCATCGCTCGTCCGCCGTTCTGCGAGCAGTGTGGGAAGAGTGATGAGTTGAAGCCTTGTAGTGGGTGTAGGGTTGCTGGGTATGTATTACTGAATGGCGGATGGGAAAAATATGCTTTTTGTTTTTGTTTGCCGGTGGTCGGCTGGTGAGTGTGGGAGTTAGTGAGTGAGGGCTAATTGGGATCTTTCGTTGTAGGTATTGCTCTAAGGAGTGTCAGGCTAAGTCGTGGCCGCTTCATAAGATTTACTGCAAGCGGGCGCAGAGAGAAGCTGCTGATGCGGAACTTTTGGCGTCATTAGTCAAAACTGTTAAATGAGGGATCATTGGAGGAAATCTGAACTGTGTTGAGCCTACCATTCTGCAATCTTTATGGCGGATGATGGTTGGTGTGGTTGATATGGGGAAAAGCTAAGCAGAAAATTGAGGATGGGTGGGTGGAGACTGGAGACCGGAGGTGAGACTGCTTGAGGACGCACTCTCAACTTAATAAAGTAACAACTCTCTGAGCTTCTCTCAAAAGCGGAATCATTAATTACTTGGAATTGAAAGCATGAAATATAACTTATATAAGTGAATAATCACTTTCATTGCTCAGGAAAAATGAACTGAGTGTATTAAGCGCAGCATCACAATCTATTTTTTTGTAGCTCTTGAACATGTAAATACCACAAGTAAGCCGGACCCTTTGTTTATCTGTTCATTTCTTTCATTTGCCGTATTCATGGCATGCCCTATGTGTCTCACTTCCTCCAGCCTCCATCCCCCAGTATCTCCTAATATATGGCGCATAAGCTCTCAAAACTCCTCTAGGTCCTATTCAGTTATCAATTAATGGAGATACTGCTAGGATAGATGTATCACAGGGGAAGGGAATCGGCTGATTGATTCTGTGGTCTTGATGACCTTTGCTCGTTACATTTCGGCTCTGATTGAATTTGCACTGTTGATTGTGCGTTCTTGGAATCGGATATGTGAATATGTTTCTGGTTGCTATGACATGAAATAAGTAGCATCTGTGAAGTTTTTTCCATTGTCACCTGTGGTAAATAACATTATGACATCCAAAGACCAATCGCAAACACCTGGCAACAATCACGACCTACCAAATAATGGATATCTGCGTATTCAACTATTTGCATCGAATTGGTAATTGTACTATGAGAGTCCAAAGCCCGCAAAAGATTGTTTCTTACCCCAGACTTTCCCTTTTTGACTAGCTGAGTCAATCTTATGCTTGGAAGTGTATGCAGGTTAAATTACAGTCAAGTCTGTTAGCAGGTGCGAAAAAGACGGCGCATGTAGAAAACAATCAGCGCTCAAGTAGTATAGGTATAGATAGTTAGTAAAGAGTGATTTAGTTATGGATGTTGGTAGGGTTGGTGGTCAAGGACGGACTGAGGAGAAATACACATCGACACGGCTGTAGATCCTCCGCTACTGGCATGGGCAATTACCCCTGCAGATTACTTCGACTGATGTATTGGTGGATTGATTAGAACTACGTCCTTGTTTAATTCTTCTTACTTTATTACTCCGTATCCTCTGAAACATTTTAGGATTGTCCGTTTTATTTTTTTTATCCTTCCTGTCACTGCTATCAGAGGGATGAGAGCAAGTATGTCTCTGAACAGAGTCGACGAAGTAAGTGAATGTATATAGGAAAACATCCCCTACGTAGAGCACCTTTCTTTCTTTCTCTCTTTCCGCATACTTGTCTACTCTGCCAACGTTTCTTCACTATGATCCAACCTTCAGTTCTCCTAGCCTGTCTGGGCTATCTCGTTGTCAAGTGTGTTGCCGTCGGAGTCGTTGGCACCGCGCCAGGTTTTGCTGCGAGCACGACCGGTGGAGGCTCTGCCACCCCACAATACCCTGCGGACATCGCACAGCTCAAGACCTGGCTCACTGACTCTACAGCTCGCGTTATTGTGCTCAACAAGGAGTAAGTCTCTACATCATTGGTGATGACTTTGAGCTAAGAGTGCCCAGGTACAACTTCATCGGCAGCGAGGGCACAGTAACGGAGACTGGATGTCGACCTGCTTCCAACACTTGTCCTGGAAATGGAGGCCAAGATGCAATCAACCATGCAGACTGGTTAGTTACCATTCCTACTCACTCGATTCCCTTCTACATTTAGCTGACTGGCCTATAGGTGCACCAACGGGAATGCTGGCTCTGGCGTCACCTCCATCTCCGTGACATATGATAAAGCGGGAGTGTCTCCGATTGATGTAGCACCCAACAAGTCTGTCATTGGTATCGGCAGCGCAGGTGTTATCAGAGGAAAAGGCCTTCGAGTTGCTAATGGCTCGAAGAATGTCATCATCCAGTAGGTTATCAGACAAACAAAGGCAACTCTCTGCAAGTAGCTCGCTAATAATAACCGTTATAGAAACATTCACATCACCCAACTCAACCCACAATACATATGGGGAGGCGATGCTCTTACCCTTGCAGGTAGCGATCTTGTGTGGATTGATCATTGCAAGATCTCTCTCATCGGCCGACAGATGTTCGTAGCTGGCACTTCGGCATCAAACCGAGTCACCATCTCAAATACCGAGTTTGACGGTTCGACATCGTGGAGCGCAACCTGCGATAACCGCCATTATTGGGTGATATACCTCCTAGGCTCCTCGGACCTGGTCACGATGAAGGGAAACTATATCCATCACACTAGTGGTCGTGCGCCGAAGATTGGTGGTAATACTCTATTACATGCCGTCAATAACTACTGGTACTCGGTATCCGGCCATGCGTTTGACGTCTCATCTGGTGGCATGGTCCTTGCTGAAGGAAACGTCTTCCAAAATGTGGGAACGCCGCTGTTAGCGAATACTGGCAAGGTTTTTGCAAGTCCTTCCACCAGTGCAAATACCGCCTGCAGTGCCTATTTGGGGCATAACTGTCAGGTGAATTCTTTTGGGTCCAGTGGGGCTTTTCCAGGTACTGATACGTCGTTCTTTTCGAACTTCAATGGTAAAACGGTTGCTTCTGCTAGCACGGCGTCCAGCAGTATTTCGAGCAGTGCTGGTGTGGGGAAGATCTGAACTGTTGATGGATTCCACGTATGGCACGCGAGATATATTAGTTATGACTCGAGCTTGCATTTTGTCGTCTGAATATTTTCTACTATAGCTTAACAGTGGTTTAAGTTCTTGCTACATGCACCTCTGTACTTTTGACCATGACCGTGATTAAAAACACCCGGTTCTCAAGGGTAAGGGTTTCAAGCCATGAAGATCTAGTCATTGTTGTGTGGCAAGAAAGGGTAACTGGCCCTGCATGTGGTTTCAATCTCGTAAAGTGAGAGATATGGACGAGTGGTCTTGGCAAATGTCTCTCGAGTAATAGTCAGCTTCTTTCTCATCTTAGTCGCAGAAGCAGATACTTATTCCGGTCAAATCTGCAAGTACAGATTAATGTCTATGCCCTGCCATTCACCAGTTTTGATAGCCCATATTATTGAATTTCTTTGGTCTTAAGTTTATAGCGACTAAAATTAAGTCGTTAAACTACAGTCTGAATCAATTACAGGTTTTGGTTTTCTTTACCTGTTTATGCTTAGGAAGCTGGCATAAATGGTGACAGCGGAGGGGATAAAAGCTTCTATCCCCTTGTAAATATAGCTCCTCAATTCAATATTCTAACTTTCATTAATTCAAAAAGAAGAAGTACGTCACAAACTCATCTATTCTCGCCGTCAGATGCCCCACAAACGGACCGTAACTATAATTCGCTTATCTATTTAGTATGCGCGGGGTAAATCATAGACTGCTTCCTAAGACTAGAATTCATACTAGTGGCGACCAAATGCAGTTTTAGCCCTTCTCGTTTGACTATTGACTAACTAATCAGCCGACAATTCACCGAACACTATGAAAAGAGAGCCTGAAATCCCCAACTGTAAATCCATATTAACAGCCGGCATCCCACTTTTTGATGTTGGATTCACCACCTATTGGATATATAAAGGCGTGAGCATCTGCAAAACAACCTACAATCTTCAAGACGGACGCTGTGATTTTGGGACAGCTTGATAATATTCGATGCAACACTGCTATTATCAAGCCAAAGAACAATTTCAGATCATTAGAAGCTCCTGCTTCTTCTTATAACAACAACCGTTCAATCACTTACAATCACACTCATCATGGCTCCCATTGCAACCTCCAGTCTTTCCTCCCCCACCCTGGATAACTCTCCAATCATCGGAAAATCGTACGTACAGAGTAATATCCTCGTACAATAAAAGCTACCAACTGACTTCCTTCCAGATTCCAAGCACAGAACAGCACCTGGCTTGCGGACTTACAAAAAAACGGCTACGCCGTCATCCGAAGCGCGATTCCCCGGGAGCGTGCACTCGCCTACCAGCAAAAAGCCCACGACTGGCTAACCTCCTTCGACACCGATCTGGACCTCAAGAACCCCGCGACATGGGTCAAGCAGAACCTCCCGGTCCAGAGCAAGATCAACACCTTCGCGACCTACGGCGTCACGCACGAGAAGTTCATGTGGGATGCGCGCATGGAGCCCGGCGTGCTGAAGATCTTCGCCGAGCTGTGGGGTACCGAGGAGCTGCTGGTGAGCTTCGATAGTCTGAACATCACCTTCCCCAATCGCACCGACGTGCCGCGCAAGCCTGCTTGGGAACATGTGGATCAGAGTCCGTTACGAAAGGGATTGCAGTGTGTGCAGGGCATCATTAATTTATCAACTGCTGGTCCGGAAGATGGGGGGTTGGTGTGTTACCCTGGATCGCATCTGCTAAGCGAGGAGTTCTTTGATACACAAACTGAGCGCTCGAGTTGGCTGTCGCGTGATTATTATGGCTTCAGTAAGACGCAGCTGGCCTGGTTTCAGTCCAAGGGTCTGAAGCCTGTGAAGGTGTGTGCTGAGCCGGGAGATCTCATTATTTGGGATAGTCGGACAATTCATTATGGTTCGGAGCCGAGCGAGGCGGGCACGACTATCCGGACGGTGATCTATGCGGCGTATACTCCGGCAAAGTGGGCGACGAAGGAGGACTTGGATACCAAGGCGGCGATTTTTAGATCTTATCAAGGTACGACACATTGGCCTCATGAGAATTTTGTTACGCGGAGTAAGGAGTCTTATTTTGAGGATGGTACGAGAGATCCTAAGGATCGGGATCGGCCATTAGAGTTGCCGGAGATGACACCTGCTCTGTTGAAGCTGGCGGGCGCGGAGCCCTACTAGTCGTAGCAGGTATATCGCCGATGTATATAGTTCTCAGGCTCTGAACGAGCGAACCACTCATTGAATTAAAGCGTTGACATTTACTATATTCCGTTTCTTAAAGGACTTCCAAATGAACTACCATTATAGACCTAATTGAAATGCACCTTTAACTTAGCCATTTCAAGAGTTCAACACATATATCTCTGCTTCTCCTCATCCTCGTGAGTTGTTGCTTGCTACGTTATATGTATTATGTGTATATACCAATTCAAGAAGGTCCTTCACTCTTCTCCCGCCACCAGTCTCCTTCTCCGGACTTCTTTTCTTGGAAAGAAGCTCCTGTGTTGTTGTAGCGGGGTTGTTTGTTCAGGAGTCTCCGAGAGTGGCGTTTTTGCTCAGGTCTACAAGTAGAAGAATGTACTGGAATGGAACTTCGAATCTATATATGAGGCGATAATAATATGGTATGAACGATTTCCTCTCTTTGAACAAAATTACAATCAAGTGAGTAAATATTCCACAAAAGAAATTCATGTCAGACTTTAGCGAGGGGGGTAAATGCGGCTGAGTATCAACTACAGCGAATGCAATCCGCAGATAAATATTGGTATCTAGATCTAGCGACCGATTAATATCCTTCATACGATTCTTATATGGCTGAAGGTTCGTGCTGACTGACTCCCAAACTGGAAATATTTGAATCTAAACACCATCGCTGAATAAACACATATCGAGACCCTCCCCGCCCGCCCCTCCCATATATAGATACAAGTTCATACAACAAGCGTGCCCCTTTCTGGTTTTTATGTATATCCATCTAACCCAAGAACGCCCCGCTCCCATGAACATCAATGTCAACATCATCCGTAATTCTCCTTTCCTATCTTAGTCTTCCCTTCTTCTTCTTCTTCTTCTCGGCACTCATACTCGCTCCTCAATCCCTCACCCAGTCAAATTACCAATCATGTTCAACCTTCCACGCATCCTCGGCTTTCAAGCCCATCGCCACAAGATCACAGTCCCTATGGCCCCATTTCTCCCGAAAGACGTTCCGTCCATGCTCAACCGTCATCCAGATTCCCTGTTCGAACCCGGCGCTATCGCGATAGAACGGGTCGCCCTCTCCGCCCGTCTGCCTCGCTTGCCACGTATTCCTGCCTTGTGGGGCCTGCGCCTTGGATGTTTGCATGTCATTCAAGACCCGGACTATCTGCTTCTGCTTCTCCGAGAAGATGGTGTCGTCCTCCCACTTCCGACCCTCTGTCGCATCGCCGGCAGCGACTTGTTCGTACCGTGCTTCGCTTCCTGGTTCCGCTCTAGAGACGAGGGATGATGATAATGAACGGGCACGGGTTTTGTTCTGCTCGATCTTGTCCGCGAGGGCTTTTGCTGCGGCTGCTTCTTTTAATTTGCTCTCGACCATGTTGGGGTCGATGAAAGATGCGTTGAAGGTGTCCTTTTTGCGGTAGAGGACAAGGAGATCATCGAGAGAGCTAGCGACATCAAAAATCATCCCTCCGGGACTGTCTCCGATGTTGAAGTTGGCCATATTCAGGCGTGCATCTAATAAAGATCAGAATCAGTGAATGTGTTCAAGGCGATTTATGAACGGGGAATAAGTTTAGCAGTCCTAGAAACGGCGAATACAAGTATGAAATCTGGGGGTACTCACGCATGTCGCAGTCCGTGGCATAAAACGGGATCAGAGTATCCCATCCTCCAACTTCCACAAATGACGCAACATTGACCAGCGCAAGACGATCGTAAGAGAAGAACCGCATCGCCCATCTGATGACCTTCCCAGTGTCCGGATCCGGTGTCGTAATATCTCTCAATGCTTGCAAACAATTCTTATACAGGCTTGGATAATCCGAGTAATCGTGACTTGGATCTTCCGGGGGCAGGATTGGTGTTCCGACTTTCTCATGAGAGGCGAAGTATTGGTCTTCGAAGGAGAGAGCGACGATATCCATGTGAGACCAGTAGTAGTGCTCCCACTTCGATTGAATCGAGTGCCAGAGGTAGAAATTTTGCAGCTGGGCGAATGTGAAGAGGGTTGGTGTCACGAGCACGTTGACGCCCAGCATGTGCAGGCGAGTATGGTTCAAAAAGAAGGGATTTTGGAGCGAGAGTCGACCTTTCTCGTTCGAATCCATGACACCTGTGTTCTCGACAACATAGATCTAGGGGCTTAGGTTAGCTAGGCTTGTTGTTGGGTGTGGTTAAGAATATGTGGCTCGCTGGAATTCCGATTTCACTGGCTGGGCTAATCAAAGCATCCCAGAAGAGGGATTAGAAGCAAAAATTCTTACGTCTTCTGGTGGCCATCCTGCTGTTATATAAGACACCACTACTTGTTGAAGTATCCTCCAGTTCCTTGTGAAGCCAATAAAGAGAGGTGTGTTCTCGGGTACATGCTTGGACGGGGGCTGATTCCAGGAGGGAATAGGAGGCAACTCCTTTGCCGAATGCGCCGCTGCTGCGAGAGGAAAATTGTCTATAATGGGAAGTGCTTTCGCTGTTGGTTGCGGTTTATATCTCAAAGTATGCTTGGCGGGTGCAACAGCTTCGGGCGGTGGACTAAGTGGCGCAACATTATCGTGGATCTTCTCAGTGATGATGTGGGACAGCTCCGGAATCTCGCGACGGTAGTAGACAGATGAGAAAATAAATATAAGACATATCGAAGTAAAGAAAAAGTACCGATTCCGTAGGGATATCATGGTGCTAGGAAAAAAAGAGCAGCAATGCGACATCAGAACTTAGAGATAGAATGATGGGGAAAAAACATATCGAGGGGGATGAAACGTCGAAGGCTTGATTGAGGAAGAAGGTAGCGTGATGTCAGAGCAAACGGGGGGAATGGCGTTTTAGAGTATTGGGATAGTGGGTTAGCTCCGCTAAATCGAGTTTCTGGGGGGAGCGTCACTGGTATTAATAACTACTTGTATGGATATAGTTATATGTGATAGGACGGGAGCTATCTCGAACCAGTTGTAGTCCGCAGACTCGGAGAGAAAATTGGTAGCATTGGAGGGTAATGAAGATGAACGATAAGGTGCAACCCGGGGCATTTGTCTCTAAGTATGTCTCAAACCCAAAACCCCAGAGCACTACAGTACCCAGAGAGTTTGTGGTATGTGCAGGAATATATCTGATGCGAGGAAGCAAACACGAAAGCCAAGTGAACGAGAAGCAGAGAAATATAGAAGGATATTCGTGCACCACACAAACTTCATTGAAACTTGAGGTACAGGATGACCACAGAAAACAACAATACTTGTTTGTGCATGTCACACATTAACCTCCCGTCCATGAGGGCATCGAGGAAACTCGTATTACTGTACGAAGCGTAGAGGTCCTAACGTCGAGCTAGCAATATAGAGTTTTCTTAGCCCCTTATGAACCGTTTGGAATGTGCTGTGCCCATATCCCGTGTTTTCTTAACCCGCAAGCATCAACATGCGGATTTTATGGGACAACGGAACCCTCGGTACTTGGAACATGGAGGTATTGAAGAAGCTGCTACACGTCGGGAAATGGTAATGATGGTGCAGCTTGTCTGACGCGTAATAACACAGAGATAGGGGGATACTTCGTACCTTCGTACCTAGGTAATACAAGAAGACATCTTCGCTTCGACCCGCTCAGCCCAGCACAGCCGGCCAACCCACGAGGGGTGATCTTCATGCGTGCACCATACAACGCATCATAGGTCGTACTACTTAGTACTTCGTACTGTATCCCTCCCTTACTGGTACATGTAATGCTCAGGAGATAAGCTTTCGGATAAAGTTATCCCAGTTCAACTCGGCACCGCATCTCCACACTGTACCCTATCTCGGCCGCAGCAAAATCATCCACTTAAGTTTATTGTTATTGTATTACCCGGTTAAGGAGGCTTGTGAAAAGTACAAAGAGAAGTGCAAGCCTGTTCTTATCATCTGCCCTTGATGGGCGCGAGTCACGCCGGCTGTGCAATGATCAACAAATTCCGGCTCTTCACACGTATATTTCCGAATATGGCATTCAGCGATAATGACAGCGACGACGGCAGCAGAAGTCGTCCTGTTCCTCTCGTATTAAATGAAATGAGATCTTACTCCAAATGGTCAACCTCCTTTCATACAACGAAATTGTGAAATGATTTACCTCATATCTCCAAGCAAAACCAGATGTCCGACTACGAGAACAAAGCACGATCTAATCGCAAAGTCCTCACACAGTAACATAATCATCAATTCGTGGTTTCGAAATCTCTCACTTGGTAAAACAACAATTCATTATCTCAGAGAAAGACCGGAAATATCATTCCCATCTCCGCCCTACTTCTTAATAGCCTTCAAAATCGCCTCTCCCACAGGACCAGCGCTCGCCGGGTTCTGCCCTGTGATAATCAAACCATTCTCACTGACAACCACGTTTACGCCCCAGTCGTTCGCTCCCTTCTGATATTTACCCCCACTGGCACGATTCAACTCGTCCTCGAGCAGAAAGGGCACCACGCTGGTCAACCCGACCACATCTTCCTCGGTGTTGCTGAAGCCTGTGACGGCCTGTCCGTCGAGTAGGTAGGAGCCCGAGGATGTCTTGACGTAGGCCAGAGCTGCAGGCCCGTGGCAGACGGCAGAGACGATCTTGTGAGCAGAGTAGAACTCGTTGATGAGTTTGTGGGAGGTGGCGTCTTTCGAGAGATCCCACATTGCTGTAAAAGAGAAAATAAACCATGTCAGTATCATATCCCATAACTCGACCACACATCATCATGACTCCGCAGACAAGAATAGCAATGATTAAGAGTGAGTAAGACGAAAGAAAAACAGAACATACGACCATGCCCGCCTACGTAGAACACCGCATCAAACTCCCCGGCTCTGCCAATGAAACTCTCAAGCTTCTCAGTATTCTTCCATAGCGCCTCCTCATTCTTCAGGAAATCGACCGAGATGGCGTCCTCGGTTGTGGCTGCGACAGAGGATGGATCGAGAGGGGAAGCTCCGCCGAGGGGAGAAGCAACAGTGATGCTGGCATGTGGAGAGAGGACGGCGTACGGGTGAGCGAATTCGGGCTGAAAGATAATTCGTGAGTATTCTATACGAGAGAATTTTTGCAAAGGGGAAGAGAAGAAGGAGGAGGAGAGGGGATATCAACATGAGAAGAGGTGTGGGGAGAGGGAACGTACCAAATACCATCCAGTAGGATTTCCCGTGTTTCCCATCTGTCCGTGGGAGGTAAGCACAAAGAGAATCTTAGGTTGAGCAGACATGTTGATCGATTATTTGGTTGACTTCTTATTTTGTTATGAATATGTCCAATTGATCTGTTTACTCAAAAAATGAAATGTATGACTTCATCAAGGGGTTTCCAGGGCGGGCGGAGCTTCCTTCTTAAACTTCACTTCCACTCGGTACATCACTCTAGCTTCGGCAGTGGAGCTTGAACATCAGCTGTTTTCTTTTTTCTTCCCTCCCTTTCTTTCTTCGAGATCTTCAAGATCTCGTCTCTCTCATCCCAAAAGGTAACCTCGCACGCGTCTTCGAGCTTTTCTTCAACGCTAACTGTACACCCCTCGCAATCCTGGTATTTGTGCTAGTACATGCGCATGTGCAAGAATTTTCCGAGCCATGCCTTTCGGCGATAAGCGAGAGGCGAGGTTTCGTACATACATACAGTACTGTATTAGACCTCGGGGCGGGTATTTTTTTTGACTTTGCACCTTTGTTTTCTGACCCCGCGGGTGATGTCATGCGAGCATATGCCAGGTGTGGATGATGTTAAACAGGCATGCTGATAAACACAGGGATGAGCAATCGGATTAAAGTATATACATGTGTGTTTTAGGTGAGGGGTGGGAATATACCGCCACCCACAAGAAAAAGATTGGAAAGTAAAACAAGCTGTGAAGGGTGCCGGTAGCTAGTTGTCAGGACTGTAAAGATGGAGATATCTCCGAAGTGGATATGCTCCTTTCACCTGCGGTCAAAAGGCCCCATATATAATTTATTTGGCAGACATCGGTCATGTTCTTCAATCATCTATTTGTGTCTTACTAATGATGGAAACCTTCTACTTTACATTCTGCCAAGCCATCTCTAGCAACGCATCCCTGGCATCCGCACTCTCCCAGTTGATCCTCAGCTCGACTTGCTCTACACCCTTCCTCGAGATTGCAATCAGACTGTCTCCCTTAAAGTATGCCAGCGTTCCATTTTTACCATTGCCCGCCGCCGTAATTCGATACAACGGCCCTGCAGAATGCAGTACCTTCTTCTCAGGTAAGAACTGTAGGTCGTTCTCAATGCACCAATCCTCGACTTTGTGTCTGAAGCTTGTGACCTCAACCACAGGCAGATGTGAGGGTTTGATGGGCATCGGAGGCACAGGAGGATGAGTTGAGATGTGAATGGGCTCCGCAGAGGATGGGGGAGGGAGCTGGGTGGCAGCCGAGGATCCGAGATCGAGGGCTTGGTCAATCATGGAGTGGCCTTTTTCGAATTCGACTTGGATTGAGGGGAGACTCTTGATATCATCTGGGAAGACGGAGTCGCGCCACCATTCGAACCATTGTCCGATTTCCTCGTTTGGTCCCACGACTGTCAACCATTGATGTAGGACGTTGTGCCACATCGGGAAAAGAGTCTCGATGAGAACTTGAGCTAAGACTCGGGGCTTGAGGATATCCTTCCAAGCTAAGATTCCTTCTAAAGTCTTCATATAAGGTGACTGATCGTTGGGATCAACTATGAAGTTTTCAGGGTTTTTCATAAATCGTGCCATAACTGGGAGGACATGATTCATGATCAACGGGGTCCAGTGATCATTTTGGGGACTTGGACAGAGGACAACACGCCACTGCTCTAATCCAGGCACAACACCCTTTCGGAAGTCCCAGGTGTCAATAAGACGACGGAATTTGCGTTTGATGTCGCTAACTAGACCAGTCGAGCTCTTTGGGTCAACATGGTGGGGCGGTAAGTATTGAAGCCAGGGGAAGAGCCATAAGTGCGGCAGTTCATGCGCACGCCTCTTCTTCGGATTCCAAGACGAGACTGCTTCATTGAGCTTGCCAACGACAGCCTGATCAAGAATCTGCGATCGAACGAATGACGGTAATAGACCTTCCCAAACCTCAAATAAGGTCTGCAAAGGAGCAGGGTCGTGTACGTTCCATGCCTGGTTTATCGATGAGACAATTTTTGGAAAGATAATCTTGTAAATCATACTTTCGTAGGCCGTAGTCGATTTGGAATGGATTCGGTATGACCCATCATTCCTCGAGTATTTTTGGCTGGTGACTACTTTGCCATCAGTACTATTGGCTCCCAGACTATGCCGTATCTTGAACAATTGAGGCGCCATGCCCGCAAGCTTGGGGTCTTCCAGTGGATTCCATCCTTCAGCTGCCTGCCGGAGGAATGGGTGAACTGCAGCAACAGCAATGCTTGCTAACTCCTCACTGGCCTTTGATAATCCTGGCTCGACCAATGTATCTGCGGCTATGAGTGCTTCAATTACTGGATCCCATTGAAGATTCTTCAAAGCTTGGGAGATGGACTGGACAGTGTCTGCAAAAGACTTCATACGGTCATACTCAAGTTGCTCCTCGTCAAGTTCCTGCTGCTGCTGAATCATAGTCATCTCGATATACGCTTTGCGTTCTTCGAGATTCTTCCATTCCTCCACATAAGCAGAAAGGTCATTCTGGGCTCGTCGAGCTAGTTTTTTTGACTCTGTTTGCTCGGCAGTCTCAAAAGCGCCAGCAGTTGGCGTCAAAAGTCCAGAGGTCGAGGTGAGCAGCCGTTGAGCTGGTGCGGTCATATCCAGAATGGGGGCAAATGCTTCGGGAATCTGCAGGCCTGGTGCAGCTTTTTGCACTTCTTCCAAAGTCCGAAATTTGGGCCTGGGTGCTCGCCGAGGTGTGCTCATTCCACTCCCACTCCCACTGTCTAATCCTAGCTTCGATTTCTTTCGACGCTTCTTACGCTCCTCGTCAGAATCCTCATATTTCTCCCCCTTCAATCTGGCTTGCCGTTTCTCCTCATCAATTTCTTGCTTCGATTTCTCCTTGACAGCTCCCAAACCAACACCTTGTGGACGTAGAGTAACCTCAATGACACCGCTTCGCCCTTGACCCTCCTTCCCAAGACCCTCTCCTTCTTTATATCCCATCTTAGCCATCATCCTAGCAGCGAATGAACCAGCATTGGCTCCAGGAGCGACCTGTGCCTTATTCCATCCTCGGCCATTGCTCACAGGCGTCGAGAATGCACTCGGCCTGGAAATCCTAGGTGTGAAATTTTCATCATCGGTATTTTGCAGAACCGGAACTGCAGCAGAAGAAGGTATAAACCCTCTCCCAAGAGGAGTATTGCTCTTTGCAGGAGGAAATGTTTTTTTCGCCGGCGTAGAACTGTGGAAACCAAGACCCTTTGGTGTCCCAAATCCAAGCCCTCTTGGTGCAGCAGCTTCCTCCTCCTGCAGATCATTCGTATCCATATCTTCGTCCCCTTCCTCTTCCTCTTCCTCTTCGTCATTATCCTCATCCTCATCCAATATATGTTGTCCAGTAGATACAAAAGCCAAGCCCTTTCCCCTTAGATTTTTCTTCTTCCACCGCTTCCCCGGTCCTTCATCTTCACTTTCGGAGCCAAATACTCCCAAAGCTGCGCTCTCTTTCGCATCGCGACCTGTGCGCCGTCGTTTCCTGGGGTTGTAATCTGCGAATTCGTCGGCGTTGGGATCGGTGGATGGATGTAAGAAATCGCCCTCTTCATCCGATGACTCTGAGGAGTCGGCATGTGCAAAGGCGTGGGCGAAGGCGGGCATGGAAGACATGGAGGTGGGTTGTGAGATTGGCCGATCTGTAAGAGTTCTCGTCGCGACACAATAAGGCATCGGAGTCGGAACCTTGGTGATTGGCTTCCACGTGATACCCCGGATATCAACCACATCCGGAAAGATTGAGCCTCATCCTCAGCTTCTCGGAGTTTTGGAGTTCATGACAGTAAGTTGGCGTATATTGTGGTTTGATTACTCATGTGTCATGGGGCAGCATGATACATAGAATTCAACATCAGGTAAAGGGTCATATATCAAAATCAGATGGCTCGTATAGGTAGTCAACTTCGTCTCCATTATGGGGCCAGGAAAGAATATGTAAACTCTCCCTGTACATGTACTAATCATAACGTTCGTGATATATTCGTAGCCAACCGTAGCTATATCTTATGATAAGCCATGCCTCGGCCAACTCCTCAACTCCTCATCAACAAGCCACCCTGCCCCAAAATTTATGATGCGAAAACTCGCACATTCAAATCAACACTTCCTGTCGCGATCACACATCGAATACCTACATTCGCTGATGGATCTTCCTTTTTTGATGCACCATTGGGCGTTCCGTTGACTCCATTGGTTGGTGGGACTTCTTTCACCACGCCCGGTGCCCAGCGAATGCAGCTGACGAAATGGCCATGGGCTTCATCTAGCGATTTCACCATCTTCCCTTCTTGTTCAAGATCCCAGCATTTCAAGGTCTTATCATCCGCCACACTAAGCAAATACTTTCCTCCAGGATGGAAGACCAGGCCACGGACCCAATTGTCGTGTCCAATAAGTGTCTTAATTAACGTTCCTCGAGAATCCCATATTCGTATGCTCTTGTCTCTCGATCCTGTCGCAACAAACTCAGCCGAGCTGCTTGCTGGAGGTGCTTTCTTTAGCCCTGCTAGTTTTGCAAGGTTGGTATAGCTAGCTGGAGGTGCAAAAACACAGCATTCGATAACATGCTCGTGGCCCAGTAATGTTGCTTTTGGCTCGCCTGAGGAAGAATCCCATATCCTTGCTGTTTGGTCGTTCCCGGCTGACAACATAAACCGGCCATCAAAGGAAGGGGAAACATCCCGAACCCAATCCGCATGGCCTCGGATTGTCTTTACACAATAACCTGTCGACACATCCCATACCCGCAACGTCTTGTCTCGGCTTGCCGAGACTAGCAGATTGCCGGACGATGGCGATCCAGCAGCGCCGCTAGGTACAAATCGCACCGCCGAAACGGTGTGATCGTGCCCAGGAAGCGTTCTTATATTTTTATACTGATCACTAGGGTCCCAAAGTTTGATTGTGAGGTCACTGGAGCAGGATGCTAGTAATGTTCCCCCCCTGGGTCCGCCAAAATCGACATCGTGAACCGCTTTCGTGTGGCCTTTGACTGTCCTCTCCAGCTCTCCCAACTCCCAATCCCAAATTTTGATTGTACTGTCCTCAGAGCCAGATGCCAACGAGGAGAAAACGGGGTGGAAAGCAACGCAGGTTATAGGATCTCGGTGCGATTGAAGCGTGTGTCTTGCAGGGGATCGAGGCAACCATTGTTTGGGGTCTTGATTCCGTCTCGAGAGTGAAGTAGGTGTAGCGGAATCTATTTCCGTTTGTAGAGTAGCGTTTCTTGATTCCAAATCCATTATCTGCAAGTAGATTCAATCAGTAATGTACCTTGACGTCGAAACTACGACTCTACATACCTTCTTTTGCAATCGAACAACACTCGTCCACTTTTTCTCCAGGAGCCCTTCATATTTCTTGCTCGTCGCGGCATCGAAAGTGTCTCCAATGCTCAACTCTTCCCTAAACGCCGCGGCACTACTTGTGAGATTCTTAGACGAGAGGTATGCTATGATCGACTTGTGTCTGTTGCAAAGGTCAGCAGCGCTCGCACATCCAAGTAAAGGGGAGGGGATGTGCTTCTCACAGCTCCTCGGCCTGCCGCGACGTCAGGATCTGGGTCATGGTGATCGCAATCGTGATAGACGATACATGAATTTCCTGACCACTCTGGCTTCTTTATGTCCCAAGGCAACGCGCCTGGCCGCTAACGTCGAAAGCTCGTGGTCGCGAATGGTGGTGTGTAGATCTTGAACTTGTAGTGGGACAGCGTATCGTTTGACTCCGAAATTGTTGTTGGAGTGCACTTAGTGCGACCGGCCGAGCTCAGTCCATGACCAGATAGTCGATCTTTTTTTCTTATACTCTCGGTCTACTTGAGTTTGGGGAGATGATGGACTCTTGAGCAGAGAGAACTTGAGTCACTAGATTGGACTTCCTGCTGTTCCAAAAGCAACAGAAGGATCTGGCACAGGATATTCAGGGGTTGCTATCCCGCACCGGTATGGCCCCTCTACCGCCAATGCCCATCATGCAGGGGGTCGCCATAGTGACGAGATCAAGAAATTCCACTTTGGCGACAATCAACAACACATCGAACAGCAGCCTCACACCACAATCTTTCGCAATACGTCACAACCACATCTTCAGAGAATCTGTTGCTGCTGCTACGACTACACCAGTGTTCTATTATACGCGCAAAGCACCTCCAATAATACATACCGCCAATTCCCGCACGCTTGCTGGAGGAAACAACCACACACCTCAGACTTTGCGCCAAACCTTCCAGGTAGGCACGCCTCTGCTGCTTCCACTGCGATGTGCTCCTCCTCGAGATGCGACTCTGCCACAAGAATTATGCCTCAGTCTTATGTGACCGCTCGTTGCCACTACAAATATGGAGAAGCATATTTCCTCACAGTTGCGCAAGCTAACTCGGCGCGTCGCAGGCCGCAGATTCTCTCGAAGTCCTCCTCCAAAAGAAAGCCTTAAAATTACAACAGTCGACGGAATGGCTGAAGCCGAAGAGGATTTCAGTTCCTTGCCCTTGCCCGACCGGTTCCAACACAAAGTAATATCACCCTCTACCCCGCGTACATGTGAAGTAGGCTAAGTTGGCTCACTCTAGCTCTGGAAAGTCAGGAAAGCGGCGTACGAGGATGCTGCGAAACAATTTGAAATCACGCCCGATGAACACGATCCAGCATTTCGCCCTTTCATACAAGAACCTGGACTTTGGAAGGGAGCAGCGGCAGATTCAAACGTTGCAGCACAACAAGATGGCATTGCAGCACTATGTGCATTCCTAAAGTTCGGCGGGCGAGAAGGTTGCACAAGGTATGCAAAAGTAGGCATTGGAAGGAGATACGATGCACTAATATGCAATTAGAACGCGGAGTCATACGGTTACGCCGTTGATAGAGAAAGGCCTCTCATCTACGAGAGCTGCAACAAAAGCATCTGCACTCGAGGCTATCTTGTTGTACATCGAATTAGATACGCCTGGACCACTTATTGAAGACCTATTACCAGCTCTTTCCCATAAGCAACCAAAGATCATCGCAGCAACATTAGCAGCCTTGACATCTATTTTTCACAACTATGGTTGCAAAACCGTTGATCCGAAGCCAGTCCTGAAGATCCTGCCAAAGGCATTTGGCCATGCCGATAAAAATGTGCGAGCGGAGGCTACAAATCTTGCTGTGGAGTTCTACAGATGGTTGAGAGAAGCGATGAAGCCCATGTTCTGGGGGGACTTGAAACCTACACAGCAAACAGACATGGAGGCGTTGTTCGAGAAGATCAAGTCGGAACCAGCGCCAAAGCAAGAGCGATTTTTACGATCACAACAAGCGGCGATGTCCAGAGCTCCGCCTCCAGTTGCAGGTGGAGCCGAAGAGGAAGAGCTGGAGGAGGAGCCTGTTGAAATTGATGCATTTGACTTAGCCGAACCACAGGATGTACTGTCCAAAGTACCAGCTGACTTTTCTGATCAATTAGCCTCGACCAAATGGAAAGAACGGAAAGATGCGCTGGAGGCTCTTTTCACGGCTTTGAACGTACCCAGAATCAAGGATGGGGATTTTGGTGAGGTGGCCCGAGGACTTGCCAAGTCAATGAAGGATGCCAACATTGCTGTTGTGAGTCAGGCAGCACAGTGTATCGAGGTACTGGCCAAGGGAATGAGGAAGCCGTTTGGAAAGTACCGGTCCATTGTGATGGGCCCTATCTTGGAGAGAATGAAGGAAAAGAAGGCTTCTGTTCAAGATGCCCTTGGAGCTGCCATAGATCAAGTATTCCTAGCAACCAGCTTGACAGACTGCCTAGAGGAGACACTTGGGTTCCTAGCCCATAAGAATCCTCAAGTCAAAGAGGGGACCATGAAATTCCTCATTAGAAGTCTGAGGGCTACTCGAGACGCACCGTCGAAACCTGAGGTCGCCTCTATCGTAGAGTTCGCGAAGAAGCTTCTCTCGGAATCTGGGGAAGTTCTACGATCGGGTGGAGCTGAGATCCTAGGAACTATTATGAAGATAATGGGCGAGCGAGCGATGGGGCCACATCTGGAAGGGCTAGATGATATCCGGAAGACCAAAATCAAGGAATTCTTCGAGACCGCTGAAGTCAAGGCGAAGGACAAGCCAAAGCCGCCGCCACAAGCTGCACCTCGAGCTGCTCCTGTAGCTGCACCAAGGAAGGTCGTCGGGAAGAAGCCAGCAGCGGTCAAAAAGCCTGCTCCCCCACTAAGTCAATATGCTCAGGAAGCTCCATTAGCACCACAACCCACAGCCAGAAGTATTCCTGGCTCGAAGCTCAAAGGCCCTCCCAAATCAGGTCTCGCCACCCCTGGAGGTCTGAAGGCCCCCATGAAGCGAACTTTGGCTGGACCTGGAGGTCCAGCACCCCCTAGTCTTTCATCGCCTCGACGCCCTGTAACGCAACCTCTTGTGCCTGAAGAAGAGGCCCCCCCGCCTCCACGACTCGGTCTTGGTCGTGGCCTTGCCGGCCGGTCTCTTGCTGCTAAAACACCTGCACTCAATCCTGGTCCAATATCTGTATCGCCTCCTCCCAATTCCGGGATGACTGCCATTGAACGAGCCGAGTTAGAAGAGCTCAGATTAGACAAGGACCGACTTCTCCGCCAGTGTGACGATCTTCGACAAGAGAAGTCACGTCTCAACTCGGAAGTTCAAGAACTGAAGAATCAAAATGCCGGGCTGATTGAAGGTCATACCAGAAACATCCTATCCATTAAAGCGAAAGAAACCCAACTTGTACGAGCCAGGTCGGACTGTGAAGCTGCCGAGGCCATGTGCGGACAACTGAGGAGAGAGATGGAGAGATTGAAGCGTGCCCTCACCAGTGCAGAGCGAGTCAATAGCCCTCCAGCAATCTCAAGTCCAACACGGGACGGTCCTGACGAGGCCGGCATCTACCGCGATACAGGCATGTATGGCGGACAAGACATTGGTCGACCTGGCTACAATTCCCGTGCTCATATGTCCTTCAACTCTACACTTAGTGAAGAGAAGGAAAATAGCGGTGATGCGTACGCCCCTCAATACGGCCGCAGTAAATTGAGTCCTGATCTCGGCCGGAACGGGCGAACAAGTGCCGCCAGTGGTAGTGGAGGTAGAAACAGTCCTGCTCCTGTCTCGTATCAAAGTGCGAGGATGAGTAGGGACACGAGTACGGACGGTGCTAAAGGTGAAGGAAACACTCAAGGAGTGGAAAGTTGGAAACGAGCAGCAGAGGTGACTAGTGCGCTCAAGGCGAAGATTGAGCAGATGAAAGTATGATTTACCCCGCGGTCAGAAGATTGTCCAATATACTGACTCGCATTATAGGCACGACAAGGCCTTTCAAGACCGTGAAGATACCCTGTAATTGTGGCGAACTTCTTTTTTGGCTAGCAAGAAACGAGCATTCTTCGGCGAAGGGGCATTGGCATTGGCATTGGTGTATTCTTCTCTGCTTTCCGATTCCATGTACTGGTCTATATCGAGGGTATTTTCCCCTCGCATGAATAAGCTGCCGGGGGCGTGAGGTTCAAAGGAAGGAAAGATAGGTTTGCCACTTTATATAGTATGACTGATGCGTGACGAACAATGGTGATGACGGATTCTTCTATGTTTCTCGCTGGGTTGGGCTACCTACGAATCTGACTTGTGTGCTGCACGAATACAGATAGATACCTCCAGGGCAAGAAGTCGGCTTTCTTGCATTTTCAAATACCTAATATCTATTCCACCTCTTTTTTCTACGACTTGCGTAATGGGCCGGTGTGCTAAACAGCGCTCTTGTCATGCTACCGGTGATGATATGATTTGACAGAAGACAAGCTGCCTACGACAAGGAGACTAAACTCCGAGCTACATACGTCCCCTGCCGTACCGTACCGTACCGTGCCGAACGTGCCGTGCCGAGGTGTCAACTGTACGCACGACAACACAAAGCGCATCGCCAGCTGAGGTGGCTGCCACTTTCTTCACCATCTACACTCCGCCACGTTTCGAATTGTGTCTTTTTTTAACATCTCATTTCTATCTTGTCCAGCACGTATAGCATGCTGCAGGTACATTACGCTTTTAGTACGTAATAAGGCTTGTTCTTCGTATTGCTTTCTGAGTCTTAGCTAGTACACCCATTGTTGTACAATTTGGGCGCTGATGCATCTCTTGGTTTGTTTCTTTTATTGATGTTTTTGTTTACGTGTGATAAGTATCATAAAAGCAGTGGTGGTACGTGATGGTACGTGGTGGATAAATGGAAACCAGGCTTACTTTCCTATATGATTGCCGTTTTCAGAGAAAGGGGAAAATATATGGGAGGAAGACAGGGGAAGGGAGGGGAGGGTAGGAGGCAGTGGCGGTATTCATGAATTTCTGATGTGATGCGATGTGATGTGATGTGATGTGTTTTATAAGGGGGTAAAAGTAAGCTATTTGTTGGCAACGAGCGTGTGACCATAGGATGACGATGGATGATGGATCGCGAGTGAGAAGGTGTTCTTGCTGGCTAGTAGTTGGCACGACACTGAAAAGTAGTAGTGGTAGTGAATGGGGTTATTAGTTAGTGGTGTCTTATTGAGAGTGGATGGGTATATAGATAGCTGAACTGAACTGGCTTAGTTTGACTATAGTAATAATACCTAGCGAGAGCGCTGGGCTTGTTCGTTGAGGAGACAAATATTGGAAGTAGATGTCTAAGATCAGAGGGTGCATTCTCTTATCCTATGGGCCGCGGCAATATATCCTATGTAGAGGATGTGTAATAGTGCAGAGGAGGATAGTGTTCTCTCTAAGAACGTCTGAAGGGGGGGAGGGGGGAGCAGTCGCTTACAGTAATTCTGCGAGTTAGGATTGAGGCTTGAGGTGTGAGTATGTTCGTTTGTAATATATAAGTAGAAAGTAGAATGAGATTATGAGAAGTAGAAAATACACACATATCTAGAGTTTCAGGGGTCAAAGGAAGGCGAGGAGGGGATGGAATTCGAAGGCTCAGGGCTGAAATGGGTTTTGAGTTAGTTCGTATGTACTCTTGTGTTAGCAGGGTTCATATTGAGAGGTTCTGAGGTTGGGTATGATATGGGTGCTTGTGAAGTCTGTTGAATACTGTTGTTGTTTTTATGGATAGTTGATATTGATGGGAGAGGGTAATGTACAGGGCGTAACAGGCGGGGGTGGGGGATATGGGAAGGAAGTTCTTGCGAAGAGAAGGGTGGATTAACTCACTTTCGTTATTAGATAGGTGACTTGAATGCATTATGAAATAACTGTGTAAGTAGGTTGATTAGATACAAGAGCTGAGGATTAAGAGGAGGTATTTAAAAGTAGATGGCATTATAGCATAGAGAAGGAAATTTACTTTCCTTCTTGTTGTATATCATTTGACAGATAGATTGTTATCTCAAATCTGTTAAACTCAGATCTGACTACTACCTACCTACTATGATGGTGGCATATCGATTCATAAAACATCCATCCAGCAGCCAGCCCATCTCTACCGTAACAAACACCTCCAAACTCCAACTCCCAACTTCCTTGAATCCTCAGAACCTCTGCCTCCCCATTGAACCTTTCTTCTACCATAAAACCCTCACAGCTCACCTCATACCGCGAAAGAGAATATGACACGAATACTATAATACCTGATTTCTCAAATAAAGTGTACCGGGATGACATGCGTCTACGCCTCCTCCCTATCATAAATCCATGCATAGTGTTTGTTACCTTCATCTCCTCCAACAGAAACGGAATATTTATGTACCTCAAGCTCCACGGACAAATTTCTCTCCGTCTACTCCTTGATTGAAAATAAGGGGTTAGTACAGTATGTACTGTGAGTGAACGAGTGGAAATACGTGTTCGCGGAAGCATATATAATACAGGGAGAGATTTCATGAAAATTCATTCATTAATGTACTTTTATAAATATTCATTATTCAAATATATGTTAATCAATGACCGAATGCCACATGGCATCCATCTCAATTATGCATGTAAAACCCAACCCCCACGAATCTCCACGAATCCCTTACATTACATTACCAGAAACCGAGGTCCTGGGCATGTGGGGATCAGGTGATGTTTTCTCCAGAGCGTGACTGTACTGAGCGTTTCATAGATACAATACAATAGGGTGCCCAAAGAAGAAGGAGAAGGAGAAGTTCCCAAGTGAGAAAGAAAAGGTGGATCGCGCCGTTGCAGTTACATCTAGAAATTAATTGCAGCGGAGTACTCTAATCCTTCGTGTTATAGTACTGTATTTTTGGTAGCTGATCGGTTCGCAGCGAGTTGAGTCAGATTGCTGGTTCTTCTAGTTGTTTATGACTGGGAAAAGCGAGGGGAGATATGTGGAAAGGGAAGGTATGATTAGGTTAGGGTTGTATTTGGTTGGGTTAGTTCGGATTCAAAAGAAGTATTTGATATGGATTATAAGCTCGAGTAGGCTAAGACTTGGAGGATCTCCTCTCCCTGCTTCGGATCTAGCATGAGTTCAGATGGAAAAGGAGTAGGCCTGTTAAGGGTACAGTACAGTACAGTACAGTATGCAATTGATTATCAAACGTCGTTTATGTACTGTACCCGAGAGTGTGAGGATCGAAGAAGAAGAAGAGGGGAGGGGGCAAGGCAAAGGTACAGTACAGTACATGTAATGATCATTGCTGCGTGTTCGACGACCTCTCGCGTTATACGTATACAATTAGTGATATTCATGAGAATATTTTCCAGATATTGATATTAGCCGGTGAGGTAATCAGCCATGAATTTCTACATTATGAATATAGTATATATCGATACTGTAAGTTGAAGTGCGTACTACTTACTTACTATAACCATCATCTATCCGGATCCGGATCCGAGCGCGCATGTAAATTAAATCGATCATCCAACCAGCAGCTATCACAACATCAAGCATAGCGTACATATATACGAAGTACTACAATATAAAAGAAACAAAGATACTGTACATGTAAGCGCCAGTTCACGCATCAGTATCAAGTACTGTGTAACCAATCTCGCATCACCCAAATAGATACATGTATAGTACATATACGTATACACGACAGAATCATCAGAATCATCCAAATTCATCGATCCTCCGAGATCTGAAATCGGATCATATGATATAATATAACCATCAAAGTCCATCTCAATCATGCAGCGAATTCGATATCCGGCATATTCCGAAGTTGTTTTTCCGAATAGGCAATTGGATTATAGTATTGGATGTTAATATAGGGGAGTCATATCGCGTATCGGAGATGAGCTGGGGAGGGAGGGAGCTGTTGGGGATGGGGATGGGGATGGGGATGGGGGGAGGGTCATCTCGATGTGTGGCGCCAAGTACAGTACTACGTCTCGGTGTATGGTTTGATAGATAGATGTAGATAGATGAATACTAATTTGTAGCAAGTTAGTTAGCACGCATCAGACGGAGAGAAAGAGAGAGGGGGGAAGAAGGAGGAGGAAGGGGATTGAAAACCCAAATTGTTGGATTTACCCGGGTGGTGTGGTTACATATACATGTAATAGTTTAGTTCGTACAAGTATGTACTGTACTGTAACACCAAAAAAAGAGAGAGAGAACCGCTGGAGATGGAACAAAATCCACTGCAAAAGTAGCAGCTCTCACAATTAATTCCTACCAGATAGATAATCCCAATCTTTTTTTATCCCCCTCCCCTCTACCTCTCTTCCCCCCCCTCTCTCCCTCTGGGTCAGATCAGATCAGATACATAGCGAATACAGTATCCCAGCAAAAAGCTACTCTAAACGAAACAACGGGGGGGACATTGATAGTTATCTGTACATGTGTATATATACTGTATGGGTATTCAAGATTTCAGCTATGAGGCACGCGAGTGGAAGAATCAGATCCAGGAATTAGGATTGGGGTTGGAGTTCTGGTAGGTACTGTATTCCTATAGGCTGTATTGGATATTTCCAGATAGTAGTACATAATAGTCGGTTCAAGCGAGAGCACGCAGAATTACAGTGGTGAACCGACTATTACATTTTTATAGTTACATTTATTATTTAGAGAACGTGGATAATACCGTATTATATCGAGATTTAATTCGACATGGAGAGAATTTAGTTGTTGTTATTGTTGTGGTCTTTATTCCTTGTATCTTTCTTTCTCTAATTTTCTTGTTTCGAATTCGTGAACATCTTAACCACCCCCACCTCCCTCCCCCTCTATCTCTTCTATTCCTTTCCCTTTCCCTTTCTTGTATACTTTCTCTATTTCCCTTTGTTTTTCTCTCTCTACGATACGTTCGTGATATTACTGTATAATACAGTATGTCGGGTTTCCACTAAGCTATGCGATCAGGGCAATGTGCGGGAGGTGTGGGGAGGTTATGTTGATTTACAGTAGAGTGCAGCACATCATAGTGCCAGCCACAGCCACTCTGCTCTGCCCCGTTCCGCCTGGAGAAGAACACCGCCTCCTCCCCCATTCCCCAAGGGATTCAAATTAGGATTCGTGTTACAGTAGGTTCACTTTTGGGAGAGAGACATTCGTGGATTTAGGTATGAAAAAGTTTACATCAATGTACTTGCAGTAATAATTATCAACTATACAGGTACAAGCTGCGCATCTTTTTTTTTCTTTTACAGTATATTCCTTCACTCGTCACGCACTCACTCACTCAATCCAACACCTCTAAAAAATATATATATATATATGAAAAAACATACCTAGCTTTTAGATCACGCGGTTAGGATAGCTGGTGCTGTTCCAGTATAATATAGTACATGCCCTATCTTTGCCTACCTATATCACTAAAAATCAGGATTCAGACGCCCGCAGACTTGTTTGTATTCCCAAAAAGGGGAAAAGGTAGTCTCTCTCTCTCTCTCTCGAGCTCCCTATATGTATATATATTCTTACGGAGAGGTTTATATTTCATTTTCCTCCCTTCCCACTTGTATCTATCCATCTATCTATCCATCCACCTCTATACATATATACGAATAGCAGAACCACCAGCAACAGTATAAAATACTCCTCCCCCCTCCCTTCCCCCCTCACCCCCAAACCCGGTTCTCGGTATTCCCCATCCCCATCCCCTTCCCATCTCTATTTACACAACATGTACAAACCCTCCACTCCACTCCACTCCAGCTTCCAACTTCCAATCAATCAACCTACAGTACATCCGGTTTCCTACCTACGGCTTCCCACATCCGGCTTCCGACAGATTCTTCTTCGTAGATCGAGATCTAGATTGAGATCTAGACCAAAGTTGCAGTTACAGTTATAGTTATAGTTGCTATAAAAAGAATCCTACTATTTACTATATCCTACTATTTATAATATACTATATACATACACATACTCTATTATGCATGCATACATGCATGTAATAAAAAATAAATAAACATAAGAAACACACAAGTTTAAAAAAAAAAAAAAAGTACATGTACCTAACCGTTCCGTTTCCTATTCCCATCTCTTCTCTCTTGGCTGACGTCATTTATATTTTTACATTTTTGCTAGCATTGGCTTGTACTGGCATTGGCTTATATCGGCTTGGCTTGCATTTTGCATCAGGACAGGACAGGGTATGTATAAGTATGGCGGTCTACTCGCTCCTGTTGCTTAAATCGGGGGATGGATGCAGGGGGATAGGGAGGGGAGGGGGAGGAAAAAGGAAGTTTGGTTTGCTCGGATGGTTTGGTTTAGAGGGTTTGGCTTAGAGGGTTTAGAGGGATCGAGAAGGGAGGGAAGGGAAAGAGAAGGAGTTTTTGATCTTGGGTGGATGGTGGATGGTGGTGTTACTGTATGCTTGTATTATCAGGTGTATATGTTTGAATTTGGTATGTATGGGGATTGGGTTGGGATGGGAGGGGAGGGGAGAGGGAGGGAGAGGGGGAGAGAGGGGATGGATTACATTTAATTCGAATTCATTTCTTCTATCTATCTATCTATCCATCCCCACCTCTCCACTTGATCCTTCAACAATCGCACCAATACAATACAAACGAGTTCCCCCTGCTAAAGATCTTAGTTTCGCTAAGACATGTATGTATATATATATATGTATGTATGTATTTGAGAACACACAGTAATATAATATAATATAAAACAAGACGCGAGGTATAGTACTGTATCAAAATACATGAATATAAATATAAATATAAATAAATATAAACATAAGCCTCCAAAAAAGACTGCTAGCCAACCCAGCCCAATTCAGAACCTGAACACCATTCTTCCGTATCTTTCTTTTCCTTTTCTTCCCAAAGAAGAGGAAGATTAGTTCCGTTAAACGCCGTTTCCCTTTCCATTCCTTTCCCGATTCCGTTTCCGTTGCCAGTCCAGTCCTGTTCTGTTCTTTAACCCGAAAAGAAAGTATTTCTTCCTGCACCACTCTTCCAATCTCTCTTTTCTTCCTTTCCTCTCTCCAAAAGCCCAAAAAAAAGAATACAAAAAAATACCCATCCATCTACTCATCTTCCATTCCATTGCTGCATTCTTCGATACTTTTTCACCACCTTCCCTCCTTCTTTTCCCCATTCGCATTCTAGTACTAATCCAGGTGCAGTACATCTACTCGTCGCATCTATGTAACAATTTCAATCCCTCGTTCGTTTGTTCGTTTGTTCATCTTCATCTTCGTCTTCTCTTCCGAGTAGAAGAGAATAAGATAGGAGGGAGGGATCAGATATCCATTCCACTCTCCATTCTCCATTCTACGTATGAATACGAGAATTCTTGGTTTGGTATTTCATCCAGGAAGGATTTATTGCTGGGGCACGACAATCTCCTATATGTGGGGAGACCCGTTAGTTAGGTACAGTACAGTACAGTAGTGGATGAAACCCGAAGAAGGGGGGAGGGGAGGGGAGGGGCAGGGAATAAAATAAGTGGAATGGAAGGAAAATGGATGGGGTTTAAACGTACCACAACATTCCTCTAATCTAGAAAATGGGATCGTTTTGTTAGCTTTACATTCTTTCTTTTCTTTTTTCTTTTTCTTTTTCTTTCTTTTTGTCTATTTTTGCCTGAGAGAAAGAGAGAGAGGGATGAGATGAGAGAAAACGAGAGAACAAACTCAACTCACCGAAATTGAATGGCTACGACAGATGGTGGACATCTTTTATGTGTCGTCTCGTAATTGGTACACCACGCTCTGACTGTATATCGAACGTGGCCGCAGCGAAATTCGACTTGTGTATATTCGCACATGGTGTATGAATGAATGGATGGATGGGTGGATAGGTGGAGAGGTAGGTGTGGGTTGGTATGCAAAGAAGAAGAAGAAGAAACAGAGACGGGATTATTGTATGCATATAAGGCAACCAGAGAGAGATGGAAAAAGGCGAGTCTAGAAGTTCGAGGATGAGAAGGGAAGGGAAGGGTATCACTACATATGTATATGTACATGTACAAGCAAATGTACCCCTCGATTCAATGGTAGGGTACGACCTGGTAACTTCGGGCCACTCGGCTTAGGTACAGTGCAGTGTAGTGTGATGCAGTACAGTAACAGTACGGTAGAGTACGAAGTCGTCAATAATAAATGGATTATGAATTATGGATATTGATATTGATGTCTCTCCAGGGTTGGGTTTGGGTTAAGCTAAGGGGGTGTGTGGGATGGGTGGTATGGGGATGGGATATCATATCCTCAGACAGTCCAGTAACGTACTACTATCTATCATCTGTACAGTACCCTCTACCAAACCAAACCCACTTCGACCTCCCCTTCTATCCCGTCAGAATAAAAATAATAAAAATAATAAAAAATAAAATAAATCAAATCCCCTAACAACAACAAACCCATCCCTGCAGCCAAAGTAAGAAAAAGAATAAAATCCCCCCGAGCTGGGATTAATTTCCTGCCCTGTCCTGTCCTGTCCCTAGCCAACCCTCCCCTGCCCTAGCCCAGCCCAACAGCCTGGAGAAACTCTACGTCCTGGGCCGCAAGCCGCCCGAACAGACCTGACCTGTTAACCACCAACAAAACAGCCTACCCTCCCCTACCAACCCCCCTACCAAACCCTACCAAACCCAACCCCCCACGTGGTAAAACCCGAGCCGAACTCTGTTTCCCTCGACTCTATCTCGAGGGGAACGCGCCGTCGCCCCGGCGCCCAAATTTTTTATTTTTTTTTATTTTTGAATGTGACATGGGTTGGAGATAGGATATGGCATAGATTTGGGATAGGCATAGGCATAGGATAGGGATAGGGATAGGGATATGGCATGGGGTTTAGATGTAGGATAATTCTCACATCTGGAGGGGGAGGAGGGAAAGGTTAAATGATACAGTAATGATAAAAATAAATTTTTAATCATTTACATTTAATCATAGTGTATGGGGAAGAGAGGGGGGAGGAGGGGGTTGACTTGCTTGTTTTTGTTTTTGGTTTTATTTCTTTTTTTTCCTCGCATCGCATCATATCATATCATATCGCATCGCTAAAATATGTTTGCTTGGTTTTTGGTTGCATACGTAACTGAATACAGTAACTTCTAGTTAAAGAGAAGAAGGAGAAAAAGAAAAAGAGGGAAAGATAAGATCGAGATCGAGATCAGATTGCAAAATACTTATTTTTAAAGGCGCTTTGTTTTTATATACTCTGTGCATAGCTGTACTCGGTCGCTATGATAGATAGATATCTGTACGAAGTACAGTATAATATCTAAATTCCGATTTCTTCCCTTCTCCTCTCCTCTCCTCTCCTCTTCCTTCCTTCCACAGTAAATAAATAAATAAATAATCCTCATCCTCGACTTTCAGCCGATCACTACCCAGAAAACCCAAGATCTCCTCTCTCTCTCTCTCTCTCTCTCTCTCTCTCTCTCTCTCTCTCTCTCCTCAATCCTCAATCCTTTCCTACTACTTACTGTACATGTATGTATGTACCTTGAAAGATCATCGGTATCAAAATCAAAGCCAAAGCTTGGGTATGCAATTCAATACCGAGTAAGTACAGTAAAGAATTGAAGAAAAAGAAAGGAAAAGGAAACCTTAAATATATAGTATGTTTGTACATGTAAAAGATCTCCGCGGGACCTCTGTCTTGTTTTCACTAGGGGGGAAGGTAGGTAGTGTAGTGTGTAGTGTACTGTAATTCTTACATTCGTTTGTTCGTTCTGCATGGGGAAATGGTAATTATGTGATTAATTATACGATGAGTTTTTTGGGGGTGAGTTGAGTGAGTGAGTTGATCTCTATGAATTACTGTAATGAATAAAAAATAGTAGTACAGTATTAGTGATACTAAAGACATACAATACAACACAACACAATACAATACAATACAGTAAACGCGTCTCCCATCCCCTGATCACAGTACAGTACAGTGAATATCCCATCCCCTGGCATCCTACTGTATCCGCCCTGTCCACCCAGCTCCGCGAGCATTCCCCGAAAACCTAATACAGTATTCTTGCGAATCACTTCGTACCCTCCCTTCCCTTCCTCCCTACCATTCCATCATTGCCGGACCGGCTAGATGGCGCAGCACGACAGCGCATAACTGTACATACATACTGTACAAGGGGAGAGAAAGCATAATAATGACAGACAGATAGAGACAAGGCAGCTCAATCCGCTCCTTGTTTGTTGGCTTTTGTTGGCTCGTGCTTATGCTTTGATATACAGTACGAAGTATGCGTTTTTTTGAGGGAGGAGGGAGGAGGGAGGGAGGAGGGAGGAGGGAGGGAGGAGGAGAGAGAGGGATGTTGGTAAATACTGAAGGAGGGAAGGAATTGGAAGGAAGGTTGGTTTTATTAGAGATGGTGTTTTTTTGGGGGGATGTTTGTATTTATGTTATGTGACAGTTGTATGTATATATGTTTGTTATCTGTGTGGTATGTGATCTTGGGGAAGATACAGTAATTGATAGGAATGATTGGGAAGAAAGAGTGCTGTGCTGTGCTATGGTGCAACTATACCTGGGTGGGGGAATGATATGTATGGTATGGTATGGCATGGCATGGAAAGCAGAAAAAGCTTAGGGGTAGACAACGATATCATTTCAGAGATACTGTACAGCACCGATCTCTGAAATCTCCAATCACATCTCATCTCTCTTCCTAACCATCTATCAATCTAACAAGAACCCATTCACCGCACATACATTAAACCCATCCTCCTCCTCCCTCCTCCCCAACCAGCAGATCTAAAATAAAATAACAGATACATGTACTGTACTTACGTTATTCCATAAAACACACCTGCAATCAAACAAATCAAATCAGTTTATATATACATACAAACCAGGCTCCACATCTCTTAATGCGAGATGCGAGATGTCGTAACGACATACCTCCTCACCTGAGAGAGAGGTAAGTGGATATCTATAGATCGTACAGTACAGTACCGGAGGGAGGGAGGAGCTTCGGAGCTTCGGGGCCGGAGGATTATTACCATTTGGTCGGGTTTTTCTTTTTTCTTTTCGCTTCCTTGGATGGGAGTTTGGGAATGTACTTAGGGAGTAGTAGTGGGAGCATCTAGGTCTTTTACATACGAAGCTATTATATCATACTATGACCCAAATACATTAGCCATAGCGACGTGATATCTGACTTTTTGAGATATGTGATCAGACATCTCCCCTACTTTCTTAAGAATATGAATTATTACAGTACAGTACAGTACAGTACATAGCCAACCGATTATTAGCCACTATACAGGAATTCAAATCCCCATATTATTAGTATATCGTACAGTATCGAACCCAAGGGGCCGGGCTGGGCTGGGCTGAGCTGGCTTAGTACAGTACAGTACCACCTATCCCTGACCCGGACGTTCCCCGCCGCCACCACGGGCAAATATCATATCATATCATACCGAATCATATCATGTACATGTATCATGATGGAAGTGCGATTTACAGTATCCATAATTATTCAGCTGGGAATACATGTAATGAGATTTCTTAGTCTTTTTCTTGTGTTGATGCTAATATTAGAGATGATGCTTATAGTATAGTGTCTATTTGCTTGATATTGTTATTGTTTTATCATGCTGTGAATGATGAGGATTAGAGGATGTCCTGTAAGAAGAGAGCTGGGGGTGGCGAAGAGTGGTGCGTATGGACAGAATGGAGGTATGAAAGAGAGAGGGAGGATATTTTTCTTGTTCGAGATAGGAGATAATATGCACGCACTGTTCGTTACTATATCAATAATAATAATAATAATAGGGATCTTTTAACCCGATTTTTTCCCATAGGGAACAGACATCTCCCTCCCTCTCTCTCTCTCTCTCTCTCTCTCTCTCTCTCTCTCTCTCTCATGTAAAGCCCTGTTCATGTTCATGTCCATGTAGCAAGCAGTAGTTGATTATATATCAAATAATTATTCCCCATCGCATATATATACCCACGACCAAAGCGTAACTATATATATATAATTCTTCTTTCCATCCATAACATAGAACATAGAACCCTATGTTTATTATGGTAGGGTTCTATCATCAGGATATCTGGAAAGAAGGGAGATAGGATAGGTACAGTATCGACCTACCTATCTACTGTATCTACGTAAGAGTTCCACTTCCCCTTCAGAATGTCTCGCCAAGGGGAAAGGAAGAGAAGGGAGGGGAGGGGACCCATTTCAGGGATCAACTGTACAAGCCTCCAGTGGGACCTTCCGTAACCGTGGCCCTGGATGCGCTAAGGAATGGATTGGGATGGGATGGGATGGGAATGCTGTGGACCTGTTGTAGTGGACCTTTGTTGGTGCTGATGGAGCTGAGGAGATGTGGATTGATTGATGGTGACATTATATTATTGGAGGAGGGGGTTTGTTATTTTTGTTATTTTTGTTATTGTTTTTATTATTTTCCTGATACTGTATTATTTTATGGTAGGAGGTAGGAAGTACTGTAAGTTTTTTATTCTTCGAGAACGGCCTGTGAAGGAGGGAGGGGAGGAGAGGAGGAGGAGGAAGAACAGCGTAGAATCAGACAGACCATAACCATACGAACCATAACCATAAGAGACACCTAAATTTTCCTCTCCGTCTTCTCAGCTATACTAAATGGCAGGAAGGAAGCTTGACTGTTTTTCCTCGGATCTCAAATCTCCTCAAATTTCCCTCTCAAATAATAATAATAATACAGTCCTTCCTATCCAACAATAACCAACATACGAAGTACTTCGTACACTTGAGCAAACCTCCCCCCCCCAACCTAACCTACCCTAACGGACCTACACCAAAAACCAGTACTGTATCCCCGTGGCGTGGAACACAGTAGTACGAGCTAACTAACTAACTTACTTACTCACAATACACAATAAAGTTCAGCCACTATCAACGCCATGTGGTGAAATAAGGACCATCGTAATAACAAAACAAAACAAATTAGATTAGAGGTGAGATGGGATTGGGATTGCGTGAGCGAGCCGTGGTTCCTGAATCCTTATTATTCACTATTCAGTATACGAATGTTTGTTATATTATTACGATGTACGAAAGTATGAAGTATGAAGTATGGTATGAAGTATGATATGAGAAGTGGGAAGGACTGCTGGGGTAGGGGAAATACTGTGAGCGTTGTCGGGTCGGGTCGGGTCGGGTCGGGTCGGATTGCTGGTGTAGGAGAGGGAGTGGGAGGGGAGTTGAAATGGGAGGGGAGTGGGAGTGTGAGTGCCAAAGTTATTTCTTTTCATGAGATGAAGAGATGAAGTGAAGAAGAAGGATGATTGATTGATTGATTGATTGATTGATTGATTGATTGATTGATTGAAAGGAAGAATGCTTAGATAATGATAGGATAGAGTACAGTATGTAAGTGGATCGGAGAGTATTTGAAGGGAAAAGAGAGAACTGGAAATGGAGGCTCGGCTGATGTGGTTGAGGCTTTGGCTTCTACAGTACAGTACAGTCCCCCCCCCAGAAAGATTGTCTAGCGCCATTTTTCCTCTCTAACCTCAAACAGAGGTATTACTTGCCGGTTTGTGTATCAAGTTATACACGTGATATATATAATCCGTGCTAATCTTATATTTATGCGTTATATGCCTAATCAGGTCTTCCGAACGTTTAAGTATCAGATAGAAGCTAGACAATCTTTCTGGGGGGGGGGACTGTACAGTACATCTAGATACATACAGTACCGGATCATTCAAAAATGTTTCTATGTAACAAAATCGCTAGAAATACTTTATTACTAACTCTATGTAAAAATTGCAGACTCTTTCTTTTTTCTTTTTTCTGCGCCGGTCGATCAATCATCAATCACTTACAGTACTGTGATGTGAGGAATACACAAGTCCCAACCCCAACTCATCTTCGACACTTGATGACAAATAACAATAGACGACAAGGGGGTAAATTGAAATCGAACCTAGATGTCAAATAATACTCGCACATCATACAGCAACGAAGAAGAAACATTATCAAAGCCATCTATCTGATCTTGCCTCGGCCGAGTCGGAGACCGCCGATCTACCAATGATACTTGATTTCTACAGTAGCCATCAAGGTCGTGGGGTTTTGTTTCTTCTCTTTTTCTTTTCACGCACGCTAAATAATAATAACAATGGAAAGATCATCATCATATTCATCGTCTTACTTAAAGAACGCTGCCCTGCGCAAAGCCTAAAGCGCAGACCCACAAAGGCTCGGCTCGGCTTATGGAGTGTAGTATGAGGATGAGGATGTGGGTGTGGGTGTGGATATCATCCAGATCCAGTCCGGCATCCTGAATTATATTGTGACATCCTCGTAATAATATACTACGTAGGGTACAGTACAGTATGTTAATGATAATGCATGTATATATGAATGGATGAATGCAGGCTAAACTTCGAGTGCCGGTATTATTATGTACTAACCTTGCATGGCATTATCATGAAGCTTGTTTTTCTTTAGCACTGGAAAAGAAGTGGTTTGTTTGTGGTTTTCGGAGTCGGTTAGAATGAAAGATATTAATGGTATCAGACGGATAAATCCTTCGATGTTGATGCTCAAGAGAGCATTTAGATCATATCGTGCCTCTTTCACTTACTCCTTGCGGAACGAACCGATGAAATAAATGAAATCACGGAGATCGAGATCGAGATCTCCACCTTTTCCGTTTAGAGTACAAACCTTAGCATTTATACTTTCTTCGGGCCTACCATGGCCTAATTCCTCATATCCTCAGGAGGAGGAAATGCAATCCCCTCGTCCTCTTCTTCATTACTGCATCAAGTATTATTCTTTTCTTCAAACATGGTATCAATAATGAAGATCAGAGGTACATACAAGATAGATAAACACACACTAACCTCTTTCCCTCCTTCCTTCCATCCCTCCATCACAGCCCAACAACACCCGAGGAACCTCCACATCTCATCCGAGCCAGCCAGGCATACTCCAGAAAAGGGAAGGCCGAACTTTAACCTGTGAATTCGTAATACATATTTTCTTTCGTACAGTACAGTAAGGTACTTACAGTAATAAAAGTCAAATAATTAAATCTAAATCTAAATCTAAATCTAAATCTACGACATCCTTCCTCCCAATAATAAGAACCTCTTTTTTTTCGTACCCCATACATACAGTACAGTCCATACAGTCAAGTCAGTACATACAAACATATCATAAAACCCAAATAAGCGATGCGAGCTCGAGCAAGACTGCATGTCGTAAGTAAGTAAACTCAAAAACCAAAAAAAGAAAAACCAGGAGGTTTCCCTCCCTTTTTCCCCCCAAAAGCCAAAAATATATATGTACATCTACCTGTACATATGGCGCGGGGTACATGCAGCCTGGCGAGCCGGACGAGCGTCAAGTCTTACATTACATGTACTCCTACGAACGAAACTATAAATACTATAATCAGCCTTTCCCCCCCCCCCCTCCTATACTCTATCCTTACGTACTCACCACTCACCACTCACTCACTCATCCAATGGAAAGAGGATAGATACACTACAAGCTCTAATAAATATAAACATTCTACCAAGGATATAAACTACATGTAAGTACATGTAACTCTATCATACACTATAAAGTGCAAGTACCCTGTGGCAGGCAGGCAGGCATCTCCTGTATAGTATCTATCTCTATCTATACCGCATAGTACTGCGAATATTAATGCACCTCGACCTTTCGGATCAGTGTGGTAGGTTTTGGCTTGCAGATAGATATGATATGATATACACACGGATGCAAAGCTGCAAGGCAAGGCAAGGCAAGGCGTTGTAATCTAGCCTTTTTTTTATGGACTGTACTTTGTTATCTTATCCTCTATGTCTCGCCTCGCCTCGCATTGTTACATAGACGTTCACGGTATGATCGGAATATAGTACGTACTTCATATGCAAGACAAAGTCTCCGAGCTCGAATCAACAACCGCCCGTAGCTGTCTTTGCATTGATGCATGCATGCTACATAACGGTGCACGAAGGGATCGAGCATCGAGATCAAAATATAGTTTATGTACAGTACTACAACTTAGTAGTTGTTTCTCTCTTTCTTTAGGTTTTGTTTGCTGCATGCTGCTATTTTGCAATTGCTCGATGAGTGGCTATTGCCACTTATTGTTATTGGGGTGAACGGAGAAATGATACCCGGTAGTTGTAGGATGGAGATACGTTTATTTCCTCGGACTGTATTAGTCTCTGTCGATGCTTTGCTAGGAAGCCGGTAGGTAGCTGGATGCTACTGTACTAACGGCCGTGAAAACCATCTATTCGTACATGTCCAAGGTTTCCCATACAGTATTGTATCAATTCCCTCCTACAACACCACCGCCTACCTACCTACCTACCTACCTACCTACCTACCTACATACCAGCTCCCATACATATCCACCCCCGCATATCGATCGTAACAAGTCTACGATAGCAACGTATATTAACAGTATTGTACTAGTAGCATTCATCACAGCAGAAAAGTGCAATCCAATCCAATCCATTCCATTCCATCCCTGACCTAACCTAAACCCCTTTCCTCTATCTTCCTCTTCCTCTTCCGACATCTCCTCCCCTATATTGAGATCGAGATCGGGAAACCCCCTCGATCACGATCACGATCACTCACTCACGCACTCACTTCTATTCACAATCAAATCTTATCCTTATCCTTATCACCACCATGCCACTTTTACTCCAAACAGATCAAATCAAATCAAATCAAATCACAGTACATGTACTTCGAATGCAGTAGTCAGCTGCATTTCTTCCATCCCGCGATCAAATAAGTTAACTTCACTCCTCTGCTCCACCATGCCAATACCATACTGTGCAAGGTACAGTAAGCCGAGCGGCAAAGGTACTGCCAAGCAAGCAAGCAAGCATGTATGGCGTCGCCTATCCTTATCCTATTTAGTTAGTACCTATGTCGTATATCGTATGTCGTATTTCGTATTGCGTATAGATAGGTACATTTAATAACCACTCTCCTAGTTGATGTGATATCATGTGTGATGTACATAATGTGCTGTGCTGTGATATGATGTGATAGTGATGTGATAGTTACCACCCCGTCGGGTCCTAAAGAATCAGCTGATACCATATACGTATGCCTAACCAGGGATACTACTGTATACGAAAAAAAAAAGGATACAGAATTCGTATACATGTATATTACTTGTACAGTAGTTCAGTCATTACGGCTCGGATCGGATCGAATTGATGACTCCGTTCCGATCTGGTGAAATCTGATCTGATTCGATTCGTTTGTGGGATGGGGAGAGGAGAGGAAAGAGGAGGAGGAGGAAGGGGAGGGAGGAAGGCTATTATTGGGTGGATGTCTTTTTCATGGTATAGGTATAGGTACAGGTATAGGTGCAGTACAGTACAGTATTATTAGATGTTAGATAAGATAAGATAGGAGGTAGAGGGCCGTTAGTCCGGTCCGGTTATCCTTGCGCGGAATCAGTATACGCAAAGTGTCAAGTTCATGTTTAGAAGTTGCTCTTGCTCTTACTCTTGCTCTGGATATCTACGTAGTCTGGTTTCGCATTCTCAAATTCCCCACTCTCTTCAGAGTCTATCTTCATGGAAATATCCCGTCCTTTATCGCACTACATTGCAACATATCGTATATGCACAAAAACAAACCATCAAATGTTGTCTCCGTATGTAATGAAAATATTAGCTGGGAAGCTAGAAGTGTTTTCCTCTGGTACGGTTATATATATGTACCTAGGTATATTCCTTTCCGGGTATCAGATCAGTTCTAGCTTTGACACCAAAGTAAACAAGTCATAATAAATAGTCACGAAAAGAAAAGACCAATACAACTCTGAGTTTTCCATGTAAGCATGATATATACTACCTAAACACTACTCCCGGAACGACCGAGTTAAAGGAGTTAGTTATATCTCTGTACCGACAATCATACGTTGTAATCAGATATTAATACTCCTGATCTGCTTGGGGTAATCATCTATCTACCCAGCAGGAGAGAGATTTGGGATTTTCTCTCAATTAAAAAAGTCTTTTCCAAACGCCTTAAGCAAGAAGAGAAAGAGGAGATGTTCACGCGGGATACATGGACGAAATGCGAGACTAGACTTCATACATACTATTCTTTACTATTCACAGTACTCATTAATTCATTCATTCTCTCTCCCTCTTACTATGTTATGAATCCTAGCTTCTTTGCTACTGTATTTATATGTAAGGACAACAACCCAAAAAAACCGAACCCACTCACGCCCCCACAAAACACAAAATTAGAACTCCAGATGCTGCGAGGTAGAGCTCATGCAGAAGCACTAGGACAAGTGCGAAATGCACCAAGAAAACAACGATGATGTATTTAGCTTGACCCAAAACAACAACAATATAATTCGAAAAGAACTCTACAGTCGCCCCCTCACCCTCCTCTTCGGGGCCGGCGTCCCGTTGGTTGCCATGCCTAGTGTCATCTTACTCCTGATATCTACCTTGACCGGCGTCTTCTTCTGCTCGGCTGCTACAACTGCCTTCTTCTCCTTCAGCTCTTTGGTAGGAGGCAAGATGGGCTTCTTCTCCTTCTCAGGCTCCTTTGCGTCCCCCTTCCCAGTCTTCCTCCTCTCAGTTTCCTGAAACTGCGCAAGTTCCTCCGCCCATACAACACTCTTCTTTTTTGTTTTCCCCTTCTGCACCTTCTCCTTCTCATCATGAAATTCCTTGAGGGCCCGGTGCCGGGATGCTGGGTCTTCCTTTTCCTTCTCTTCGGCTTTCTTAGCTAAAAAGTCGGCCGGGTGCTGAGCGCCCCCTTTGTTCTTGCGCGTGTTGAATTTGGTCAGTGCTGCGAGTTCTTTTTCCTCGCTGCGGCGGAGGGTGACGGTGCTGTCGCCATCTTGACCAATGCGTCGGACGGGAATGAAGCTGGTTGCTGCAGGGGCGGCTTTGATTGGAAGTCTGGTCCGGCCACTTCGGCGGATAGACATGGGCTCTGTCAAGTCTTCCTCTGGGATCACAAGTTTGTTTGTCTTTCTTCGTTTGCTGGGCGATGGGACAGGCAGACTGACATCGAACTGGTCATCCTTGGCTTTCGGAGATGATGGCGAGGTTGGCTCAACAGTTTCGAGTGGAATTTGAAGAGGCGAATGCGGCAGTGACCGCTTTCTTTTAGGAATGGAGGTTTTCGCTTTTGCTGCTTTGTTTGCCTTGACTTTTGTGAGAAAGGCTCGCAGCATAATCGTATCATCTTGCTCAGAAATCGTCGATTGAATATTTTCGGAGATAGCCTCAGTAAGTTCTGTTGTGGTTGGGTTTGGTGTGGATGATTCATGAAGCTCTTCAGTAACTTCAACCGCCGGGCTGCTAGGTGCGTTGTTGGATGTGGCGAGGAATAAATGTTCGGAAGGCTCAAAGCTCTCTGCTGGTTCCTTTGAGATAGCCTCAGAGGTTTCATCTGATACGGCCGTAACATTTTCAGCAGTAAGAGACTGGAGGGCCAAAGCCTCTTCGAGCTCAAAGCTTGAGGTCTTAGCATCATCAAAAGCTACAGCCTCCTCAGACATGGGTTTCTCAACAGCAGCTTCTGCTCCCTTCGAGATGTCATATTCTTGCAGCTCAAGACCTGTAGAATCTAAGCTCTCATCAACGGCGCCATCGGGTATTATGTCTCGAGTTTCAAGATTCTTTAGAGGGACACCATCCAGAATTTCCGCTATCTGGGCCCTCGCCAACCTAATGAAGTCTCCACTTTCGTTCTCAATGGGTTCCTCAACTGGCTCCTCAAGTTGATGAGACGCTTCTGCAGGAGATGGAGAGAACGATGTAATTTGCCCATCTGCTGCTTCTGGCGAATTTCCAGCTTTGTTGGTTGATACCGCATTTACAGGAATACCCGCCTCTTCAGGTTGAACCTCTGGCTGTTCCAATATTGATGTAGGAATTCTGATGATTTGTGACACAGAAGATTCCTGGACCTCTAAAATGGGAGCAGTTGACACAGAAGTTTCCTCTGGTTGGACCGAGCTTCTCCGTGTACTTCTCGTACTTCGTCTCGTCCCACGTCGTTGAGGAGTCTTCATCTTGGACTTTGGGGTTGCTGTTGATTTACTGAGTGGTGCGCTTTGGACAGGAATGCTAAGATCGAACGAGGGAAGGACGATGAGTTGAAGTTGAGTAGACTTAGTGGGTGTTTCAGGATGCTGCTCTATCTCGACGGTTTGAAGAAATGCAGCTTGGGACGGAGTTGGATGTGGTGACTTGGATGGCACTTGATCTTGTTGCTCCTCGCTCGTCTGTAGCTCAGGACTTTGAGAGTTGGTATCCTCGGCAGTGGTCTCGACGGTACCAAAACCTCTGGGAGTCTCTTTGTTGATAATTACTTGTTCCTCAGACTTCGAATCCCCATCAAGCTCAGGAAGAATGGTTTTGGACCCAGGAATTAACTCTTCGTTTAGACCCAGTAACTTGTCAAGGAGAGTCTGACTTCCTAGATCTTGCAACGAATTTTCAGAAATGATTTCCGGTGACACTGATTCCTGCTCTGGCGAAAAAGGTTCCAGGACTTCGGTTTCTTCAACCACTGGTGTCAAAACGGGTTCCTGGTGTAGGCAACAAGCTGGCTCTTCGGCATCTTTCGAGGCTCCCTCAGTCGTGGTATCTTGCGGAGCTATTTGTACAACCTGCTCATGCTCAATTGGCAATGGATTCGAAATGTTTTCCAGTTGTGGTACCAATCCAGCTTCGACAGCCCGACTCTCTCCTATCGCATGTGTGAAATCAAACGATTCCCTTCTCAAAGCACTCGTGGGCTCCTCAACCAAATCACTTCTTGTAAGCCTCCGACTCTTTCTTGTTGATTTCCGCCTCCTCGATTTTTCTTTCTCTCCCCCCTCTCCGCCGTCGAGATCATTAAGAGGAATCTTCTGCCCATTTGTTTGTGATTTCGGACTCTTCTTCATCATACCAATCTCCACTTGCACGGTAACGTTAAGAGTACTACCATTCAGCGCAACGCTCCTCAGTGGTTTCCGTGGCGTGATCAGATGATTCGTATTCGTCCTCTTCCGCGGCACAACCAACGCGTCTTCGTCCCATCCTCCCATCTTTCTAGGACTCTCCTTCCCAAATATCCCATCCGCCTCTGGCGCTTCTGAATCAGCCATCCATTCAGGTATTGCAATACTCTCCTTCCCTCCCAGCCCCCTCAACCGCTTCCTACTTCCAGCACCACCCTGCTCAAGTTCCTGCTCTACACGCTCCGCGTTCTCCTTGTCCGCATTGCGCTGGGACCGTCTGGCCGAGCCCGCTTTCTTCCATATCTTCTGCCCAGCCAAACGAGGAGCATGTGCCGACACGGGGGCGCGATCCCAGGCTTTGCTGAGTCGGGTGGAGGGTTGGGGCGCTAGAGAGAGTGTGTCGCGATAGATGGACCTACGAGAAATAAAAAGAGTGATCGTTAGCATTAATTCCTAACATTGCTGCGTCTGAGGATGAGAAAGACAAACCAATTCTCCACATTCGTTGTTCCTGAATTTTGGGGATCCATGATGATAAGTAAATACGATGCGCACTCCGCGTTCGTTCGAGTCCGCAGCAATAAATATCCCAGAAAATAAAGAGAGCTATGCTAACAGAGCCATAAATATGGGTATAAAGCAACGGTTTTCAAGCAAGCAAGAGGGGGTATTCTATTGGGTTATCCTGATCTTCAACCGTAATTATAAGGATGAGCAGTTTCCTATGGTGGATTCGCGCGGCCAGTACATGATTAACGGTGTTTGTTTACTTTTAGTTATTCGCACTAATTCCAACCCGCTAATCCCAACACATCTTAGCCCCAAAATAATTAGACAGCTCCACTTCACGACCTCGAAGGAGCAGCACACCTCACACGAAGCTCTTCAAACCGCCAGCCCATTTTCTCCGGACCTGTACCTATCGCATTCCAATCAATCAACTTTTCGCGGAAGATCAATATACACAAGAAGGGGGGAATTATCGAGGGGATACTGGGACCGGACGAATTGGTAGCAGAGGAGAGACGGAGGACTAGCCAAGAGACAAGTTCGGACAAAAAATGCCACCCAAACCAAAGACATCAACGGCCATCCAACCCATGCGCCTCCCTCCCCTCCCAAAATTGCGTGTCAGACGACCCAACCAAACTGATGCCAATCCGTGTCTGGCTATCATGAGTTCTGTGCTGAGTATGTGTCCCTTTCTCACATAATGCCTCAGCGAGTCCGCGGGTGGGAGACAGAGGACATGTCTTTTTTTTCTAAGGCAGTCGTTCTAGGAATTGGAATCTTGGGATTGAGAGTGAGGCTGTTGGAGTATATATGCTGATCCATGTCACCTAATAATAGCATGCTGGGCTTCCTCTGGATATAGCGCTGCAGGCTGCCAGGCGTTTGAGACGCAGCTGAGGGCTTGTATGGATACACCTGTATGTCACCTCTTTCCCTGTTCCTCCTCTATTCTACACCTGTCTTTCCCCCCTTCCCCCTCCCTACAGCAAGCTAACCATCGATCCTACACACAGCGTCCCAAAAGCCAAAAGAAAAACACCATAAACTACCATCTGTCACGCATGTATCCGAATATCGTCGGTCCTCGGAAGAGGAAGTGAGCTCTGAAAAAAAGAAAAAAAGAATCTCGGCTTCTCTTTCGGACGGCTGCGCGGGGATTTTGTTCCCTTTCATTATGATATGGGAATTATGCTGGGGAAGGGTTGTGCTTGACTGACTGACTGGAAGCTGGGATTAGAAATAGAGGGTGGATGGGTGGATGGATTGTAAAAGAAGAGAAGACGAGGAAGAAGAAGAATAAGAACAAGAGGGGGGCTTGTTAGAGGACTTAAAGATATCTGTATGGAAGCGAGGGAAAGGAGGAAAGGGCGTTTGTTTTTGTGTGTATATATAATGTATTTCACTATATTGTACTAGATGAGTACGGGAAGCATTGCTTACTTTTCGCTTGCGAGAGACAGAGATAGAACTCGTACAAGAAGTATACATTTCCAGCGTTTCCAGCGCACGGAAGGACAGAAAAACAAACGTAAAGAATCCAGAAATCGAATTTGAATGAATCTCAAATCTCAAATCAAATCAACATTTCAGAAAAATCTTTTGATCGACTAGACTAGATTATGAAGGATAGCAAGCAGACAGAGATTGTTACGTTCCAATGGGTGCTTCGTAGGTATGTTTGTTGTTGTTTGGGTTACCTAGAAGATTAGTTACTACTATCCGAGATAGGAGGAGGGGGGGAGTGCTTATATTACTACTGTATACAAAGGGGAAGGGGATAGGGAGGGGGAGAGTAAAGCCGAAGCTGAAGGGAGAGACATACAAAAGGATCAATATAAAAAAACCATGATCATCTTTTAAAGCCATCTCGTTTCATTCATTCTCTACCTATCATGCAAGGCAACCCAATCCATTTACTAACAACCAGGTATATTGATCTTCTCTGCTCCTCCTCCAGCACTGTTCCATGTAATATCTCTCCTCACCTTATCTCACTTCACTTCCCCTCCCTTCATCTCCTTCCAACCCGTTAAGATATTTCAGCCTAGCAAAGTAATTCCATTCTCTCTCTCTCCGTCGATCTCTCAGATATATATATATCAATTGCTCGTTCGTTCATCAAAAGCTGACGCCCTATCGTCGCCGACACCGACCCGTATAAGATGGCGCCGTACAATGAATGTATAAGCAAGCAGGGAGGCAAAAAAAAAACAAGAAAAACAAGGGCAACACGACGCCTAACAACGCCCGCCTGACTCTCTCTAAGCAGGTATCGCACCAATGTTAAACTTGATCAAAAAAAGGAGCAAGTTAAAAGATAAGAGGGGCAAATTTCAACGCATGCATCCCGTCCCAAATCATTCATCTCAGCATCGTCAAAATGGTCGTATCTTATCCACCATTCCGTCTGTGCAGAATATAGGTAGGTAGTAGGTATGTAGGGTAATCTCCAAAAAGCACAACAGAAAAGACTGCAACCAAAAAAAGGTTGAAAACTATATATCAAATTTCCCCACACACCAGCAATGCAAGCCTCCCATGCAAAAACTATAGCTGAATGAAATATTGTTCGTTTTCTGATTCAGACCGGATTCATGAATAGATGCTAAAAAGTAGGTTAATTGTCCACACTGAGACAGAAAAGCTCGATCTCGCCGAGCTGTCCTTGGTGATATTGTTGTTTCTGCGCCTCGCGCCACTCCTGAAATGCGATCTGGATATCATCGTCCGACTCGATCGTGACGAAATCGCCGTCCTCGTCTCGGTAACGCAGCCTCATCGTGCCCTGAGCGATGGCGTTGTTGGAAAACCTGCCAACCTTGGCATCGATACGGTCGACCAGCGATTGGTACGTTATGTTGAATGCTACTACTAATGTTACGTAGTTCCCATCGCAGTTGACTTTGACTTTAAGCTGCGTGGGAAGTCCCATGTCGCCGTCTCCTGACACTGCGCTGCCTAGTGGAGGAGACATTGCTCGACTGTCTTGCATCGTTGACGGGAATTGAGTTGTGTTGCTCCGAGCATACTGAGTCGCAGTTGGATAATGTGAGCCCTGTGTCATCCGGTCCCTCTGGACACCGGGAGACTGGGTGTTGGATCGCATCGGTAGCCCATTCGGAGAGCTATTTTGGGATCGAGGGATGCCATTGTCATAGGCAGGGTGAAGATGAGCTGGGATGCCTGGTACTGCTGGGACTGGGCCACTGATGGAGCCATTCGGCAGTCGACGGGTTCCATTTTGCCCGTTGATATCTGGAGTACTGTACGAACGGCTACGCTGTTGCGCTGCAGTTTGTGCCGATTGCGAAGCCATAGCTGGCAGAGACGGCCGCTGCGGAGTACGGCCATTCATCTGATATGCATCTGCAGGGGTCTGACTTCCCCTCGAAGGCGCACGAGGCATTGCAGGTGCAGTGTATCGATTGTAATCAACTGGTTCCCATCCACTTTGAGGAGTGCCTTGCCGGGGGAATGGAAACATTTGGGAAGTCGTACTCGTTCTAGACGATGCAGGAGATTCTGCAACTGGGGAAAAGTACGAATCCCCACCCCTCTGACCTGGTGATGGTATCTGAGATCCAAGTTGGGTTTGCAAGCTCAGAGGCGGGTTTTGAAGGGCGCCTATTGGGAACCGTGGTGGCGGTGCTCGCGCAATTCCAGCCAAAGATGCGCTACCATCGGTTGTGGCTCTCGAACGAAGACTTGTACTGGAAGCATTGCGGGCCATTCCAGAGGGAGGTCCTGGATATGTTGAATTGGGTATTGGCGCTGATGCAGGCAAGTTATATTCGTCATCCTCCTCCTCCTCATCCTGCTGTGTGTACGGATTGGAGATGGGAGCCGCTTGATCACGCATCCACGCAAAATCGGCTGGTGGTGCATCAGGGCTGCCGGCAGTCTGGACAGTGCTGGCATGTGATTTTCGTTGCCCATCCACACCTTCGTACCACTTCTTCATTGTCTCTTCGTTCGAGAACCTTATGATAAAATTCTCCACGCCTGGGTCACCCTTCCAGAAGATTTGAACAGTGTAGGATCCTAGGCTTGGTTAGCGCTTGCAATCACAATTTGCCGCCCACGCTCACCTTGCTTTGCTAAAGACATAACCTCTGTGACATTGGTCATGAAAATTCGTCCCTTGAGTTGAAGTTTAGCATTCTTATTGGGTTCCTTGTTTCTGTTCTTGTCCTTCTTATCCTTCTTATCTTTCTGGGTTCCCATAAGCTTGTCCTTCGACTTGTTCGGGTTGAGTTCTTTGCAGCAGAGCAAGATACGTTCAAAAAGGTATATAGTGTACTGCTCATAAAGTGGGCAAATGATGCCCGTTTCGTCAGCAAATTGTCTTGCAAGAATGGGTTCGCCAGTCAAGGGGTTAACGCCTGAAAGTTGGTGGAAAATCATATTTGGAAGATGTTGGCCCAGGTCTTCTTCAACAGAGTGCCGCTGATCTTCAGAACTGTTCCGAGATTCAGGTGGAGAAGCAACATCCCCGCAGGAGGGATCTTCCTCCTGCTCAGCACCCGCTTCGGCGAGAGAGCGCTGCCTCAAAGACAAAGTCGCCTTGCGCTTCGATTCTTTCGCTGCACTCTTGTCCCTAATCGACGAGAAATTCTGAACGCGATGGAAAAGGGGTCGTACTTCTTTCTGCACATCGCTTTTGCCGGTAACCACAGGAAAATGCCCGTGTTGCAACAGCTCGCCAAAGTGGTCAACTCGGTGGTTCTTCCAGTCATCCACGCGCGCGCATAAATCCTCCAGCGCCTCTGCCCTAAGTTCTCGATCAACTGCCGAATTGGCCTGCATAAGGACCCGATTTGATGCCTCGATACCTGCTGTTAAGTCTGCCTTGGTCTCCTCGTCCGCGCCTGTCTTGTCGCGCAAGTCCTGTGTTAAAGTAAGCATGCGTCCAGCGCTTGGTCCGGTCGGTAGCATACCTTGAGCAGTAAGGGATACTTGACCAGACGCTGCATTGGTTTCAAGAGAAACCCATCTAGAGTATTAAAGTCAACAACAACAGGATGTTCTGCTAGAATAATTTTGTCAAACTCCTTCATAGCAATAGCTGCTGCTTTTCGCTGGTTTGCGATGAATGGTTGGTAGATCCCAAAGGCCTCCTCATAGTTGGTGAAGGGAAGTCCCCATTCTTGCCTATCGTCTGGTTGAGAATTTGTCGTCTCAATCTTGATCAGAAATCTTCTTTGGAAATCCAGTATTGCGTTAATGTTGAGGAATATGTCGTGCACAACATCTCCGGGGATGACTCCCTTCTGTTCTATCTTCTTCTTCAACTCGTGAAGATTCTCCAAATCCTGAACGTATTTGCGCTCCGTGTCCACAAGTTCTCGAACGACATGGTCCCTGTAGCTCATTTGTGATCCTGCCATAGCTGCTGCTGGTACCGCATCGTTCTTCTCGGAGGTCAGGAGGTTTCCTTTCTGTTCCGCAACGTCGAGGACAATGTTTATAACTTGGGTGACCTAGGGAAATGATTAACAGAGATCAAGAGCTCACGAGGTGAAAGCATGATGATGGAGTTTGTGAATAATCCACTGAACCAATATACGGCTGTCTTCAGAGAGGTGAGTCTCTAGTAACGCACCTTGACGAAACCGGTCGTATCATCACCGAATAAATCCTGCAGCGAGAAGCACTCCCCAGGAGGCAGCTTCAGGTCGCCCTTCAAACATGCTTCTACGAATTTGAAGGCTGCAATTTTTGGTCTTTTTGCCTCGGGTAATTTTTCATCAATCTTCAAGGGTTCGGGGTGCTTCAGCGAGTTGTAGATAGTTAATAACGGAGTTCCCTTCCGCAGACACCTCCACAGTGAGGACACCGGGTCCATGTCCTCCCCCTCGTCCTCACTGTCCGAGTCATTGAGATGCGCGTCGAAATCCGGCACAGTCGCCAATCTCTGCCGCAAGTTCACACATATCTGATATAGAGATCTCGAGGCATCTGCCCTCTGGTTTATGATGTTGTTGGTTGCTACGACATTGCCGCCATTCTGAGGCATCTGCGGAGGAGGAGGTTGCGATTGTGGTACGAGGGTGGCCGAGCTGGTCATGGACGACAGCGAAGTCGACGAGGATGAGGTGAAGGCGGTGGAACCAGAGAGCTGGGAGGATCGCGAGCTATGGCTCATGGTATGGCTCAACCCGGGGAGGCCATTGTTAGTATTTCTGGCGGTGTTGAAAACCGGCGCGGTGTTGGTTCTGGTGAGGGGTCCATGAGACTGCGCCATATGATGGTGGGTGGTGGCAACAGATGACATGAACAAAGATCGCGAGGGTGTAGAGTGGTGGTGGTATTGGTGGTAGTGTTGATGGTTGTGAAGGTCGGCATTCAAAATTGCATCTGAAGTGATGGAAGAAGATAGGAGGTGGTGGATAGGAGATTGCGATACGGGGGAAGGGGGAGGGGGGGAGGTGTGATTGTGTGTTGTGGTGGTGGTGGTGGTGGAGGAGGATGAGGAGGGTGAGGAGGAGAGTGGGTGGAGAGTCTGGCCGATTTGGTTTGGTTTGGGTTCTCGAGATTTGGGGAGTTGGATGGCTGGGATGGGGGGAATGGGGGATGGGGGATGGATTTGAGTGGTTAAGAGTGGTTAGAGTGAGATGGTTAGGGGTGTGGGAAGTTTTTGAAGTTTGAGGGAACGGCGGCAGAGGGGGAGTGTACAGTACTGTATCTTCCCTTGGGCTTTTCTTTGGTTTTACTTTACATGTACTGTACCGTACTGTACTTTCTTTGGCTGCTTTACGTACTGTAGTGTGTACTTCGTACCTTAATCCCTCTCCTCCTTTCTCAGGGGTCTGATCTGATCTGGTCTGGTCTGATCTCCCCCTCCTCCTATCTATCTAGCAGCGTTCCTCACTTCGACCCCCCTTTAAACCCCCTTACCCTTACTGTACCCAAGTTGTATTTCGTATGATATGTTATATATATATTGTAAGTTGTAAGTTATGGGGACTTTCTCTCTGTTTCAAACTGCATGGATGGGTCTGCATTGGACTTTCATTGGACACTCTCACAATGTCCGTGTTCTATTTTCTCTACCTCAGGCTCTCACACCACTTTGTACCCAATTTATGCGCCGGCCTTCACTTCCTGACTCCATTCCACTCAGGCTGCAATCGCATGTGCAGGTTGTACGTGTAATTCGAGAGGTGAATAATATCTGCTGCTTGTTTAACTCAAAAACAGGGTCGTAGGGTAGGCAAGTTAGGGCTTCTCAGACTCGTCCTCTTCCTCTTCCTCTTCCTCTCACGTAGACGATGTAGTACCGTCAAGTCAAACCCACTCACCTATCCCATACCTTCGTACTAACACCCCAAGAACTCCCCAGAACTCAATCCATATGCCCTCCATATCATCCATACATGTACCATTCCACACCTCGCAAAATAAACAAAAAAAAAACAAGGTGCAATACAGTAATGCCCACAGCTGTGGCAACTTCAACAGGTCCTATGATTCTCCGAATCTTGGTTCACGATTAATACGAGTAGGCCTTCCCCAGCGCAACGTCGTCACTGGTCCACTCACCACTTCGCTACCAAGCATAAGTATAACCTTACCTCCTCCTCCCATCACGGTCGAAAACTCAAGGTGTAAGTATCGTGACTGTTGTCGCCGCCAACCTCGAGTCGGCCCCTGGTTGTTGTTTACGATACATTCCTTGCGCTCCGGCAATTAAGAATACTGTAAGCGGTGTCTGATTCAGCGAGACAGCACGCACGTCCCCACCACGTCTGCATCCACTTCTACACATCCTCGCTCTCCGCACCCACGCCCGCCTCCAGCCTCGAGCCTCGTCCACCTCACTCGCCTTGCTGCAGAGGAATTTGCGATATAAACGCACACATTCCTTCGACCAGAATACACCGGACCCAGATCTCTTTGTGGCGTTGATTCTGTGCGCAGTCGGCCGATGACGGCAAGACGGTGGTTATGGCGGGCACTATAACATCTTACGAGGGCTCCCCTCAGGACGAAGGATACAGCGAAGACCCTTTAACTATCGGTAATTCCGAGTCTCTGCCATCATGGGTAGCAGACATGTCGGTGGCAGAACAAATGGGTATGTTGGGATTGAAGAGTCTGCGCACAAGAGACCCGACGAGGCTGACCTCATGGTAGAATATGTAATGGCCATCGTGAACCGCCTTCCCACGTCCCAAGTTGCCGAGATAGTCAGACGGCTTCGACCTCGCCTCTACATTAATTTCTTTAATTATCTACCGCCAGAAGTGTGCTTGAAGGTCCTCGGTTTTCTCGATCCCGCATCCCTGATCAATACCACTCGGGCTTCTCGAGAATGGATGATTCTGGCACTGGATCGCAAGCTATGGGAGCAACTATATATTTTAGAGGGATTCAAAGTCATCACATCAGAGGTAGAAAGGTTCGAGGCGGGACTGAACATGGATCTGCAAAGTATGGACCGGTCAAGACCAAGTGGCCAAAGTCATGATGATGGACATGCAAGCAAGAGACGAGCCACGCCGCAACGAATTCTGCCAGGCTTGCAGGTAGATGTTGATTCCGAGATGCCTGACGTAGATGGGGCTGGACGAAGCCAGACGTCTATATTCGGAGGGCGAATGACCAAGGAGCCTGTTTCCACCAGACCGGATATGGATACTCCAATGCTTTCGCCCCAACCATCATCTTCTGGAGCCGCTCGATTCTCAAACAGGCCAACCAAAAGTATACAAGGCAGACCGACACCTCGCACATCCACTGGATCGTCTACTGCTCCTGTCTCAATTCTGTCTTCGCTCGTAGTTCTTGATCAGTCAGACAATAGACGAAAGTTGAATTGGCAATACCTCTATTCCCAAAGGCGACGGCTGGAAGCGAACTGGGAGGCTGAGAAATACACTAATTTCCAGTTGCCGCATCCAAGCCATCCCGAGGAAGCTCACGAGGAATGCATTTACACTATTCAACACTCTGGGAAATACTTGGTCAGTGGAAGTCGAGATAAAACCCTCCGGATATGGGATTTGGATACCCGAAGACTTGTACGGCTGCCTTTACGTGCACATTCCGGCTCAGTTTTGTGTCTTCAGTTTGACGCTGATCCAGAAGAGGATTTGATCGTATCTGGCAGTAGCGATGCTACAATAGTGCTGTGGAAATTCTCCACTGGTCAAGTGATTCAACGGCTTAGGAAAGCACACCGGGAATCGGTTCTCAACGTACGATTCGATAAACGAGTCCTAGTTACTTGCTCAAAGGATAAGACCATCAAGATTTTCAACCGAAGGCCATTGAATTCAGGAGACCGGGGCTATCCGGGCGTGAATCCAGTCCCGACGTATCTCAATAATTATGGATTCAACCCAGCTCCATCAGTCGGACTTCCCATGAAACCAGCCTATTCAATGATCGGATGCTTAGAAGGTCACGGTGCTGCCGTCAATGCAGTTCAAATTCATGGCAATGAAGTTGTCTCCGCTTCTGGGGACCGGACTGTCAAGGTGTGGAATTGGACAGATCAAACATGCGTACGAACCTTGCTTGGACACCAAAAAGGTATCGCTTGTGTTCAGTACGATGGACGACGGATTGTCAGTGGTAGTAGCGACAATGAAGTCAAGATTTTCGACAGAGAGTCGGGTCTGGAAGTTGCAAGTCTTAGGGCGCACTCCAATCTGGTGCGAACGGTCCAAGCAGGATTTGGCGATTCTCCATACAGTGCCGAGGAGGACAAAGCAGATGCCAAGGCTATCGATTACGAGTATTTTAAAGCAGTAGACTCGGGAGAAATTCCTAGAACAGTCGTATTACAGCGAGGCCGGCCACGTAATGCTGGATCCCGAAAGCCCGAGGATATCACTGCGTATGGTGCAAAGATACCACCTGGAGGAGGTGGTGGCAGATTTGGCCGCATTGTTTCAGGATCGTATGATGAAACAATCATCATCTGGCGAAGAGACAAGGAAGGTGTTTGGAGAGCACAACATACACTGAGGCAAGAAGCGGCTGCTCAAGCTGCAGCCAGATCAATCGCGGAAGAAAGAAGCAGGACTGACGATAGCATTGCAAGCCAGTCATCGCATACATCCGCGCCAGCGGATCCTACTCCAGTACTGCCTCTAGATGTCGATGCACCACTTGTGCCCTTCGCCCCAGGGTCTGAGTCGTACTATCGCCATTTGATCGATAGCAACGTTCCTTCAGGTGGTCGTTTATTTTTGCAACAGCTTCTACAGGCTCATCCTCAGATCATGACCAACGTTTCTCTTGTGGATCGCATCAGGGAGCTGATACCTCAAAGCTCAACGCATGTCCTCGACAGCATACTAGCCGACCTCTCTCAATACGCCGACCCCTCCTCAACTGCTCAAGCAGGTCCATCAACCTCAGCATCAGCCATCGCCCCTCAACCTCAAGCCGTCCAGGCCATTACCACCGCCTGGCAGCCAACCCTCCCCGTTACAACACAACCGCAACCATCCGCCTCTACCCCTGTCCCGACCCAACAGCCAATCGACTTTCTAAATGCTACAGCGCCAGCACTTCCGATAACCTCAGCCTCAATGCCCACTCCAGTCGCCGCAAACACCCTCACACACCCAATCAATCCAGCGCCGGCTCCTCATCAACACCACCACCATCTCCCAACGAACATGGCTCGCGTCTTTAAACTACAGTTTGACGCGCGCCGCATCATTTGCTGTAGTCAAACAAGCACCATCGTCGGCTGGGATTTTGCGAATGGTGATGAGCAAATTATTGAGGCGAGTCGGTTCTTTGCTCCGATCGAGTAGTGCCAGACCGTTCCACGCCAAGAGGTGAAAGATGCGCTTGAGGATTGGTATCTCGGTGGTAACTTGAAAGATGGAGATACGTATGAAACGTGAGTATGAGAAACAAGAAGAAGCATATTTGTATCTAGTATCAAAAACACAGCCCGGATGAGAGAAAAGACCTGGCATATGACATATATAATTGATGAATTTTTTCTATCTCTCTCTCTCTCCCCTCAAAGTTAGCAGCATAATTAGCATACATAACGTATTCTACGAAATTTCTTCCATCGCAAAAATCGATTAATTTTCTCTCTTCTTTCTTTTCTTTTTCCTCCTCCCAAAACTTGCTACAGCTCTTCACGACGGGACGTCCTTGAGATGATATATCCATTTCAGTTCTCAACGAAATCACCCTAGTATACTAGTATATGTATTGGATTCTTCGCGATATAGTTGGGGATTATATGTTTTGGTTGTGCGTGTGTGTGGTGGAGGGCGGGAGGCGGGGGTGGTGGGGGGAGTGTAGGTAAATTAAGTAAGTTCAGCAGAGAGGGTGTGGTGTTCAGGGGAAGGAAGGGGAAGGAAAAAGGACAGGGAAGGGAAAAGCTCCAGCGTTTATCATGCGAGAAATACTACGGTCCAGGGCTGGATTGTAGTATCGAAGCTTTACTTTACTTCGTACTTGACTTCTCGCTATAAAAGAGATAAAAGAAAGCACCAGCTCCAGACTAGCAGGCTTTTTACCTCTTAACAAATTAAATCCTATTTGAAATCCAATCGTAAACCAAAAAGAAAAAGAATTCATCTTTCTGCTTTTTTGAATCTATAGCTAGCTATACAAGTACAGTCCCATGATCCAATCCTGATTCCCTATCGATACGATATCTTTCTATTCTATTCTATTCTATTCTATTCTGGTACCTCGGGTCTAGAATCAAGATTCAGGATTCATGATTGCAATGCTTTTCAATGTTTGTTTCTCTTGAGTTTTATTAAACCTCGGCAGGCTTATCATGCTCATGCTGGAGTGATATGTATATTGCTAAATTCAAAGGGTGGAAAATGTTATATGATATGATGGGAGTGGAGTAATATATAAAAAATATTAATTGGTTGAAGCTACTCTTTGCTTTTGATCTTCTCCTTCTCCTCCTCCCCCTTCCCCTGCCCTTTAAACAGCAGCGAATCTAGCGATATCGATTCGAATTTCGAAGCTATAAAATCAGAAGAAGTGCGACGAGAAAGAGAGATACCGATATCGATATCACTGGATGCATTAACACAACCTGCGAATTAAACTCGGCAGGGAATTCGAAGCAGACTATAATTTTTCTACTTGAAATGAGGTGTAGAATGGTTTTGGATAGGAGTGAAATCGTGTGTCGGGGGACGGGGTAGCTCTGGGGTGGTCTAGTCTGGTTTGTTGATGTTGATGTTGATGTTGAATTGAACTTTGAAGGTACGTGTGGGTGAGCTGTATATATCGAATATTGGGTATTAATGGAGATGGGAGAGGATTAAGTTGACTGCATAGTACGTAATGATTTCTAGACACATATGAGCCTTTTCTTATACATTGTCTATTGCTTGCCGGTAGCTGATTCCTTTTCGATAGCTCCTCCTGCCTCTATTCTGCTTCACCGGCATGAGTTTGTAATATGTCGATCATGGATCTTTCTTGCGTTGTAGCTTTCGACTTACTTAAAGCCTAGAGCCTAGATATTCCTCTTAGAGTCTCCATTGGAGGTCGGGACTCGGTGAGGAGTTAATACCATTTGAGCGGTTGGGTTGATGGTTTGGGGAGTTTTTGTGGCAGCTGAAGTCAATTGTAGAGGCTCTCATGCTTCGTGTTAGGTTGCAGGTCTCTGAGGTGTTTGTTCGTTCGATGTATGGTATGGAGCGCGGAAGATGGCTGATACAATTTCTCGGTTTGTTGTTGAACTTCGTTGGCAGCTTGATTGGAGGCAGTTATGAGTTAGGGAGGAAGAGAAGGTTGGTGTAGTAGTGTAATGTCGACATCCCCACGGTATTTGTCGCTTCACTATTTGATTCTATCGTCTCGTTTGGATACTAGCAACGGATTAGTTTCATGATTATGAAGGAGGCGCACTGTTGATCCTGACCTTGTCTGCAGTTCCTCTTGACAGTTGAAACAGGGCCATATCTTGAATCAGTAGCTGCAGGATGTCATTGTGTTTGGATTTGTTTCGACTCTCCAATAAACCTCCTTCATCTAGTAGTAGTCTCTTCTGATCGGTGCTGAATATACTCACATGTCCTGGATTAGTAGAGTTGCATTTCCTTTATCAGGGCCTTATCTCATTCTTTTAAAAATTACATAATTATACAACATATCTCTTGCTCGAAAGCATCCATTCCTATCTTCAAAATTAGTTCTTGTACATATCAAGTGCATCTTGGATGCTAAGTACTTACTGAGCCACGGCCACCCCCCCCCCCCTAACCCCCATCATCTTGTCAAACTCAAGCTATAAGTTCACAGTCAGAAAACCAAGATCAATATACACAATATGATATTGAAAGTAAAAAAAGGAGAGCAACTCACGAACTCGGCCCACGCACTTATGGCGTTGCCTCCTGTTCACACAGCAAGCGCAAGCACCCCCAAACAACCCGGCGACACTCACGCATCTAGTAAACACCCCGCCGCTACGGCAAGGGGTGCACATCTGCGTGAGTGCCTCCACGCCCACACAGTACACCAGATTGGCGTCGTTATACGAAGCCTGGCTGCTGCCAACCGGGCTCTGTCGAAGATTGGGCCGCAGCTCAATCTGGCGGACCGGGACTCGCAATCGCAGGGTCCTGGCAGCGCCAGTTCCCGCCCAGGCCTGGACGACCTGGGTTGCGGCCGAGCAGGGAGTGCCATCCTGAAGAGAAAGGATATTAGTTCTGAAGTTCACTTTGTGGATTTTATATGAAGAAGATGTTTGTTGATGTTGCTTACTGCGAGATGGGCGGGAGCGGCTGGGAGCTAGGGGGTTTGTATGTTAGTAATAGGTCCATATATAGTACTGGGGATATGGAAACTTACTCCCACGGCTGGGACGGGGTATGCTGGGACGAGTGGTGCTGACTATATGCTACATAAGTTCATGTTCAGGAGAGACCACCGGGTATTTTTGTTTCGGAAGTACTTACTGCAACCACCGCCAAAGCCTAGGAGCCTGGTTAGCAGAGAACATATGAATGGATATCAAGAGACACTTACAACCGGAGCAACAGGACCGACATTGGGCTTCGACAATTGTTAGCATTTGAGACTAGTTGTAAGCGCTTATCTTGTACTCACGTTGACGGCTGGGGGGAGGGCGGGAGCGGCGGCCGGGACAGCAACGGGGCCAGAGAGAGTAGGAGGGGGAGCGAGGGGAGTCGGGAGAGGGAGAGGGAGAGGGAGGGGGAGCAGCGGGAAAGGGAGCAAGGGGGAAGGGGCTGGGAGGGCCAAGAGAAAGGGGTCGATGAGACCAAGGTCAAAAGGAATTTGACCTTGGGCCACCTGGGGCTCTGGCGCGGCCAGGACGCGAACGGCAGGACGAACATCCTACAAGGCATCGCGTTAGCAATGCCAAAAGAGCTCTCATGAGCAGATCGATCTTACCTCCTCCACCTCCACCTCGGACTCGAGCTCGAGCTCGTAGTAGGGACCCGAAACCCGGTTGACCAGCTGGCCAACCGGATAGGGGTTTGGGTTCTCGGTGATGGCGCGAACCATGGTGACCGAGAAGATAGAGTAGGTAGGTTGGAGTTGGGTGAGAGATGGTTCTTTATAAAGAGTTCTTTAGAGGTGGTCTTTGTGATGATCTGGGTGAACTGCGTGCGTGAAGTTTGGTGAAGTTTGGGATTGGTGTGGGGAAGAGCTTTTGTTTACTTGTAAGGCTCCAAGCGAGGATCTTTTTGAGGCGTCGATTCCGAACCAATGGATTCATTCTGCACTACCCTACTAGGGTGATAACTTCGGACATATATGATGCCTGATTATGGTGACAAGATTTGGTTTATCCTTGTTCTCTTCTTTGGTCTAACAGTTGGTTCAATTGAATGAGATAGAGCAGAGAGAATGGATCTTGGGATATATATATAATGCTCCTCGTTTTAGACACTGGTTTCGGGCAATCAACTTGTGTGCAAGAGAGATTTTGACACAAGATATTCTCCATGTCTATCCAACTGACTTAGACTACAATTCAGAGCTTTTGGGTTCTAATTAAAAGATTCTTGTTGAAGTGTTGCGAGGGTCAAACATGACTGGTGTTTTTCAACTTCACCTAATCTCTTGCTCGAATCCAGGCTATATGTGTTTACAGGTATCACAGAACAGGCTACCTTAGTAGTACAAATACTGTCAGGCTTTGGTTCAGAAGCATAGACTCTTGACAACATATTAATTGTACCACCAACAACTTTCCCCTGTTTTGATCACATGATCGGCCCCCTTTCTCATACTGTAAGCGAACTCGAGGATAATGATCACCAATGCGCCTGTTGGAGTGATACATGCTAGAAAAATTGACAGTTCTGTAGATTGATAACTGAACAGAATATAGCGAGAATTTTTAGCACCGTCTTGAGAATCTTTGGGACGATGGATTCGGGACGATACGAGTGGTCAAAGCAAGGACGCATTTTCGTTCGTTGAAAGGACCAGCACAACAATTCAAGTGAAGTAGAGACCACATCACCACAATAGCAACAATAGAAATGCTAGAATGACTGGTATTTCTGACAGCGATATACCTGCTCTTTATTTGACAGAAACCATTCTCCAGCCCCAGCACACTTCCTTAACCATTAACCCCTTTCTCCTCTTTTCCATACCAATTAAATAGGAAAGGCACACCGAGATGATGATTGTCAGCAAACCTATATCATGTTTATGGTATCGTGCGATAGTTTCATCCCTTAAAAGCTGCCACCTCTTCTTAACCGACGTGTTAAAATGCCTCTCGCTGGGATCTTTCTGTCCACACTAAATACAGCAATCTTGCTCCAGGTTATAGCCGGCGTTGTAAATGGGATACTTGACAGAGGATGCCAGAATCATCATGTCGGATCTCTATGCTGCCACTTTATTTACCCTTCTTGTTTTCCTGGTAGATGGAGAGGGTCCTAGTAGTTTTACCGGCTTTTAACTTCTGTGTTATGGCCTGAGAAGCTCTATTGTCCGTGGTGAATCCGATTAGCAATAGCTTGGGTGAATAAGGAAGGATTAAATCGAAGATTGACTCGAAGATTAACCTGACACAGTTTGATAGAAAAGAATAGACAGTGGCTGAGTGTGGTGTGGCTGTGGATCTCAAACAGAGCAAACAAAATGCAAACAGAGCAAACAAAAGCAAACAGGGACACAAACAATTCGCTTTCACATGACTTAACTCAAGCAAACACTGCAAACAATGCTTAGCGAGACTAGCTCCAAACCATTCCTCGCCCAAGTATAAAAGGTCTCCTCCTCCTCGACCTTCTTCTCAAAATCATACTTACCTTCTTGGAAGCTGGCCGCTCAACAATGGCTTCGCTTGCGATACGAAACCTCCATTGCACATCGGGGAGTTGAGAATCGTCGAATATCCTTCGGGGTCTTCGTCGGGGGAATTTTTGATTGCGAACTCTTCGTTCTACGAAGACAACTTTTTTTTCATTGAGATCTGGACCTTGTGTTTGGACTTGAAGAAGATTCATTGTTTGTGGGCCCTCGATTTCGAATCTGGCATGGAATCAATATGGTGCCTCAAACTGTGTGGCCGAGCCTGCTTACACAAAGGACATCGCTTGAGCTACGTGGCGGTGACACGTTGCTTTCGCAATACTACAGAATAACATGATCGGTCCTTATATTTATTCTACTCGAACAAGGCATAAAGGACAGGCTGGGTATTCCTGATGGTTAGCTCTCGGCCTACCTTCTCGATCTGCTGGCTTCGTGATAGCACCACTAACTCACCATAACCTCCCGTCTTCCCGCAACAAGACCTCCACTTCCCGCCCTTCCCCACAATCAAGGAAGGTACAGTACGATTCTGAGGTCGATCTGCCGGTAGACTTGCTTCTCGGCATTCTTTCAACCTGCTTTCGCGCCTTAACCTTTCCTTGACGGTCGTTACGAGCAGCGCTGATAGGATGGTATAACGTGGAGGACCGCCGTCAATTCTCCCTAGGACAAGTTTCCTCATCTACAGGCCGTCTCAGTACAGATACACCATATACCGAACCCCGCATCATGATCGATACTTCATGCACAAACACATCATCGAAGCGCCTTGGAGTGCAGCGCTCTGAAGATATCACAAGGTGAGGGTGTCCTCTCGGGAATGGTAAGTAAGGCAGGTCGAACCTCTCACTTTTTATAAATCTCTTTTACTCTCTACAAATATCCTTTACAGTACTCTCGCGATGGCTATGAACGTGGCTGGCAAGACAGCCATTGTAACGGGAGCTGGCTCCGGGATTAACCTAAGCTTTGCGATCAAACTCCTCAATAAAGGATGCAATGTCGTCTTCGCAGATCTCGCCCTTCGCCCAGAAGCAGAAGCCGCAGTAGCTGAATACCCACTGACTTCCGCTGGCGCAAAGGCTGTCTTCCAAAAGACCGATGTGACAGACTGGGCACAGCTCGACAAGATGTTCGCAGTAGCAATTGAGCATTTCGGAGGCGCAGAGATTGTCTGCCCTGGAGCTGGCGTCTACGAACCCGTATGCTTTCTTTCCACACATGTTCTACACATCTAATGACTCTGCAGCCCTTCTCAAACTTCTGGCATCCACCCGGCACTCTCTCCTCGAAAGACGACCCCTCCACCTCACGCTATGCCCTCCTCGACATAAACCTCACGCACCCCATCCGCGTCACCCAGATGGCAATCTCCCATTTCCTCTCTCAGAAGAAACCCGGCTCGATCGCACACATAACCAGCGTCGCTGGACAATGCCCTTACTTTCCTACCCCCGTCTACGTCGCCACAAAGCACGCCATTTCCGGCTTCGTACGGTCCCTGGCGAATCTCGAGTTTCCCCCGACTGAGACTGGGCTGCCGAAGATCAGGGTCAACGCTGTGGCACCCGCGAGGATCCTCACACCGCTGTGGACTGATAATCCAGATAAGATGAAGATGGTGGGGGATAAGCCAGGGTGGGTCACGCCCGAGGATGTCGCCCAGGTTATGATGGACTTGGTGGAGAAAGAGGAGAATATTGGGGGTACGATACTTGAGGTTGGCAGTACGGTCCGCCGGATCGAGAAATTTAATGATCCCGGGCCGAGTGCGGGGGGGAATCTCGTAGAGAACGATGCAGGAGCTGAGGATGATATGTGGGTGAGCTTAAAGAAGCAGTTTGATGGGATGTAAACTCTCGAATGCAACGAACTGTCTTTGCCGATAGTATCATCTATACTAGTTATCCCTCCATTCAACCCCGTCCACTTCTTCTATCTGCATCAATTTCTACTTTGCCCTCTTGAGTTAAATCCATTGAGAAGTACTCTACCAGGCAGACTCGCCAATGCTCTTTATTAGAAGAACCTTTAATGACTCTGAATTGAGGATGACACTTTCTTCAAATCCAAACACTCGGATGCTAAGGCCGGAAACAATACCTCTACACATCCTTTCCAAAAAATTGCTAAAGTCTACTCGGACTTCATCTCGATCTTAAACGTCTCTCTTTTTGATGGGGATGAAGTATATTTTGATCTTACCCCCTGGGTTTTTTTCTTCGGAGAGGAGTTTAGAAAGAACGGGTTACTTAAATCATTGATTACTCCAAGATAAAACCTATGTTCTGTGGTCCGTCTTCACTGATGTCTGAGGATGGAAGCTGGCTGGCTCTAGGCTTGTAATTTCGTTGATTTACTTTACTTGCCTGAGTGAAGTTCTTGGTATCTATTCCCTGGAAGATATCTTAGCCTAGCAGTGACTCTTATAACTGTTCGCTTTCATTTATTCCTCCCTACCTATAACTAATAACTATTTCAATAAATTTCTATCCTTAGCACTACCTACCCTTCATAATGACATCATTCCCCTTTCTCGCCCTTGGCTAAGCCCCTCAACTGCTCTCTTCTATCTCTTGATTCACAAGTCGTGGTGGTCATATGGATCCCTCCTTATCCTCGATAATTTCTAGTATAGTATGCTCTCCCGATACAGAAAGGAACTTGCATCCATGACCGCTCTAACGTATTGCTACATTGAGGTTTCTTTTAGGTTTGGAATATGATTGATCGTGAGATGATTGGGGAAAGAGTTTGTCGAACTAACGAAGGCGAGATTGGATGATGGCGATATTGAGCTCATTCACCTCGGGAAGGGTTTTTGGTCATGGAATTCTTGATCAGGCGCAGGGATGTAGCGGGATTAATGGCTGTTATGGGGTCTTCTTCCGTCCAGCGAGTTGGCCCTCCTTCGACTCCATCTCTCATACTCATCCCATACGAAGGAGACTGTTCGAGAACTTCGGCTGCAAAGCGATCCCACAATGAAGAATTTTGAGGAAACTGGAATGGAGGTACAGACCCGGCCGTCGTCTCGCAGAGACCATCAAGATCTGGGACAAGCATTCTTTCTCCCAGATATACATACCTAAGGGTTCAAGACACTCTGTGGTAAAATTGGCAACACGACGCCTGAAGTATTTTGCATGTCTTCCAAGTGTTAGGTACTAAGTCGCAATGTATTCTGCCCCGACTTCGATTATGCCAGCAGTTAGACCACTCGGATCAGTATAAGGAAGAGTATATCGGCGGAAGGCAAAGGTGAGAAATAGGGCTAGAAAGTGGCTCTCGCATTTGAGGTTGCAATTCGATTGGGATATTGCGAAGCGGCATCTTCATCGAACGGATATTTTGGTTGCTCGATATATGGTGTAAGCTTTTCAAGGATTTCGTCTAAGAGCATCGGGGAGCAGGCTACGAACTGACGACGTTAAGACCCCAGGCGTTGATGGCCTTTGACCTGCCGAGTAATCTAGTCTTGAATTGCTTCATACCTTGTTTAGGGAAAATGCGCATCTTTTACTTCTGGGGAGTCGTTATGATGTTTGCTGCAACTGTTATGGTCCTCAGCTCCTGGCTTGTCGATTCTCGATCGGGCGACTGAAATGACCCCCTTTCTTTAGCGAGAGATTACTGTATTCGACACCACGTCACCTTTTCCCAAAGGACTGACTCACTGGCTGATATTTACAGTATGGTCAGTTCAGGCAATTTCCGATATGCTCATTTCCCGTACTGGTACTGTACCAACTAGTTCTCGCGGCCCGTAGTCTGGTTCTTCACTATCTCGAGCCTGTCAGGCATCGTCGGCTCGCAATTCATTGAAATGAGACGAGGTTGCCGCTGACTGCGCTGACGACGGGCGGAGAGAACTTCGATAGCGTGCAGCAGGCATACATAGCATGTATTCAGGAGTTTGAGCGTATATAGCTGCATGTTCACTTAGGTCTTCATGAAGTTAGTACCTGCAAACTCATCATCAATCATCACGAACTTCGGCTTCGTGGCCTTCCCGAAGGAATCAATTGTCCAACATTCCTCTCATCTTAGTGGGGGTGATTCTCGGCATCATCTTCAGCTTGAAGTTTCAGTTTTGTGCTCGCTTATGGCCCGTCGACGGCCAAATGCGTAGCTCTGCCGAAAGAGGGTCTCCAAATTGATTCCCTCTCATACTGTAGCTTTCCCTTAGCCTACGAAAGAGGTCGGAATGATCACTAGGGATATTCTGACTCGGGATTAGGGTACGCGAGAAGAAGGTTTGGACAGGAATCAAATCCGCGTTGAATAACAAAGGAAAAATATTGATCAAATCGCGAACTTGCAAACGACGATGCTTCATGCGCTTAAGCGCGCTGAATATTACATTGACCAACTGACTGTCATTCCATTTTTTGCCGCGTCTGTCTTGACACTTAATAATAACATGTAGTGCAGTTGTTGGGACGATAGTGACAATCGAAACTACTATGATTCGACGCCTCAACAACCGGAACTCTTTTTTTTCAAGAGGGTCATATTTTTCGCCCCCATCCTGCAAAGCAGGCTTCTAAAACACGACCAAGGACCCGGATAGTCAAGAGCTGCTAACTGCCTTTATACTAAATGTGGCACCTCGACTCACTTAGCTCACTCAGAGCGCCACTTTGTCGTGTCCTGCCCCGCCAGGAACAACAATGCGTCCGAAAATAGTTGCCGCACCTTTGTTCCATCCAATAAAACTCTTTGCCGCAGAGAGCCATGGTATCTAGATAACCAATCATATACACAATCTGCACACCATGCCAATCCGTATCTGGGCCTAAAAGAGAAGCTTACGATAAGAGCTGCGCTGCCTTGAAAATCAACAAGAAAAATTTGTTTATCTTAGCACCCCGAGCCGAGCTAGCAGGACCTGATCAGCTAGGGAACAGGAAAGTTGGAAAAAGTGGGAGACGAACGGAAAATAATGAGGAGTTCATGTTTGGAAGTGGAGAATCTATGATGAAGAGGAAACTGGAGGGACAAGATGGAACGAGGGATGAAGTGATCAATACTATACGGAGTAGATTTTATATGTCTATTATTTTGTTTGTTTACAGTGCGAGAAACACCATTGATAATCGGATAAATTTCACAAGCCTGCATAAAGCCTGCACAAAGCATTGACTACTAATCCCATTTATGCCCGGGATCACAACCTGATTCCGTCACTTCGCTTTCCCATCTTTTCTCCTGACTTTGCACTTCACACCCTGGCTGGCTGGCTGGCTTAGATCCCGCAGCTGTACTCTCCTCTCCGTCCTCTACCGCAGCATCCCACCCAACCTCTATCAATCATCTATCTTCCTCGCCCTCCCCCTCGTCTTGTCTTCCTTCTCATCAAGAAACTCCAAGGAGGCTCAGACCAGCTTCGTACCGCACCGCACCGCATTGCATCGTACGCATAGTCCACCGGGACTCCACACTCGTTGTATTCTCACAGCAGTCGCTACCTCGAGGAAGGAATAAGAGGAAACAAAAGAAAGCAGGAAGGGTAGGAAAGCTTGGTCTATTTCTGGGTCTGGTCAACAACAACAACAATAACAACGCCACTACAGTTCGACGCAGCCACCCTCCACGCTCGCTCAATTGTTGGTCCGCACACCTGCAACGACAAATCCACAACGTACATTATCGCAGAGTTCCATCGTTCTTCGCTGGTCTGAAGGATGTTTTCAAGAACCATTGCAGCTGCGACGCTGCTTGTCAGCCTTGCTATCGGTGTTGTCAACGCATCAGTACCTCAGATCTCTATCAAGGGAACCAAGTTCTTCTACAGCAATGGAACACAGTACTACATGAAAGGTAGGTAATTGTTAAGCTTAAATGTGACCAAAGCTGACTCTGTCGTAGGAGTTGCCTACCAATTGACACCTGAAGACCCTCTGATCGATACCGAGCAGTGCCAACGCGATGCCTCCCTCATGGCCACATTAGGCGCAAACGTAATTCGTGTCTACCATGTTGATCCAACAGGAGATCACTCTGGCTGCATGACCGCATTCGCAGACGCTGGTATCTATTTATTAGTGGATCTGGATACCTTCGATACCGCTATCGATCCAGTAAATTAGCTCCCATCCATCTGCACACTCAAGAGAATCCTGACTGACAAATCTACCAGGTCAAGACATCCTGGAACCAATCCCAATTCGATGCCTTCGCCGCAGTACTTGATGCTTTTCACGCCTACGATAACACCCTAGGCTTCTTCGTTGGCAACGAAGTTATCGCTCTCAACAACCAATCCCTCGCCGCTCCCTACATCAAAGCCGCGGCTCGAGACATGAAATCCTACCGCGATTCTCAAGGTTACCGCAAGGTTCCCATTGGCTACTCTGCAGCAGATATCTCCGAGCTCCGTCCCATGCTACAGAACTACTTGTCCTGCGGTAGTAACACCTCCGAAAGCATTGATTTTTTCGGTCTGAACGCCTACGAATGGTGCGGTGACAACACCATGGCCACTTCAGGCTATAATACACTCAATGGCTATGCGGAGACTCTCAATGTCCCTATTTTCTTCTCCGAGACTGGCTGCAACACTGTTCAACCGAGGACTTTCCAGGACCAGAGCGCGATCCTAGGTTCTGATATGGATGATATCTGGTCCGGAGCTATCATCTATGAGTGGATTGAGGAAGCCAATAACTATGGCCTCATTTCCTACGGTCCAACCGTAGCAGCAACAGTCGTCGCATCAGGAGTCGAAGGTGGTTTCTCCCGTAGCGGCACCCCCACACCAGTCGCGCCTGATTTCACGAATCTCCAGAATGTCTGGAAGACCCTCCATCCCACAGGTGTGACGTCTTCCGCGTATACCACATCCATTACCCCTCCTGCTTGCCCTAGCTCGACTGCGGGCGGCTGGTTGGTCAATGGCAATGTGAAGCTGCCGAGCATTGGCCAAGTACTGCAAGTTACCACAACCACTGCTGCTTCTACGAGTTCCACCGGTACAGCGACGGGGAGTGCGGCAACACCCTCGAGTACGAAGGGTAGCGCTAACGGCGGGAAGGAGATTGCCGGCATGAGCGCTGGGCTTGTAGCAGTCATGCTGGGCTTTATGTGGTTTTTGTAATGGCCGGTAATTATGCCAAGTGCATATTCGACTCTGATTTGTAAGAAGATGTCTGTGGGAGCTGGGAGGTGGTACGGTACATAAGAGAGACGCGTGTTGTGTTTTTGATTTGAAAGTTTTGCATGAGCGCATGATAGACAAAGCGCGGCGTTGGCAGGCGTTCATCCCATGGGACTTTGGTTTCCTTGGAGTCTTTGGCATTTCAGGAGCGGCATTTGAGAAGCATTGCGGTTTCCGAGAAACTGGCGGGAGGGGGAGAGGTGTGGAGGATATTAATGGATGCATTAGAGATACCCACGTTCCTGAGAAATGAAAATGAAAGGTGGTGTTCAAAGGCCGTCACATGATATGGAACTGGAGCAAGTTTGTGCATGTACATGAACATCATACTGACCTCTTATCCCCAGGGCGCCTGGTTGAATAAGCAAGTCAATGAGGGTAGTATGGCCATGTTCATTATAGAGGTGACAAACCAACGCCCGTCTTGCTATATATATCCAAGTGAGTGCTAACATATCAGTACAGTATCGGTGGGGAGAGCGGGAAGATAGAGGAATATCTACTAATTATCTGAGATGAGTGACTGACTGGAAGCAGAACAGGTGTGGAGAAATAGAGAAATGGGGGAAAGCGAGGAAGGGGTTGATATGAGATACGTGTTGATGGATCCGGTTCATTCATTCACTGGAACTGGAACCTCTTACCTTTCTGGCCCTGTTACGATTCCCTCCTTTCTGGTAGTGTTGACTGAGGGCTAGCTACTCCCTCTCTGGTGCAACGGGATTTTGTTGCAAGCAGCGTATAGATTCAGAGGTGAGACTTGATTTTAGAGAGGTGAAAGACACGGATTTGAAACTTTGGGTGGAAAGGATTAGAATGTGTTTGTTTGCTTTCATTTTTGTCTGCTTGCTTTCATTTTTGTCTGCTTTTGATTCAGTTGGTAGGGGTTCGTTAGTAGATTGTTTATTTCTTGATACCTTCTCATAAATTTAGTTTTGGGTTTAGGATATCTGGTGAGAGACAGTGAGGAGAAATTCAGATAACAAAAAACAGCTGTTTGACATGGCTAGTTCTTGGTTTCTTCTAGATGATGCTCATCCTGGTGTGCTCTTTTCTTGGAAAAGAGTGTCGTACAAATTCATATCCAAGTTCTTTATTTCAAATGCTTTACTCTTATAATAACTTACTACTGCTGCGCTGACAGTTGACAACAGTCGTTTGAAGATCGACAGCAGTCATTTATAAATCAACAATAGTCGCAACACTTCGCTTATGTCCTTCAATAGCAAATTCACCTTTCCAATCAGCCACCACCCTCATCTTCGGGGCTCACATTCTCTTCGCACAACATCTTTCCATTCGAGATACCCTCTCGTCAACTCTGTCAGTACGATCACCAATTCTTCCCATCAACACCACAAAACTATTGATTTCCCAAGTATGGAACAAACTTCCTCCTCCCCAGGCCCATACGAGGACCTCCTCTCCACGATCGCCGCATTCGACTCAGGCGTCCCACCTGAAGAATTCGTTTCTACACCATCCGTAGGCGACAACCTTACGTCAGAAGAATGCAATCAGACGTTTGGACATCTCGAATTCGACTTTCCAAATCCTTCTCAACCTCCCGAAGTCATTGGCACGCCCCTACCCACCGCGCGGTCCTGGAATGCTGGCGGTTTCCCCCCAGACGACTCTCCTCCTCAAGTTGAGAAACCAGGTAAAAGTTCAAAAGTCATTAAAGCAGTGACACCGCCGGCGTTCGTGCAAGACGAAACAATCCTGCCTCATATAGCTCAGCCATATGGTATGTACCTCCCATTCATGATCTTCACTTTTAGCCTTCGCCTTACTTCTACCTCCTCCAATACACCAAATACACAGAGAAGAAGAAAAAAAAGAGCTAACATCCCCACCAAAGTTCCGCCCCGTCTCAAATTCCACCAACCGGAGCTCGCACGTCTCGATAAAGAGTTCGGGAAGAGGTCGCATCCTATGCTAGATATAGATCGCATGCTTGGCAAAGGAAGTGTAGAGGCACGAGAGGGAGAGGAGGTGTTGAGTCCGAGAGCAGCAAGAGGTGTGCTAGACGCACATATGAGAGATCGATTGGGATTTGTCAAGTTGGGGAGTGACAGGCTGCAGGCTATTGTTGGGGAGCGGAATGCGTGGGATTTTGGTAAGTCTATTGTCTCTCTGTTTTTTGCTTGAAGTTTAAGTTTCTTGTTTGTCACGCGCCGTTTTGGTGTTTACATCTTTCCTTGTCCTCCTCCCTCTATGCTTCTAATCTCCAGGTCCGGTTCAGTGAGCAAGATCGCCAAGTGGAGAGGGCATCGTTTACTCCTGGGTTGTCGCCGATGCGTGGAATCGATACAGCGACTTAGTTCGGAAAGGTTCCACGATCTGCTTTCTAATAGTTCGGTTTCAAAACAAGCAACCTCGTGTCGTTCATCAAAAACTGCAACTACCCAGAACAACCTTTCTTTGGCAAACATAATCACTATCATCTCAATCACTACTTTCTCTGTCAATTATAATCCAGGCCTAGACTAACTATGGCTTCATAGAACTGCCACTAATGACCCCCCACATGAGTCCATTCAACCGCTACGCACCGGGACGTTTTCCCCCTGGCGCTATGAACCTCCCTCCATTTGGTCCTTCTTTAGGTGGGAACATCAGCGGCTTTGGTGTTCTAATTCGCAGTCCCTTGAGCCCATTCGGCCAAGGCAGCTTTGGTGGTCAAGTTGATGAGAAAACTGGCAAGGGATTGAGAGAATGGTTGCTCAGCCGAGGCAAGGAGACAGGTTCTCAGAGAAAGCGAGAGTGCAGAAGTATTTCTTTCCATGATTTCACACCCATTATGCAAACGGGTGCATACAGCAACATTCTCATGGCCCACTACAAAGGTGATGGAATGCATGAGAGGGCTGATGTCTATGAACTCGATATGTAAGTTCTGGTCAACTCAACCCCCTTCGGATATTGAGGCATATGAGAGAAAGCTAACAAACAAAACAGCCCCACGCTTTTTACCGACCCTATCACCGGCATAACAACCCATATGATCATAACCTGGCTCTGGTTCCTGATCTCTCGGCCCCTCGTATCATTTTCCGCTTCAAACACCAGCACCTATCCGCCTCACATCTCACCCGAGTACAATCTTCCGGGGAAATCCTACGCCAACTCATCCCCATACGAAGCTTCACCGGATTCATTCCATCCTCAGTATCTCGGCCCTCCACCCAACTTTACCTTTCCTATCCAGACCTCCTGGGTGGTCTTCGCTTGCCCGGCTACAAATGTAACTTGCTATGCCGACAGCATAGAAGATCCTGCTCCTCAACCGCGTCCCGTTCATCATGACCACCCCTATTTCTCCGATGGCCCTTTTGGGACCTCCCATGGTTCCCCCTGTACCTTCCATGATTCCCCAAGTATCTCCCATGGTAAGCGAACGAGGAGAGTTAGAAAGCTGGTCTCTAAGCGCCAAGACTACGACTTTTCGCACCAAGGCACCCCGCTCTTCGAGTTTAACTGCGCAGGCATGTTTTCGGTCCATCCGCGTAAAGACCTTACGTTCCTTTCTGTAGAGGGTATGGGGGGCTGGCATAGAGAGGATCCGTATGAGGGATGTGAGGAGGCAGAGTGGGAGAGCCGGATGGACAAGTGGAGTGATGAGGTTGATGGGCGAACCAAGGAGGAGAGAAAGAAGGACGATCGCATGGGCCGAGATCGCACTTTGGAGCCACCGTGTGCGTTTGAGGGGGTTTGGTGGCCTAAATTCTACGAGGGACTCTACGAGGATGAAACTAGATGGCGCAGAATCCGAGATGCGATGGCCAGAGGCAAATGCCGCGTTATTGTCAGATGGTTGGAGACTACAGATGTCGACGTTGACGAGGAAGATGGCCTTACTCATGGTATCGGAAACTCGGAGGCGAAGGCTGGCGATATGGGAAGTAACAGCGTCGGTCTCGGTGTTAAATTCAGCGGCGCGGTTATGGATGGTGGTGTTAACAAGAGGGCCAAGGATCGACTTCTCGGTCAACGACACAGCGCTCCGGGGAACCGACCTGCGAGGGGCATGCCGAGACGACGTAGCGGAATGTGTTACTCCTCAACCGTACATGAGCATTCGAGGTTGGGAGCAAATGTGTCTACCATTGACGAAGACACGGGCTGTGATGTTGATAACGCGATGGGCATGGGACAGAATGCTGAGATGAAGTAAGAGGAGCTTTGGGGGGTTCGCTCATTCATTTATGGGCGATGTGCGTTTTTGTATTAGTTCTTTCCGATAGTGAACGGTGGACAGTCGAGGAGTTTAGATGATCTGCCAGATCTCTCAGTTCTAGATGGGATGGGGATTCCGGTTTCGACATCATAATAATTCCGAATTTGGTCCTACGCAGACGCCTAGCTAGATGACTAGATAGGTAGTATGACTGGATAGATGGACATCCGAAGGTTCAGGATTGAAGTCTTCCTTTCCATAGAAAAGGAAATTTGATTGTTATTGAAATGATATGAAATGCAATAGTTGGGTGCGTGAAATCGATTATTTTCCTTCCAGCTCCCATCTCTTCAGATAATAACGACACGTAGTCTATTGAAGTGAAGCTTTACCTGTTATGGTCATACAATTATCGTGAAGTGAGAGGAGGGCAATACAGCGATTTTTGGTATGTTCTTTTTCCGCTTACAGCTAATAGTCGGTTCACCACTGTAATTGTTCAAATGCGTAGTTAGGAAGGGAAGAGATGTTTGTAGTGCTTCTTGAACTTTACGTTCTGTAGCACGGCTAGGTCTATATAGGCCGAGTTGACAACCATAGATTTGGTTTCCAACTCCCTTACATCTCCATGTGGTGGAGATCTTGTGCTAATGTCGTCTCTTCCTCACGATCCAAAGACGAATAAACCATTTCGGTATCTTCATCGCCTCCCTCACCCACAGGTTCACCAATGCCACCATTCATATCCATATCATCGTCCGAATCACCCCCCTGGCCATCTTGTACACGCCACTCTACGGACTCAGCATCACTGTCGCTGTCTGACATGCACATGTATCCACCATGATCTTCGTCGTCATCATCGGGGATGTCCTAAATACAGTATCAGAATATATCAACAAAGAAAGAGGGAGCGCTCCGAAGAACAACTTGCCGAGAAGTCCAAATCCGGGTATTTAGCCTGCATTTCTTCCCAGTACTTCGTGACGTTATCTCTTTTACTGCTTCGACGCTAATTCTCTGTTAGTATGTGGCAGGTTGCTAGATTATGAGTACTAACTTGTTCAAGTGCTCGCCTGAGCAGCGTCTGCTTTACCTCCAGAGCACCATTTCCATATTTCTTTTTCATTCGCTCTAAGGGCCAAAGATGATATTTTTCAAAGAGAATATGCAGAAATGCAGCCTCGGTTTCTTGACGGTTCGGAACTCGGCCTCGGTTTGTTTCAAGCAAATCCTTTCTGAAACCAATATATTGTACCCGGTCAACGAAGTAATGAAAGTCTCGTTTTTTGTATCCGGGGATCTTGACGAAAGTAAGATCAACAGAAAGGAGTCTTCGCAAGCCTGAAGGAAACATTGGAAGGCCGATATCACCAGTGCTGAACACACTGACTGGCTTCGAAGCCCATTCCTTCGTGTTAGCATCGATAAAGACATCGTCGAGTTCGACCAAAAAGTTGAAGGCGACATCATCAATACTGCCAATACATACAGAAACATCTCCACGATGTAAGTCGGCATCAAAAGCGGTGTCGAGTTTCTTCAGATAGAGAGCCGATCGATCAGACGAGGACTTTCTAATATCGAGCGGGTCAATATATTGAGCATACAAGGCCCACAGAATATGATGCTCATCAAGTACCACAATCCAGTGGCTTTGAAATCGGTATGAGTAATTATCCTCCCAGGTTAGAAGTCTTCCGATGACCAGGGCTGTACTGGTTTGCTGACCATCATCAGATTTGATAATCAGATCAACGAGATGACTGCTATTGTTCCACTTTTGGTCACCCTCGAGGGCTTCAACCGCATTCAAGGACCCTGGGCCACAGCGCTCGACGCTAATGGCATATTCATATTTTCCATGATATCCCAAGGGAATAGTGATCCTAGTTGCCGCGTTGAAAGTGGCTAGGAAAGTTGTCCGCGGCGCCACTCTCGATCTTCGTGAAGTCGAACTGACTGAGCATAGAGACCAAGCCACGGACGCGTTGATATTCGGCATTTGCTGAGGCGCCGATTTGATTCGTAGAGCTGCTATTGAACTGGCTTGAAGGCATTTCTGATGAGGTTGATTGGTTCATATTTATCGTGATTGAGTGATTGAAAGTGAAGTGTTTTGAAATGGGGGAAGCGGGAGGGGGGGGTTTGAAGCGTGGGAGGTTGGCGTGGAAAAGAAAATTGAAGATTGTGCGCCAGGAAAATGTTTTAAGTAGAGAAAGATGCTTGACGCCCGTCAACCTTGATGTCTGCCTGAAGTCCTGATCTCCAATTCACCTTCGTATTGTTTGCAAGTATTGACTAGCGTGTAATTTGTAGTTCGCTTTTGACAGGCATTAACTGTCAACTTTTTACAAATACAAGAGAATACTACTTAATGTCCGTACACGTAGAATATAGCTGCATAGTCCTGAAAACAATCGTCGACGCGGGGTGCCCGGTCGGCGAACTTTACCCGTTTTTGCCGCGGACCAAATCTTAGCAGGGTCATATAACGAAATAACAATTTCTCTGTCGTCTTCGGACACATAGAGCTGACCTGGTCTAACGATCAGGTCGGTGAACCACCTTCCAAGTTTACTTATTAGGAATCTATGAACTTGTGGTATTACTAATTTATCTAGGAAATCTGGGGTGCAGATCAATTAAAGGATTTATCCTTCAACTGTCTAACAGGTAAACACTTTTTTTTTGTTTTTTTTGGCTATTTAAAAATGTTGACTGATATCGCGTCGTGCTTCGTTTATTTACTTTGTTTTGCCGAGGCGGAGCCGCAACCGAGATCACAAAAAACGGATTTTTGGAACGCGAACCCTATGGTGATGTTGCCTATATGCGCATATAATCTTTCATGATTGTGAAATACAATTATTATCAGTATATTAGGGCTAAGAATTTACCTTGAGTATAGAGCGATTTATTTACCTTCCTAACATTCTCGGATCTTTATTCCTTCCATATGACATTTGCTCACCCTGTTTATGCTAATTTAGTAGTGCATAGATAATCATAGATATTAACAGATAATAATAGATATTAATAAGAAATTAGTTTGATCTAGTTATAATAATATCTTTATCTAATTTTTATAATCAAATATCAAGAACAATATTACTTAGAGATAGCGGATTAATATTGTAACGGTCGTAGATTTACTCGGTGTAAACCTTGGAGGGTTGGGGATCTCGAAGATCAAGAGATAGGTGTATCACGTAAGGAAGACAGTTACTAGTA
>QYAL01000171.1:710-25184 GCA_003988805.1 Ploettnerulaceae sp. D365
CTCGGACTATTCCCGATTAGGCAATGTCACGTATTTGGCCAACCTTCTCATCCAACAGTATTCCTACAATATTCTACCCTCCCTATCCCTAACCGTAACAAGTAAGTCGCAAGTATATATATATATATATATAGTATGTAGAAGCTCGGGTCTTATTATATCACATCACATCAACAGATGGCCCTGCTCTATGGGGATGTTTCTGGTTTTGAGTGACTTGAGACTTTTCTTGATGAATGAGGGACTCTGATGATCAGATTCAGAGCTGAGGAGTTGGGATATATTCATCAAAATTACGTACTTGCTTGCACATTAAATTGGAGATATCAGCAATGAATTATGTAATGCAACAGGAATTTAAGTTCTGAGAACACTCCTAGACTTTGACAGTGGTTATGTTCCATGAGAAAGATTGAGGTTGCGCCCGGACTGGTATCATCTAGATCTTGAGTATGCTTATATTTATATAGCTAGCTTAAGTAGACATCGACTCATTGAGGAACATTATCTCCTCTCCTTTTATACACATATCTCCCATCCGACAAAAGTAATAACGATTTTCTCGACGGCATTTTCAAGGAAACGTTCTGCTGCTTGCTGTGCCCGCTACATAAATGAAAAAGCACATCTCTGTTCACATCCGACATATATATCGCTAGTGTTGGTCGACGCTATTTCAGTAGAGATATCATCTAAACTAGTAAGTAGTAGCTCCGTCTCTGCGATACATTACTTAAGCTAGGAAAGTTTATAAAAGGCGAGGAGATGGAATAATTGAGGAAGAAACGGTATACACTCCTTCCAAGTGATCATTTTCAATCTGTACAGATGGCATTACCAAGGGGGTGAATCTTATAAACTTGGCTCTACGTCACAAAGCATCTGAATCCTCCCGTTCAGCTCCTCGAAAAAGAAGGAAATATTACACAGAGTGGGAAATGCATATGGATTAGGCAGAGGAAATGTCCTAAAAGTGAATCTCGCCCCAGGTGAAATTGGAATGGTTGGCAATAAAGCTAGGATTGACAACAAATAAGTTTGAACAACAGCCAGACTGTCGAGACCAGACATTCTGTAGCCCACGTACACGTCTGACAGGAGTCCAGAGGAGCCTGACTAGAATGTTTAAATGTGTCATACTCCGGCAAGTAGACTAGTAGCAGTGCACATCTCGGTAAAATAAGAGGGGTATTCAAGGTGACTTTGTCAATTTCAGCGCTTTCCAGATTTGAGGTGATCGGTCATACGAAGGGAGGAAGGACTTACATGATGAGACAGAGAATGAAAGGAACGATTCACACGAAAGTACGAAGGCAGAAGATGGTATGGTGCGTGGATCGTAGTTTCGTAGAAGCGTAGGAAGAGAAAGGAAAGTTTTTCGAAGGTTGAGAAGCTTTTGTGTACGAAGCAAGGCAGGGCCTCGCGCTAGACCAGGCATTATGTTTACTTTATACGAACTTCTAAGTAAGGAAGGCTTATAACTGAACAGGTATTGTCTATACTAGAAGGAGAAAGGACTGCTAATACAAAGATAGCTATACGGCCGTACTCATAGACGAAGGCTATTCGTTTTTTATTTTATACGAAAAAGGAGGAGATTATTCGTATATCGATTCTTTCTATTTGTTATTATCTTATTCGTATCTAATCTACTTTATACGAAAAAGAAAAGATTGCTAGTATTAGAATACTAGCTTTGATATCAGATGACTGCCGATAGATGCGGCAGAGGCCAATTCTTTCCAATGCCTCGAAAATAGTGGAACCGTCTGTAGCATAGCTCAACCCCCAAATGAGAGTGCCGTCTTATGCAGCGTACCAAAACACACTGCCCGCTGCATCAATACCACGGATTCTAGTACTATAGTTCCGCGCGCGTATCTTATCGATACCCTTATAAGAAGGAGATGAAATTGGCTTGCAAAATCGTTATAAGCTAATTATCAAATTCGCATATTATAATAGAAAATCCCAAAAGTTATTATACGTATCGCAAGTCTTTGATATATAAATCTCTGCAATACTTCAAATATACTACTTGGTGTTGATGCAGTTCGCAAGTCTTTATAGTGCGTTGCATAGAGCGGCATTCTAATTTGGGGGTTGAGCCATGCTACAGACGGTTCCACTATTTTCGAGGCATTGGAAAGAATTGGCCATGCGGCAGAGGGAGAAAAGGAGGTACGATCCTAGTTAAGATCATGACCTACTTTACTTGATATAGATAAGGGTTTACTATATGTACTTCGTACGCTCCCGAGAGGAAGAGAGAGAGATAACTAGAACTGAATATGACTTGACCTGTACGAAAGGATATATTTGTGTGCATACGTATTATATATGTGATCAACCCTTGGGGTAAATCGTACCCAACATTTAGATTTCTATCTATTCAAAACCTATCCCATCGATTTATTCCGTGCATAAACATGCTCCACTTCCCTCTGACTCGCCACCTTCTCGTCCACCTCGTCACTTCTCTCCCTCCAAGCATTCACATCGATCGTCGCTCTCCACCCCATCCACCACCGCCCAGCAAACAGCTCCTCCATCATCTCCATGGGTACGCCCTTTGTCTGTAGAACATATTAGCTTAATCTCAAGAAGACATCATGTCCGGGAAAACCGACCTCAGGCGCCCACACCCCAAGCAGCACAAAACCAATCGCACAAATCAGCGCCCAGAACACATACGCGCCCCAGACATTCAAGCTGACAAACATATTCGGTGTGACTCTCACAACTGCAAATTGAAAGAACCAATGCAATGCCATGTTCGATGCATAGCACACACTTCTAATCCTCGTAGGATAGATTTCCGTGCCGTAAAGATACTGGACGGTGCAGAGACCGATGGACCAGCCGACGGCGTAAATGAATACCGAGGCGATGGCTGCGTCGGATGCGGATTTGTTCTCGGAGGAAACGAAGACAGACATGTAAATTGACATGTAAATGTGTGTGACGCATTGGAGGAAGAGGCCAGTCAGCATACAGCGGCGACGGCCGAAGATATCGACGAGGCCCCAGGTGAAGACGAGCGTGAATACTAGCTTGACGATACCGTATGCACCGGATGTGATGAGAGAAGTGTTTGTGCCGACCACACCGGCATATTCGAAGATCTGGGTATGTTATTAGTGGTGGAAGGGAAGTAGTAAGAAGAAAAAGGCTATTTGTACCTGAGGGATGTAGTAGGTAATACCGTTTCCTCCACTCCATTGAGCAATAGTCTGCATCGCAGCGCCAAGGAGGAATCTTTTCCGAAACGTCGATGTTGTTGCGATTTCTTTAATGATGGTTGTGAAAGGGACACCGTCGAGGTTCTGCTGTTTCGTGCGAATCTGTCCCTGGATCTCCTCATACTCCTCCGACAGGCTGTGGTCGGCTGCGGGAGAGTTGCGTAAACGAGCAAGTGCAGCTAATGCTTCATCGCCGCGATCCTTGGATGCAAGCCATCTTGGTGTATCGTAAAAAAAAAGAGACGATAAGAATGCAATACCGACAGGAATGAGGGGTATGGCTTGCACAAGACGATACTGAGTAGGAGTCGCGGCCATTGTAGCATTGGCGGCATAGTTGATAAAGAAGCCTGTCTCAATCTGTCAATAACAATTATCACATCTCCATCATGATGGGGATGTCGACATACCAATCGTCAAAAAAGAAAGCAACAGCACCATATAGATACTAACCACCATCCCTCTCGACTTTGCCGGCGCAATCTCACTCAAGTAAAGTGGCGCCACAACAGTCAACCCACCAGCCCCTAACCCTCCCCAAATTCTTGCAAACAGCATGAAACCAATGATCCCCGATGAGAACATCTGCATTAAGACACCACTTGCCCACAAAACAGCGAAGAATTGCCAGCATCGTAGACGGCCAAAACGATCGGTGAGAGTGAGGGCAATGAGAGAGCCAAAAGCTGCTCCTAGGACACCAAATGATGAGATATTCGCTTTGCGGTCGGCGAGGCCAGATGGATTGTTTTTCCAGAGGGAGGCGGAGAGACCGAAGTCATGCTTGAAGGAGGGCAGACTGGTGGAGGCACTGAAACCGCCTTCGTCGTAACCTGGAGAAGTTCTTATTAATATCTGAATACAAGTGAGTCGATATGGGGTGCACCTTTTGGGATGCCACCTGCGGCAATGATGAGGATGGTGAAAACGTAGTAGCGATTTACGTCAAACATGATCATTGATGAATCTAGTTCCTCGCTTCTAGATCTCTATCAGATGCTTCAGTATGAATTCAAATGATGGCCGCGATAGACATCTGGATACCAAGTACAATATATAAATATTAGTTAAAGTATTTGTATAATAGGCAGATGTGGAGAATGCATATCGCCCCAGCCGTGGGGTCTCCGAAGCTGTGCGGGGTATGGAGTCAAGCAATATACAGTACTGTACCTCCTCCCACTATTGGCGATCTCCTCAGCAGCATCTCATAAGCCGCTTCTCGTCCACTTCTTCATATATCAATCGTAAAAATCACATAAATGCCCAAAAGCCAAGAGTTTAGATGATGTGGAGTAGACCTTATCTCGATGCACGGAAATCCACCGAGGATGCACAAAAAGAGGGTCTTGCGTTGTCACGCCACGAGGCTCGGTCGATTCCCGAGCTGTCGGTGATCGACAAGGATGAATGTATCTATCTGCAGGTGACTTGCCTGAAAATTCATTCAATACTTCATTATACTTGCAGAGTGGGATCGGATAAGAACAGAGATGATCATGATGTGGAGCCTAGGACGTAAATGTAGGCGGAGATGCCGGATGATGAGTCTCGGGCGAAGGCCGCAAGCGTTGCTGCTTCTAGCAGGAATTCACTTGGACTTCTTCCACCAGAGAGAACTCATTCTCTCGAAGTTGAACCCCAATGCCCATTTCGATTCTCCTTCGTTGCCGCAGATTCAGTTTGGCAGCAAGATGATACCCTCACTCAAGTTTATCGCATGCTATATACTTCAACATCTGCGCCATCCCTTCCTATTACTTTTCGGTGTTCGGTCGAGTCAATTTCAAAATGTGGCTACAGAACCCCCAAAGAGTATTCTAGCAAAGGAATGCGAGTTTCTTAACAATATCCCATCGGGGTCGTGGGACAGCCATATGCACATCCTCGATCCTCACACATATCCTCTCGCCTCAGATGCACGATACATCCCCAAAACACATACTTTGGCCGACGCAAATGCATTCGAGCGATCCGTGGGAATAAGGAATATTGTGCTTGTTCAGCCTTCGATCTATGGCTTCGATAACAGCTGCATGCTCGACGCTTTACGACAGCTTGGTCCTCAGCGTGCACGAGCTGTTGTATCTTTTGACCCTGAGGTTACTCGTCAATCAACGTTGCAGAAATGGGACAAAATTGGTGTTCGTGGAGTAAGAATCAATCTGCAGTCTGTTGGCAAGAGTGTTGATATCGTCGAGCTGGAAAAAATGCTACAGCAATATGCAGATGCCATTCGTCCTTTTAGATGGGTACTGCAGATGTATGTACCGCTTAATACAGCTACTGCGCTGGAGACTATCATACCCAGGCTTGGGGTAAAGGTCTGCTTAGACCACTTTGGATGTCCTATGCTCGACGGGAGCTCTGCATACTCTTCTTCTAGAGATCCCTATCTGATCCCAGGTTTCGAATCCTTGGTAAAATTATTGCAACAAGGGAGCACATATATCAAGATGTCAGCACCATATCGGCTCACTGATAACAAAGGTCCAAAAAACCTCGAGCCTGTAGCGAGGGAATTGTTGCGGGTGGCGGGGAAGAATAGAGTTGTTTTTGCTACCGACTGGCCTCATACCAGGTTCGAAGGCTTGGATATCAAGCCATTCATAGAGACAGTTATGGCATGGTGTCAATGGGATGATGTCTTGATTGAGCGGATTTTCAGATCGAATGCAAGGGACCTCTGGGGTGTTGAGCCTATGTGATTTAGAAAAATATTATCCATAAATTTGAAGATTTCACGTGAACTGCCTGACCTAAGATCAGGTCAATAAAATCAGAATCCCGAAGACTGGTCGTATGTCTCTGTGATCAAGGGGGACGGAAATTTTTCATTGACTACATGTCTGATAGAGCGGATTTGAAGTGCCGATTTGCAATGTCGTGTGAGTGTGAGGATAGGCCGGATAACGGCGCTACGTCTGACCAAAATGAGAGAGGACCAAGTCTTTTTCCGGACTAAAGTGCAGGCATATTGACGGCATATTAACCCCAACTCGGTCAATCTCCGTGAGGTGGGTCTGAACAAACACAACATGGCATGAATGGGATCTGACAGCCTTGAAAATGTTGGGAGGGACCGTTTGACTATCGGACACTACACCTAAAATGTGCACTGTCTCGTAGCAGGCTGTGACTTAGCTCAAACTTGTCGCTCATGTGTATAATTGGCCAGTTTCCGGCTTGAGAATGGTAGAAAGCTGTCATCGAAGGACCAAGGACAACGGACAATAACGGAAAGCCATTAGTCGTTTTGAAACTCATCGCAGGAGGTATAGCAGGAGCCTCGGAGACCATGGTCACAGTGAGGAACCCATACAACTTGCAAAGGACGCACACCAATTGACATCCATCGGATTTTAGTACCCCGCTGAATTCGTCAAGACTCGTCGCCAACTCCCTGAATTCACCAAGAGATCCATCAATTCATTATCCATTCTCCGACACACATACCGTACATCTGGACTTCGTGGCTTCTATTCTGGATGTGGCGCTCTCGCTATAAGTAACACCTTCAAAAGCGGTATCAGATTCTTCACCTTCGAGACTTCGAGAAATTTTCTTGACAGAGTCTTCGAAACAGAGCGAGAAAATAGAAGTCCTTGGGTGAATGTTCTCTCGGGACTGAGTGCTGGGATTGCGGAGTCTTTGCTTGTTGTTACCCCTGGTGAAGCGCTCAAAACGAAGTTGGTTGAAGATGCAGCTTCGAAAGACGCGAAGCAGTTTGTAGGGAAGACATTACCTGCAGTAGTGGTGCAGATCGTTCAAAAAGAAGGAGTTTGTGCTTTGTGGAGAGGAGCGATGCCAGTGCTAAGCAAGCAGGCGACAAATTCAGCAGTGAGGTTCACGACTTTTGCTATGATGCAGGAGCAAGTGGCGAAGAGATGGCCGTCATTGAATGGGAACATTGGGACAACCCTAGCTATGGGTTCTGTAAGTGGAATCGTGACGGTGTGAGTGCTCCTCTACTCGAATGATTGAGTTCTTGTATAACACCATGAGCTGACATGGTGCTTTAGCTATGCGTCCATGCCGTTTGACAACATCAAGACCCGAATGCAAAGCATCAATGGTCATTTTACGGGCATGTTTGACTGTACAGCCAAAACTTTTAAAAAAGAGGGCCTTAGCGCTTTCTGGAGAGGCACAACTCCTAGGTTAATACGGCTGATGGTAAGAAAGAAATCAAAACTTAGTTTCGATACTAACGTCAACCCTCCGAGCAGCTCTCGAGTGGCATAACCTTCACAGTCTACGATCAAGTGATCCGGGCTGTTTCAGATCTTGAACGCCATCCAATCAAAGGATTATAGATTTCATCCATCATGACCTTGCGGAGTCATAACATCTCCTTTCATTCGGCATTGCGAATCGGCAACAACCAAGCGCCACGTACGAAGGATTCAGCTGAAGTCGTAGAGAGCTCCAACTGTAGCATCCATGGGCTCCAAAGCTGAGAACGCATCGAGGATTTCTGGGGAGATATCGAAGTTTTCGAAGTCAAAGTTCTGGAACTCCATCACTTGAGAAATTCCGTCCACCCCAAAGGGCTGATTTCTTGACCGATATATGTCTGGCTCTGCCGTGAGTGAGAGGAATGTGTTACCAGAAGTATCCATGGGGGGCTTCTGTGGTGGAGCATCCATAATGGTGGACGGGATCCGAACATCTAGTCTCGACAGAGCGTTGGTGATAAGGCTCAGAGAACTCCCGATCACTATAACATGTGAATAATATATTATGAAGAAGGACATCTGGTTTTACCTGGATTAATCTTGGAAACTCGCTCTAATGCTTTGATACAGAATTCGAGACGTCGTAGGGTTTGGTCATTCGGAAATGTAGCAGCTTGAATTTGTAACAGAAATATGGATGCCGCGATGTACACACTGTATGACAAAGCAAGAATGCAATAGCTATCTCCGAAGGTACGACAGAACAAATCAAATATCGCGATGATGCAAGTGGCCGACGAAATGCATTCGACAAGATGAGTCGGGTCCGGTCTCTGTTGGTTGATATTTGATGGCCTCGTGAACAACATTGGTCGATACAACAAAATTTTGAATGTGTGGTAGAGACAGCTGAACAAATTAGTCAAATTCTCTAGAATCTGGCGATGCCCATACTTAAGTGTCACTATATGGCTCGGTGGACAATATGCAGGCAAGCCCTTCACGTCAATTTTTAGAAACGCGGGAAGCTCGTCCCACCACAGCTCCAAAGATTTGCTTTCCGTAGCTAGACAACCATGGATTTCGCTTTCGGTATTTCTACCCATTGGGTCGTAAATATGAATAAGAATTTGATTGAAAATCTCGCACAATTGGCACATCCTCATGAAGCACGATATGGAATGCGCTGGGGTTGGTGGATACTCGGAACCGGGGGGATAAACAATTCCATGCGGTTTCCAGAGTTCGTTCTCAGCCGAGTCATCCACTTAACACCTTGAAGTAAGCAAGTATCACTCAATTTATAGGTCATGATAACTTACACATTATCTGTGGAGGGCCTACAGTCGAATGTTGCAAGGTTGGCGATCTTCCAAGGTAGAGGCTGATCATCTTATCCCAAAAGTAGCAGCTCCAGAAAAGACGGTGTCTGATCTCAATATCCTCGTCTGATAGCTGCACAGCTCCAGCATATCGTTGGCCATCGATGCATATGCCCATGTCCTCGATGAGCCGAAACGCCATCCCACTGTACAGCCATGCCTGAGTTCGATTACCAGCACTGCATTCTTGAGCACTGAGCAGAAGAAGAGTCTGCACTGTAGGCACCTTGCAGTGTCCAAGTCTCACTTCGTCGAAGAGTAAAGATCGTGCCTGACGTGAGAATAATTGGCCATTCTCGTAAGGCTCAAGCAGCTCACGGATCTTTGCGTCATTCTTGCACCATCGTACAGAATGGGAGAGAATCGTATGGAGAAGTGTGTGGGAATAATAAGCGCCCAGAACTTCCATGTCACCTATAGTAATTGTTCAGTAGTAGAATTTAGAGGAATAACGTACTGCAACTCACGAGTGAAAGCTGGTCGGTATACGAAGTTAAACAACGGTTGTATCCAGCACCAATGGACATCCAACAGAAATTGAAACGGCTCCTATATAAATAAACGTCACTGCTATGAATCAATCCGGAAGGAAGATACTTACTGGCGTCTCCGAAAAAGTCTCCAGTGCTCGCTGCTGCCAAGCGTTGTTGACAAGTCGCTCCTTCCTGCGTCCTCCTTCCAGAATTTCTCGCGGAATTTGATTTGTTCCCTTGGCTGCCTCACCTTGTATCCCCGGCGAAGGTAGTTGAAAGAAGCTCGTTGCACCATGATACGTGATACCTCCATTGTCGTCGCATTTCAACCCACCAAAGGTTCCCAGAATATCTGGTATCGAAGCACGTAAGGGGAGCTGATGAGAGGGCTGCGAAACCTTTGAGAGGGTCTCGGTGGTCGTCTCGGGTTCCTGGGTTTGGAGCCTTGACACCAATTCTTGTAGCTCCCTGACCTTGTCTTCGAGCTTCTGGGTGTATGATATTGTAGGTGCAAGTCGATATTGACAGGCATCATTGCGGACCACGCACCGGCGGCAACTTGGCTGTTCACCACCACATCGGACTTTTCGGTGTCTGCACTGTTCACAAGAAAATGCTTTCTTCTTCACTGCCTTGACAGATGGTTTTGGGCTGGGCGGAGAAGACATCGATCATCACCGCCATTATATGTAATGGGGGAAAACACGCATATATATAAGTTTGAACGTACGAGGGGATGTATAAGAAGAGCTAGTGTTTATAAGTTGGGCGAACTCCTGGTCATCAATACGTAAGTGAGTGAGGGAGAGATGAAAATTTGTAGGCCGGTCCGTTGTGAGTTGGCACTTTCATGTGTGAAGTAAATGAAGGAATGCTCGAGGTTGAGGATGTGGAGACGTGGAGTCGTGGGGGCGGGGATTAGTTTCCCCGCAGGCTGGATGGTTTTAGCGATATCACGTGGATATCCACTGGTCCCATTGGAGAGTTGTATTTTTGAGTGGTTAGTTCCTTTCTCTTCGTTAAGGTCTGAAGTGTGCCTATATTATTTATTTCCATAAACTCCCTTGGGTATGAAATATATGGAACTTCACATACGGCGAGCTGTTCCCATACTTCGTGCGAAGTATTTCATTCCGCCAGAACAACAGTTCGATAGTTCTTTAACTTCTTCCTTTGAGATGAGAGTGAAGACAATACGGATGAGCACAGTTTCAATTCTGGTTATGTAAAATGAATCAACTTCGGGTATTTCTTTCATTCTAGACTGAATCGGGTGACTACAGCTGACTGGCTTTTATGATGTAACGCACACCCACCTTGTTCAAAATAGGCGAGTATTGTACCAGACTCATATGGTAATGGATTCAAATTATATACTCAAGACTAAATTTACACCTTGGTCTTCTCCGCCTCTTCAGCCGCTGCTGCATCAAGCATCTCTCCCCTCTCGTGGAGAGCTCTCTCAGCCTTAGTTCCCCTGATGGGTACATGCTTGAGAAAGATAGGTAGCAGACATGCAACAAGCGCACCAGCTCCAAGAAACCCAGCTGTGACACCCCAACCAAGCGTATACTTTGGTGCACTGGTTGATGGCCAAATCTGACTGCCATACACAGATGAGAGATTTCCAACGGCGTTAATCATGGCAATAGCAACGGCACGCTTCTCTGACGGGAAGGCAATGGTCTTGGATGCCCATGCAATGATGAGGGGGAGGGCACTCCAGATCCCAGCTGCAGTAAAGCAAAGCATAACGTAGCGTACCATGGGAGTGTGCACAATGGCACATACGAGCGCGCATACAAAACCAAGACTCAGAGAGGCGGTTATGTGCCATCTTCGCTCGCCCATGCGGTCTGCATTCCAGGCCATGGCGTTCAGGATAATGGCTGCGACGGTATAAACGGGCACGGTCATGTATTGTGCAGTGATGGTGTTGTAGCCGAGGGATTTAGTGATTGTGGGGATGAAGTACGAGATTGTTCCAGCACCAAGATCGAGCACGAAGAGAAACATAAAGGCGTACGTTCGTGGATCGACGGCTGCTGCCTTGAAAGCTTCCCAGTGTGTAAGACGATCGCAGCTGCCGCCATTGGCTTCCTTGCTGTCGACGATGATGCGTACAGCTGCTAGCTGTCTTTCTTCCAAGTTGAGAGCCTTCGAAGTGTGAGGGAAGTCGAGAAGAATGAAAGTAGCAATGACTGCTACACCAACAGTCGCAACACCCTCGATGATAAAGAGCCATCTCCAGCCTTCGATTCCATGAGCTCCATCCAGATGGCCGGTGATTACTCCTGCAAGAATTCCGCCAAAGGCACCGGATATGACAGCAGCACTGTAGAAGATGGCGAATCGTTTACCAATTTCTTCAGTCTTGTACCAACAGCTCATCGTGAACAATACTCCTGGGAAGAACCCTGATTCGATGCAGCCTAGGATGAATCGAAACGCAAGAAGTGAGCCATAGTTTTGTACACATGCCATAGCTGCACTCAAGGCGCCCCAGATCAACATGATGGCAGGAAGGAAGAGAGATGGTCGAGAGCGGGAGAGAATCATGTTCGAAGGAACTTCCATAATAAGATACCCGAAGAAGAATATCGAAATGACCCAAGAATAACCTATAAGAATTTAGTAATTGCAACTCGGCTGAGGTGGTGCCAACATACGACTGCCTCCAAGACCAAGGTCAGTGTCCATGCCGGCGGTCTTAGCGTTTCCCTGGAATTGATATTAGCTACGTGTTAAAACATATCTTTAGCTACTATGCCACTTACAATATTGGTTCGATCAACATAATTGAGAATGTACATGATCCAAAGGATTGGAATAAGATGCATATCAATCTTTCTCACAAGTTTCTTCTCGGCGTCTGTGTTGGGAACATAATTTCTTATTGCTTGCTGAAGCTCAAGCTCCAAGGGATTCACTTCAACCTCCTTGGTTGGGAAGTCGTGCATCTCAACTTGACCGTGATGATCTTTCTTCAAATCCGAGGTCATCATCGTATAGAATAGAGGTTACTTGGCTGGAGATGAGATGGTCAAGGGGCTGGGTTTTCCGATGGGTAGGTGCCTGACAAATCGTGGGTTGTATCTAAAGTTCAAAGCTAGAGGATCTCAACGTAGTCTTATATCATTGATGCTTAAGTGGGTCCGGGGACATGTTTGTTGATTCTCGGGGAATCGAGGGGTGTGGAGAGTCAAGCTCGTTTAGACTGGGGAAGTATGGGGCGGCAAGTGGCGGTAAATATGAACATCGGCGCGATCACCGCACTTCGGGAAGATTCGCGGACAAAGGCCCCTGGCCAGTCAGGCCACTTGGGGTCGGCTGTCGATTGACACAATTATTTCGTCGGCTACAATGAATGGCAGCTCGAGCTATCAGTACAATATATCGAATTTCTGATCTGGGATATCTTTCAGACGGCAATTGGCCTAATACGTCTGAGAAAAGACAACTTTTGAAAAGGACGATATGGTTTCCTGCTGTGTTGTCACGCCGAATTAATTCCTATTGTGGGGCTTGTTGATGCGACTATCCCATCTCCGCGAAGGCTGAGCGAATCATAATCATATATGCCGCACTTATTGATGCTACTGTAATATATCCGGTAAAGATCTACACTTATCCCTTGCATTCTCAATGCCCATTACCTGCATCAAAAGTCGGTGCCATGACATCGAAGAAACCCATCGGAAAATAGTGTTGATCATGGAGTGGTAACGAGCTGTCAAAAATCCCGTACGAGGCATAGTCGACAGGAAACCCGTACGTTGATGGATCAACAGGATCTGTATGTGCTTGTCCTGGCACATTGGCTTGCCTTTGACCAATTGAATCATTGGCTTCTTCATGGGCTTCCCAGTCCGTATATCGGTCAAGCATTTTCGCAAGTCCTGCGGCGATATGGCTAGAAAGGTGCCGCTCACCAGCTCTCGCTTCACTTAAAAGGCCAATTGTCCTTGTTACAAGATCCCGTACTACAGCCCGGTCTGTTCCTAGGTGAAATGTTCCCCACTTCTGCTGAACCTTCAGAAGAAATACCGTAGAGTATGTGATCATGGTAGAGAGGTAAATTGGTACACCGACTACTGAATTCCGGACGTCTGGATCATTCAGAACGATTTGAAGAATGGCCATGGCGGAGTTTATCGCAGTCACTGCAAGTTCCCTTCGATCCGTTGTTAGCTCCGCAGATTGCTGAATTCCTCGCAAGGCCAATGAGCTGACTTGGAGCTTGCCAAATTTCTGATGGAGAATGACCCCCTTGGCAGGATATGCAGAAACATATGGATTTGGTGCCAATAACGGCTCCCACTTAATTCTCCAAGAATCTAGATCGACGTTGAAGTGCCGTAATCTTACCAGTTCATGCTCTGGTAGCACTTGTTCGATATCTGGTCCGAATGCATTATAAACTTTCGTTAATATGATGAACACGGCTACTTGACTATGCAACCTCAGATCTGCTTGCGACATCCCGGGTAATTCCAAGAACTTTTCATGGAAGGTTATGGTTTCGCTCTCGTGGATGACTGGCGGCCTCCCGTATGCTATACTGAAATGATGGTCGCAGACGTACAGGAAATACCAAAGTCGGGCTCCTTCGATGTGATCTTGAGATCCTCTCAAGGCTCGAGAATAGCTCTGATGGAGATTTAGCTCTGTAGCTATCCTCACAGCATGACCAGAGAGTTTCCCTAACATCTCTCAGCGCTCGGAAGTATTTGTGAGACTTGCATGAACTTACAGCTGACATCTGAGAGCCAAAATGCTCCAATACATAGTGCTCGGATTCCATCCAGAACATGATAGCGCTCAAACATAGAATCGCAGACGAGAGCTATGAACTCTGCGTAACAAATGTCGAAGGTTTGTCCCCTACCAGGAATATGCAATGCCGTTACAGTAAGGATTGCTGCAAGTAATAGAGACGAAGAGTGTCGAACAGAGGTTAGGTTGTCATGAACCAATGCTATACCACCCCATAAGTAGTGGTTTAATGAACGACTAAAGATACCGAAAAGCTCCTCTGCTTCGGTTTCGGCGATCTTCCCTCTTGAAACGAAGTCATCGACAAGGACTCCTCGCCCCGAACCACTCTTCGGATTACTGCGAAGATTCCTCAGCTTCGTTACCTCATAGAGGCTACCCATTGGTGCCGAGACGAGAGCGGCACCCGCCTTGCTAGATTCCGGCTCCAGTGAATGCTCTCTTGTCATCGCCATTGTAGCCGTTCGAGCAACTCTGGGTTCGGTAGAAGTGTGCAGAAGCTCGGCTACAGCTTCTGGAGATACAACCTTCGGATAGGTCAACAATCGAACGAGCAGAATTAGTTGACAGAGATCGCGAGCATTGCAAGACTCCAAAACAAGTATGGTAATGTTACCACGCACGTACCTGGAGGGACTGTTGAGAGAAAGACTCCAGCGGCGGTAGTTCCAGCACGTTCAAAATCTTCGACACGGCTCGCTGGAGAGCTTGGGAACTCTCCTCCATTGTTGACTTCCATCTGTCAACATGTCAGCGTGGCCCCTTCTTCAGATCTAGTAACTCACTCCGTCCCCTCCTCAAGCAACGACTGTAAGCTCTTATTCACTACACATCTCAAGCTCTTTCTCGAACACCTCGTACATACCGCCTTTTTAGGCCCGACATCGCATTTGATCTTTCTCGCCTGGCACTCGGTACATGCATGGACTTTCCTCGATATCTTCGGAGCCCTTCCTCCATAATCACCAACACTCACGTGACTCTGTGGCGACTCGATCTCGTTCCTACCACGCTTCATCCCCGCAATCCCCAGAGTCTCCAGAGTAGACGCCATGTGGACAGCTAAGCACTACAGTAGTATCTAGATAGAATAATACAGGCCATCGATCAGGTACAAGTGGAGCTGCTGCGAGGAACTTCTTTCGTCTAACGTTGATAATCTTAGATGGGAGCGGTCACAATGCCGAGGTTAAAAGGTCATAAGAAAATACGAAGTAGGCTTCAGAGAGACTGAGAAGAATTAGTTTGTAGCAGCTTGTCGGGACAATCACCGAGTTATCAAATTCTGTACGAAGTACTGACAGGAAAGCCCACTCATGGAATCGTATGATAGGAAGAAAAGTTCCACCTGTGTTAAAGGGATGGAGGGAGGAAGATGGAGAGGAGGGGAAGGTCGGCACAAAGGCCGACGGGTTGAGAGCCGTCTGGGGTTCAGCTGGGCAACCGTAGCTCCACTGCGCATGGAAGACCGAGAACTTCCTCCACTTCTCTCCACCCTTCCTTCAGGTTGACTTCTACTCAATTGCTTGAGAGGCTCAAAGATGGATTCGCCACTTTCATCCGGATTCTGCTTTTCTGCATATAAGTTCGGAACCGTTCGACCAATTTCGATTACGCATATTGTTACTCCTTCCCCCTTTCCTTCTTTCCCTCTAGTTCCATCACTGCTCAGAAAGCTGCGATCATCACTCACGGCCGATTTTCCTGCTTCACAACTACCGTTTTTCTTAGGATCAGCACCATGGGAGAGCAAAAGATTGAGAAGATTGGCTTCGCAGGCCTCGGGGCTATGGGTTTCGGGATGGCCTCCCATTTAGTTGGATTAGGCCATCATGTAACTGGCTTCGATGTGTACGAGCCATCGCTTGAGAAGTTCAGGGCTCTTGGAGCGCCAACCGCAACGTCACCCAAAGTCGCTGCGGAAACTAGTGATATATTTATTTGCATGGTTGCGAATTCAAACCAAGCAGAATCTGTCTTGTTTCACCCAGACACTGGAGCAGCGCAAGGTACGTCGGATCGAATTCAAAGCCACTTCAAAAGATTCTGTTGTCATTTGGTCACGTGTGAAGTAACAAGAGATGCCATATCGAGCCTTTAACACGACGATAGCTATCGTCTGGGTTGATGGCTCAGGTCATTACGCTGTCAAGTGAACTCTCAGGAATCTTTGAACCTGACCGAACGATCCGGAACAAAATTTCTCAATTTCTGCTTTGGCGGGTTACTAACAGAATCTAGCACTACCACAAAATGCCACAATAATTCTATGTTCAACAGTACCTTCAAATTACTTGAAATCTGTACAATTGAGTTTGGAGAAATTACATCGGGCCGATATTTTGCTCATTGACAGTCCCGTCTCTGGAGGAACCGTTCGAGCAGCTCAAGGAAACCTCACGATCCTCGCTTCCGGCACCGAGGCAGCTTTAAACCGTGGAAACTCCGCCCTATTAGACATGTCTGAGAAGTTATACATTATTCCAGGCGGCATTGGAGCAGCAAGTAATGTCAAGATGATCAACCAGCTTCTAGCCGGCGTGCATATCGCAGCAGCAGCTGAAGCCATGGGGCTAGCAGCGAAGGCCGGGCTCAATACTCGTCAAGTCTACGACATCATCGTTGGAGCAGCAGGGAACAGCTGGATGTTTGAGAACAGAGTACCGCATATGCTCGATAACGACTTAACACCTTACTCAGCTCTTGATATTTTCGTCAAAGACATGGGTATCGTCACATCCTCCGCCCGTCTTCATGGATTTCCACTGCCGTTATCATCTGTAGCAGAACAACTCTACCTCTCCGCCTCATCCCAAGGTTTCGGTCGTCAAGACGACTCTGGGCTTGTCCGCACCTTCAACTCAACATCACCCAACCTTGTTCACACACAAGCCACGACCCAGACTGCCACGGAAAAACTGACGCCGTCCACCACGCCCCTCGAGATCTCCAAAATCGGCTTCATCGGTCTCGGGGCAATGGGCATTGGGATGGCTACCTCTCTAGTCAAGGCAGGATTCCCAGTCTGCGGTTACGACGTCTACGAACCCTCAGTCAAGAAGTTTATAGCTGTCGGCAGTACGTCAACGGCTGCTTCCACTCCGGCTGAAGCTGCGGAAAATGCACAGATTCTCATTTTGATGGTACAAAACGCCTCGCAAGCGGAAGACGTTCTCTTTGGTTCTGGCAAAGTTGCCTCTGCCATTCCCTCAAATTCCATAATCATCCTCAATTCCACCGTCTCCCCCTTTTTCGCAAAGGAACTCGGTCAGCGTCTTTCCGCCCTCGGTACAGGACTCGAGCTCATCGATGCTCCCGTTTCAGGCGGCGTCATCCGCGCTGCCTCGGGAAACTTAACTATCATATCTTCCGGCGCACCTGTGGCACTCTCGAAAGCTTCACCAGTTCTCAAAGCGCTGTCCGGCCCTCCAAGCAACCTACACACGATTTCCGGCGGTGCCGGCTCAGCGTCAAGTGTGAAACTCATCAACCAACTCCTCGCAGGTGTGCACATTGTTGCTGCGGCTGAAGCCATGGCATTCGGTGCTAAACTCGGCCTCGACACGCGCTCTCTTTACGAAATTATCAAGAACGCAGCTGGCGGGTCCTGGATGTTTGAGAACCGGGTTCCGGCTATGTTGGATAGCGATTGGACGCCTAATTCCCAATTAGCTATTTTCGTTAAGGATTTGGGTATTGTACTGGATGAGGCAAAGAGGCTTGGATATGCGGCGCCTCTGAGTGCCGCAAGTCATCAAATGTATTTGATGGGTGCCAGTCACGGGTGGGCGAAGGATGCAGATTCGGGGATAGTGAGGATATGGGAGCTCATGACTGGGATTTCTGTGTCTGAAGCTGCGAAACCAGTTGTCCTTGTTCCAACAGCGAAGTTCACTCCGCGGGAATATAAACCACTTCCGCTCAAGGAGACGATCGAAGCTCTCCCACCTGTCAGAAGTACTAATACCCTCTCAACTATCAAATCCCAAATTACATCAACGGACACCCCAACTCTTATAGTCCTCGACGACGACCCAACCGGCACGCAAACCTGCCACGACATTCCTGTCCTAACCGTCTGGGACATAGCCACGCTCAGCGCGGAACTTACCTCCTCCCCATCAGGCTTCTTCATCCTCACAAATTCCCGCGCCCTGCCAGGTCCTGACGCTAGTGCTCTCATCAAAGAAATATGTATGAATATTCAAAACGCTGCCCTTGCCACAAATAAGACGTTCCAAATCGTTCTTAGAGGAGATTCAACACTCAGAGGCCATTTTCCAGAAGAGCCAGATGCGGTAGAAAACTGTCTCGGTAAGGCAGATGCGTGGATCCTGGCTCCTTTCTTTTTCCAAGGCGGCCGCTACACAATTGACGATGTTCATTATGTTTCTGAGAATGATGTCTTGGTACCAGCGAGTCAAACGCCGTTCGCCGCTGATGCGACGTTCGGTTATACATCCTCCAACCTACGTGACTATGTGCTAGAAAAGGCTCCGGGACATTATGAACCTGAGAATCTGTTCTCCATCACACTCGAAGACATCCGCGTCGGTGGCCCAGAGAAAGTCACACAGAGATTGTTAGAGATTCCGAAGGGGAGCGTCATTGTAGTTAATGCTGCTGCGGAGGAAGATATGCATGTCTTTGCTCTGGGCGCTATAGGCGCTGAGCAAGCAGGCCGCAAATTTCTCTACCGCACCGGCGCCGCGTTCGTATCCTCCCGTCTCGGAATTCAGGGTAAAGCGCCTATGACAGCTGAAGAGTTGAATGTCGATACCAAGACTGGGAGTCCCGGCGGGTTGATCATTGCGGGTTCTTATGTTCCCAAAACCACAGCTCAACTTGCATTTCTTCGGAAACATAGGAGCGGGAAGTTACACGTCATCGAACTCGATGTCAGCCAACTCATATCCGAAGACTCTGCGAATTCCTCCATCACCATCGCGTCCACAATCGCGGATGCCAGCGCAAAATTGAAAGCAGGCGAAGATGTTCTGGTCATGACATCCAGATCCCTGATCACTGGCCACGATGGTATCTCCTCCTTACGGATCGGTTCCGTTGTCGCTGCGGCGCTCGTCACTTTCTTACGCGGCGTGGAGATTAGACCTAGATATATCATCGCAAAAGGAGGCATCACATCTTCGGACGCTGCGACGAAGGGGTTAAACATGAAGCGTGCTATGATTCTGGGGCAAGCAGCACCTGGTGTCCCAATCTGGGGTTGTGATGAAGAAACCAGCAGGCATAGAGGCGTGCCATATGTGGTATTCCCGGGGAATGTGGGGGGCGTTGAGACGCTGGGTGAGCTGGTGGAGAGATGGAGTTCTATATAGGGAATGAGGCTTGGGATGTTATCATGAAAATAAAACTTTGGGACGGAGTGTACTGTATATATTGTATATGAGAAGCAAGTTACGATCTATGAATTTCTAGTTTGAATACTGATATTTCGCCAGTTTGGGGCTCAAAAGGTCTTCAAATTAAAGGAGCCCATCAAAGTGTGCTTCTACTAGTGTGTGATGCCATTACTCGATTCACTCCAGTATGCAGCTATGATTATAATCCCGCTTCAATCATACGACAGCATTCCAGACAATATGATCAGTAGTATCTTCAACTGATGTAGAACTAGGATAACATATTAACAATTGAATACTGAGTTACTAATAGAGACGTTCTTTCATTCATACACGGATCATCGACGATCCCTTCAGGCTTCATGCACCAGTGCCAGCGTCACAATACCATTGACCCCAAAAATAAGACCGAGAAGCCCCCAAACTGAGACTAGCAGACCTCAATTTAGCGAGTCACGCAGTCCGCATTCGTCGAATCAACTCTGCAATGTATCACTTAGCTGCTCAGCAATTGTATTTGCAACGGTACAGTAGCTTGGCGGCTGGGCAGCTGAGCAAATACAGCACAGTCAGCACGCCTTGTGTGACACCCGAACTGCTGAGCCTCAAGAATCAACACAGCCTTACCTTCAATAGCTTATGGCTCACTTCACTATGCAGAAGAACAGCTGTATAATCACTCTCTGTGCTAAGAATATAGTGCATTTGTTTGGTGCAGAGTCAGGAATGGGGTTTCCTATGACACCTTTCTATCCTGCCTGTAGCATTCGGAGCTGTTACGGCAGTATACATGAGGCTGGGCTGTGAACAGCAGCACCTCGTTGCTAGCGACCACTAACCTGTGCAGCACTTCCTACTCAAGAGCGTGCATTTAGCGCCACCTAGAGGTTAGATTGCCTAATCCAACTACCCTATCGCATCAGTGAGTTGTAAGAGTCGGCAGCCGGCTTCAACTGAGACAGTTTCAATTTGGGGGCAGCTTGGCAGGTTGTTCGCAAAATTCCCTTCGACAGAGTATATATAGAGCCTAACAGACTACCAACTCATATCAGGCACACGTCTGATATCTCTATATTATCAAGTCACTTGACTCACTTCACCACTTTCAAGACCAAGATGGTTTCCCTACATATAATCATATGCGCTTTTCTCCCATTCCTCATCCACGCAACCTCTCAACCATGGTCAACAATCTACCACACCAACCCGAGCCTCAGTATTCGCCCCCGCAGTATGGAAGCATCCCGGGTACGTTGTCAACAAAGCCCAGCTTGACTTCGTCAAAGGGAAAGTGGCCAGCGGCGCCCAGCCGTGGACCGATGCGTACAACCAGATGCTGAAAGACAGCGACAAGTACGGCAAATATGCTTCTGGGACTCGGACTTCCGAGACAGTGTCGACAGTTTCTTGTGGTCCGACTACGAATCCGGATATCAAGTGTACGGATGAACGTGGCGATGCATTGGCCGCATGGGCAAATGCGTTGGCGTGGTACGTTAGTGGAGATACTATGTACGCGAAGAATGCAATCGGGTTAATGAATAAATGGTCTTATGTTATCAAAGGCAAGTATCAAAGTTCCTGGTCTTTGATTAGTTGAAGTGCTAAAATACGACTCAGACCATGCTTTGTCAAATGCCATTCTTCAGACAGCTTGGGCTGGTGGCTCCTGGGCAAGAGCAGGAGAGTTGATCCGGCATACCACCACTGGTCTCTGGGCAGCGAAAGATATAAATCAATTTGCGAACATGCTTCGAAATGTCTATTTACCTTTAGTCAAGGATGGAGATACTCGAGCATCTAACTGGGATGTTGGTAAGTAGAATTCCAATTTAGAGATATATCTGCTGCTAATTTATCATCAGCCTGTCTGAATACCGCTATCGGCATCTCAGTATTCCTCGAAGATAGCGCTGCCTATGATAATGCAATGACGCTCTTTCAACAAGCTGTGCCTTCTGTGGTCTATCTCGAATCCGACGGGTCTCTTCCGCGTGCTGCTCGTGGCAAGAGCTCAAGCGAAGCAGCGCTTAAGTCTCGCTGGTTCGACCAGCAAAGCTTTGGCAATTCCGGCCAAAGCGGACAAATTCAGGCAAGATCATTTTTTCCCCCAAACATATGACCCAAGACAACAAAACTAATAGTACGTCAGGAAACCTGCCGAGACCTTACGCACGCTGGATACAGCATCAGCAGCATTTCCCACATTCTAGAAACCTCTCGAATCCAAGGACTCGACCAGTACAGTGGAAATCTCGGGACGCGATTGCGCTTCGCCCTGGGCTTTCACGCCCAGTTTGAACAAGGTGCTGTGCCTCCCTCGTGGTTGTGCCAGAATAAAGGACTGGAGAGGCAGTTGTCGAGTGTGACTGAAATCGGCTTCAACGCCATGTCTACCAGACTGGGGAATAACATGCCGAGGACTCAGGCATATACAGAGAAGATCAGACCCCAAGGAACGAATTCACAGTTCTATGGATGGGAGACATTGACACATGCTGGAAACCGTGCTTGATCAGAGAGTACTGGAGCAACTAGCAAACTAGATAGATACACTGTTCACATCGCTATTTTTCGGGAACTCGCGTGGAAGGATAATTTTTAGCTTAGTTTACTCGGTCGTAATCAATAGTTATATAGAGAAATCAAATGCAGCATTCACTGGGCATTCATCCGAGACAGGGCATGTGATAGTACATCAACAAACGAAGGAGACTTTCGCTTACGCCCCCATAGCGAAGTTCGAAAAGAAGGTACATAGAGAGCAACACTGTGGCACAGAAAATAAATAAGACCTCAGGCTTCGAACAATTCACCTACGAATTATCGCTGGGATCGTGAAATATCACAGATATCCCATGCATACAGTACTGTACTGAATCCGGGTTCTCTCTCCCCCACACCAGCAGTCTCCCATTCTCGTTTCGCCATTTGTCACACTGTTCTCTGCGAAGTGAATGGTGTCAATTCTCGTTGAAATAATCTTCAAGATCTAGCTGCAGAAGATTCAAGAAACGAGGTGGTGGAACTCTGATGTACGGGCGGACTCGTAGGCTGCTGAAAGAAAGAATCCAGTAGGGCTCGAAGTCGCTCCCCGCTAGGGGTTATGCATGCATGTGGGCCCGATCGGCAGCGTTGATAGTACGAAGCTGAAAGTGAAGGGGCGGCCTCGAATGCACACGAAGTATGTGCTTTGACAAAGCTGCATAACGGGACAATTTCGAGGAAAAGTTTAAAAGATAGTTTGCAAGCAAGCAAGCAAGCGAGCATGCATTGTTATCTTTCGCGCAATGCGAAATAAGATAAGAGAAAGGAGGATACTGTACGAAGTACCTTTATCCATTGCATTAGTTACCGCTGCCGCCCATACCCCTACCTAGTCTAGGCAAAAAGCAAAAAGAAAGGGAAAAAGGCGAAAAGTAAAAAAGCAAAAGACAAAAGGAAGCAAACCTTAAAAACGCAATTTTCCGATGCAAACATTCCCCATGTTGTTTTGATTATTGCGCAAGAAGATGAAAAAAAAAACACAAATACGGTATGTCTTAAATAATGCCCATGCCAGCCAGCCACTCTGCATGCGCATGCGCATGCATGCACACATGGGATCGAAACCTGGGGAAGTTCATGTCATCATCATCATCCTCCTCCAACACACTGACACCCAGAACACCAATCAAAACCTAAAAGCGATAACGACCGTGAGATGTACAAGATCCTTCACTCTAATTTCTCACGAGCGTGATCAAGCCACAAATCACACTCTCCTTTTAAGACAAGGTACAACAATAACAACAACCAAGAAAAAAAAAAGGAAAAAAAAAGGAAAAAAAGGGGTATTTCCCAACCAATGCTAATTAAGATCATACATGCACTATAATATAATACTTTAGGCACGAAGCACTTCACTTCACTACTGTAATAGCTTACTGTACTTCGTACAGTAGTAAGTGGAACCAGCCATGTGAGAGCCACGCCTTGATGTGGAGATTTCCCGATCCACAACCGCACGCGGTTCCGCTCCGTTCTTTCGTACTTCGTACTCTGTTCTGTACACGAACGAAACGAAACAAACAGAAGATAGATCCGGGAAAAAAGAAGAAAGAAGCCCCGACGGAGATGAAGCCATGAAAAAAAAACGGCCTACGCTAATAAAGAATCCCCATCATTCCGGGCCGTTCTTATTGTTCAGACCATTTCCACGTTCTAGCCGGCCCGAGAAAAGGGATTTGAAGAAGATATCCACAGCATACATGCTTGCATTTCCTTCCTGTTATTCAGAAACCCATTTTTTCCTTCCCTTTCTCCAATTTTCCCAAGAACATGCATGCAGGCATTCAGCGCCTCTGCCCTGCTTTCTAATCGATAAGCGAAACGTCCGAAACGCGAACGCAGGAACATACTGTAGATAAATAAATAGGGGTTCGAATTAAGTAAGCATTTGTTTTGTTTGTCACCGAATTCGGCTACGCCGCAAACTCTATTTCCCGTAGGAACCCGTAGTGTAGAGGCTGTAAGCCAATAACTTGATAGATTAGATATGCACTACTCACTCGACGAGAGTACTGCCTCACATGAATGCGCGCACGCGCACACATATAAAACGGGTGTTGTTATGCAATAACATGCAGGTCGGCTGGCTACATCGGATGGGATCCCGACGGTGCAGAAAAAACCTTCTTTTGATATCCCCTTCCTTGAGGTATGTAGCTCGATTTGTTATTGTTTACATCGTACACGGACAAGAAGTGCGGATAAACTCGTTATCGACTCCATTTTCGATAAGAACACCGTCTTCTCTCAACTTATCCATTATTCAAGAACGAGAAGGCGGAGAGAAAAAGGAAAGCTAGATATCATATCTTGAGCTCTGACCACCCCAACCCCACTTTCTTTCCAGCAACAAATAACGTGGGTCGTCTTGACAAGGGGAAAGGGTCGATCCAATAATACGAACTTCGTAATACTTTGGTATTCGGCGTATCAGTCCCGCCAAGCTTTCTCGCAGGTTCTACGCTAGCAGGGGGTACCACCAATGAACTCATAATGCGCGCGCGCTGCTT
>QYAL01000172.1:0-24380 GCA_003988805.1 Ploettnerulaceae sp. D365
CACGTGACATCATCATCACAGAATCCTTGGCTTCTCTGTGCAGCCATGCTACCGAGCCTCAGGGCCAAGAACTCCCTATGACTAAGCTGAACCGTGACAATAAGGAGATACTCTAAGAGGATTCGGTCCAGACGAATCTAGTGCAGCTAGACTATGAATGACAAGATTTAGAGAACAGGAGCGGATGCAGCGGCTTTCAGACTCATAAAAGAGGTAGAGCTAGTGCTAGGACGTGATATAAGGGATGTTCTGAAGTCACTTGCTTTACTATGCTTATGGAAATAAGTTTCCGGGATTTAACTGGTCTACAAGTCTGGATCTGATGATATTTGTCTTCTTACTATTGGAATATCAACTCTAGTCTAATTCAATTCTTGTTTGCAAATCAAATCGATGCAGCGTAAATAGTGACTAGTAACTAGTAACTACCTTATGCTACTGAAATGCCGGCTACAGATCTAATATCAAACCTCTTTCCACCAGTTGTTGGCAATCCGTTCTTTTCCAGCTTGCCAGTCGGAGTTCTCATCAGCTCAGGCACAAACTCAATAATTGAAGGCACTTGAAACCTCGACATGTTCTTCACTGACCATTCCCAAAGTACTTGCTCATCAAATCCCTTCTCCAACGCCTCCGGTCTAATCACTACCGCGACCTTCACATCGCTCTCTGATCCCTCCCCCAACCCAGATGGGATGGCAAAGGCAGCGGCTGTGATCACATCTGAATGACACTCAAACTCCTCTTCGATCTCGAAAGCATTCACATTCTCACCGCGACGTCTGATGACGTCCTTTGTACGGCCAACGAAAAAAAGATTCCCAGATTCATCTAGCCGTGCCAAGTCTCCTGTATGTAGCCATAGATTGCGCATAGCCTTCAGCGTATCTTCTGCACAGTTGAAATAACCATTAAAGAACGAATTTGGCGTTTGGCTACGTATCAGAACATTCCCTACTTGCCCTGCAGGTAGAGGCGTGTCCTCATCGTCGGCAATAATGACTGTATATCCAGGAAGTGCGCGACCACACGAGCCTGGCACTCTTAAGCCTTGCTGGCACACAGGGAGACCAGACTCAACACTGCCATAGAGTTCAATGAGCGGATGTCCAAAGCGTGCCTCGTAGTCGGCGGCCCAAGCTGGGACTGGAACACCCCAAGCGGCGCGAACACAATGATTCCGATCTTGGTCACTAGGTGGTTGCTTGTAGGTTATAGTAAGAGTGGCTCCCATAAAGTCGTATATTGTTGCTCTGCACTCGCGAATTTCGTCCCAGAAACGACTCGCACTATAGCGATCGGAGAGGGCAGCAGTGCAGCCGGTAAGGAGCGCGGGGACGACAGTAAATGCGGTGGCATCAGCGTGGAATAGTGGGAAGGGACAGTAGAGAACATCTTGGGGGGTGATAGAAAGACATTGGATCAAGTTGGATGCCTGATTAGTGAAGTACTGATGTGTTATCACACATGGTTTGGATCGACCTGATGTAGTGCCGGATGTGTAAAGGTAGGCGGAAACAGTAGATGGAGAGACAATTGCGGGATAAGTGTGTTCGCTCTGCTCCTGAAGTGGAAGATAGAGGGATTGAAGAGACATTATGTTAGATCCTCCATTGACATATATGGAAGCCTTGTGGAAATATTCAGTTGATTTCAGGTCCTCATAGAAGTCTGTGTTGACAACGGCAACCTTGGCTCCGGCAGCTTCGACGACATGTTTCAATGTGATGCCCTTCAACTCTGGGTTGATAGGTACCCACACTGCACCAAGTCGGTTAGCTGCAAACCAAGTGTGCACCATCTCTAAACAATTCTTCTGCATCGAGAGAATCTTGTCTCCTTCCATGACACCTACGCTTTTGAAGCCGGCCGCGAGCGATGCAACAGCACTGCTGAATTCCGCAAATGTGGCCACATTAGCACCGAAGCGTAAAAATAGTGCATCAGGGGTATTCTTGACAGCATGAACCAGAGCTGAATTGAGGTCGTGAATTGGAGCCGCTAGTTAGGATTTCTGTTTCCTAGTCTTGAAGTTGTCAAAGGCGTGAGAAGCCCCAGCTTAGGAGAAACAGTAGCTTGCAACATTAACTTCATCAGCAAGTACCATCTCCATGTTAGGGAAAGCAGCTCGTTCCAGCGTACTCTTCGATGTTGCCATGGAAACATGTAGTAACTTTGCTAACTCCATAGCAAGTTCCATTGCTCGTGTCTTTGGATCCTCGACGATTTCGGACAGCATGCCAATCTTTAAAGCTTCCTCCGCATCGACAAATCTTCCAGTGAGGAGAAGCTCCTTAGCTTTGAGCAGTCCAACTAACATTGGAAGACGAAGAGTGATGCCTCCGGTTGCAGCATGTCCGAGATTTACCTCTGGAAATTTGTATTTCGCTGACGGTGAGCCGATGATGAAGTCTGCTCCTAAAGCGATTTCAGCGCCACCTCCAATGGCATATCCAGACACTACACAAATCACAATGCTGGGAGATGACGAGGTAAGACGAGTCACATCTTGTAGCTGCTCGAATGCAACTCGAAGTTCGGTTCCCGATCCAGTTTTCGGAGCCAGCGTTTCCTTCAGATCCTCGCCTGCACAGAATGCTCGATCACCGGCTCCCTGGAGAACGATAACCGGTGTGCCGATAGCCTTTCGCAAGGCATCGACGAGGCCGTTGACAAGATCCACATTCAAGGCATTGAGGCACTTGGGACGATTGAGGGTAATCTTTGCAATGCTAGGATCTACCTGTTCGAAGAGAACAGCCGGCGATGATGAAGAGGATGCAGCCATTGTAAAGTCCTGATGAAAGGAGATGGTATGCGTTCGACGAGTTTGTAGGAACAAGAGGTCGATGAATGAATTTGCTACCTGGCGTCGTTATAATGGCTGGACAGAGCCCTCTATTAATGGGAAGGGAGGCACTTTCGATCTTTTCTTCACCTACCTTGCCGTAGATACGGATAAATGCAAGCCGAGAAGACTATGAATGCCTTCAACAACTGGAAATTCACCCCGAGTCCACGAGAGAACCGGGACACCAATAGTACCTTACCCTAGGCGTACATTATCTCGTCCGCTGAGACAAACCACACGCTAGGCTAGGGGGCCCACAGGGGAGTGACTCGCCTTACCATATCAACGAATCTGGATGTAAAGGTGGTACTGTAGGCCTTGCGCCGGTCCCCGCAGCCCCCTTGCCTAGCGTATGGTTCTGTCTCAGCGCTACAGTATCATAGCATGTCACGCCGAGAGTGATATCATATCCAGCAAGATTAGAGTTCCTTACCCGCGTGCAGGTGGAATCCACGCCGAGCATTTCGTGGATTTGCGAGAAGAGATCAAGGCCATGGCTGCTACGAACTTTTTTTTAAATTGTACAATAGTCCTGACACTATCTTCCATGGTGTATCAGGTAATTCGATACCGATTGTTTTAAATATAAAAGTCTCAACATTTGAGCGACTCATCGCAAAAACTCCTCTCTCTTAAAATAGCACCTTTCCCAATCATTTTTGCCATCAATACTTCTCTGCGCGAGACCACGAAGAGAGAGAAAATAAGGCGCCTCCCGCCCTAGTAGAAGATGTCCTCGTCATTGACGGTCGAAGTCGCGACCGAGCACTCAGAAATCCTACCACCTGCTGAGCTTCTCAAGAGTACCGTCAACGAATATCATCTTGTTGAAGGATGGCGCGCGTCTACTCTCTTCTCGGAGAGCCGAAACATCCTTACAATTCAGCCACCCTACGTCTCTCATAACTTAACCGCCTCGATGCACTCCGATCCTTTGAAAATGCCCGTCCATCCCTACGTCTTCGCTGACAACATCAATGGATCTCTGAATGCTTTTGTATACTTGGGGGCTGGTCTATGTGGGCATCCCGGAATGGCTCATGGCGGGTTCAGCGCTGTGCTGCTTGATGAATGTATGGGTCGCGCGTGTATGCCTCTAATGCCTCATCGATTGGCAGTGACAGTGGAATTCAACTTGAAGTACAGGCTCCCAGTACTGGTCGACCGCGTTGTGCTCATAAGAGCTAGGACAGACAAGTCTCAAGGTCGGAAAGCCTGGGTCAGCGCAACGGTTGAGGATCCCATATCTGGTGCAGTATTGATTGAGGCTTCGGCATTCTTCCTAGAACCAAGAGATGCTGCAACGAGGATACAAATCATATAACCGGCAGCTTCGGCAGCGCATGATAGGTTAGCAGGTCCGTCAGACTAGACCAGTAGAACATCAATATCAAATTCTGTCATTACTTCTCGCCAGTCAACGCTTATGCTCCCTAGATCAAATCCTGTTTTCGTGGCATAGTTTTCTCGCCTCTTCCAAACCTGTTCAACTAGTTCGGCGATCTTCTGGCGATTTCCCATCCCAACATTGGTTGCGACACTAAGCCATTGTTTTGCAGCTTGATGATCTTCATCTTCGTATGCTTCAATCGAGGCAATGAAAGCAGGCCAAACAGAAAGATTCCCTCCACCTGTAGCAAAAAAATTATCAATGGAGTCAAAAACTAGCTTGACATATGGCCGTACTGATCTAGGTGGCAGATCAAACAACGTTCTATGCAAAAAGATGAATGTTGCTGCAATGAAGGCTTGAAGATGATGTCGTGGAGCACTGTGGCTTAATGGAGCTTGACCGGCCACAGCCGAAGCACAAGATCTTTCATCATTCTGCTCGTAGTCACACAGTTCTTGACATGTTCGAAGCCGCCGGTAAAGGTCATTCGCTGCTTCGTCTGTCATCCTGGCATTACTATTAGATTTTAACATCTCCCCAAGTTGCTGTATATCAGAGATGACCGTCAACAGCAACTGTGTTGCGCCTATGGTATACCCAAACGAAGTTCCTGTAGACATTGAGGTTGAGTGAGTAGTATCATTCGAAACTTTATCCAGCAGAAAGTTTCGAACGATCCTCTGATTAGGCAATTGAGTCGTATCACTCATAATCTTGATGATACACAAGCTTTGAATGCAGTTCCACGCAACTTCACATGATGTCCATGGCATTGTCATCTCATGTGCATTGCACAGTGCCCAGGCCTCATCAAAATGAGTTCGCCAGGTGTTTGTGTGGCCAGCATAAGTCTGATAATCAGCTCTTAGATTTGCAAGGGGTACATGTCTTCGAGACTCACCTCCGCAAACATTAGCGTCATGACCGCAGCCAGAAATGTGCCAAATTGCATATCACTTGAACTTGCTGCCTTTCTGAGATCTCTAATTGCAGATGTGTAGTATCTTCCAGCTTGATGCATTAACTGATCGCTGGAATACCCAAGATGAGCCAAGTTCATAGCTGACTGAGCGAGGAGGCCGTTGTAAAGTGCCTGTTCTGCAAATGAAAGCTTGTGAATAGCTATAGCAGGATATAGCGATTGGAAAGGATTTGAAGCGTGTCTATATGGCATCATGAGAGATGCGACATGTGTCACATAGTGACGGAAAAGAAAAGCTTCTTCGGTATCGAGTGGTATGCCGCAGGTGAGCGATCTTGGGATTGGCATCACCGAAGCATCCTTCTTGCTTGAAAAGACTCCAAATGGAATGTTCGAGGTCTTTGACCACTCGATCGCCATGTCAGGATGTAGCTCTGCAGCGTTACATAGAGATATGAAGTGTTCTTGTTGTCGAGAAGAGAGGAAATTCCGGCCGGCCCAGGTTAAATCTGAATTGTCAAGACATGCAAGTGACAGTGACGAGATGTTGCTTACCTGATTTCATCGAACGTCTGCCATAGGGAATATACTTCTCGTTCGGAGTCACCCATACCAACTTCAGGTCGTACCCAGAGCATGCAATCGACTTTTTAACGCATTGGGTACACACCGGTTGGATTTCATCACACTACAAAATTAACGTTGATTTAAACATGCAACCTCACATGCACTCACTTTGACTTTCCGAGCTCGACAATTCTAACAGCCCTGAGAGCGGTCAGAGGAAGTCTACGGTGGAAATACCAACCAATTTACTGTAAAGGTGCGATCGCCTTTCTTTGCCGTTCCCTTCTTATCGATCGCCTTGCCTTTCTCATGCGGATCCGCTCTGTCGGGTCTTTTGGCTGACATATTCTCAAATATAGAGAAGGCCCAGCAGCGCGTCGGGGATCACAGACGGGGACCGAATGCAAAGGCTGTCGATATCTTGCACTCCTCGTTCCGAAGTAACGTAATACACTGATGCTCGAATGACGTATCGAACAATTCTTCGAGCGATGATAGAAGATGCAAAGGAGATCCAGCCGGATAGGACAGATAGAGCCGGTGGAGACTTGTGGACATTACCTAAGCCTACACTAACCCGCTAACTTGGGCGTACGTGAAGAAAGCGAACCGAAGGTCTTATCGCCGACCGCTACTGTAAAATAATTCTCCTGGTCAATTCGAATTCCCAACCTTCGTTACCAAGACGTCCTGCTATTGTAGCTGGAAGTTAAAGCCAGATAAGAGGTCTCATCTTCGAGTGTAATAATACCATAATAGCAATGATAACCTATCCCCATGAGTCGAGCTCGCATGATCCACTTAAGTCCGTCAGACGCACGATCGCGATTCGGCATAGCATTCCCTCGTTCCTTTAGCGTGTCTCGTCGTAAGATCCCCTGGCTAGAATAGGGCCAGGCTTGAATAATAAGGTGAGGCATCTGCGTTATCTTGCGACTCCACCGCCATCTTCAATACTGAAATTCAATGGTCAGGTTTTAACTTTACCAAGGAGAAACAAATACTTCCCTGCCGCGCCCTATGATAGTATTGTACCTAGGGTACGGTGCGGACATTGCCCGGATACACGCGCTGCGAGAGTGTTCCATAGATCCGATGATATCAAATCTTCCGTGGTCATGTATCGCCCTGGCTTTCCTTGACTGTAGGAGGTAGCAACGTGGAAGATTTTGTGGCTTGATCGACTATCGATGATTGTACCTCCATGTGCAGAGAAGCCACAAAATATCGACAGAATGAATGATATGCCTCGATATCGCATAAAGCTTCGTTATCGATCTTGGTATGTGCCGTTATATAAAGTCATAAGTATGGGCGACTATTTCCTTTCTTCTCCGTCTTTCATCTCGTTTCTTTCTCCTCTTCAACATCTAGGCAGGTGCTGGGCTTCAGGATGTCAAGCAACTCTCTTCCTCCCGCAGAGCAAAAGGCAGACGCAAAGCACGATATTGAAAGTCGAGAACATGGTGTGATTCTCGACCAAGCGACTCTGGATGAGGATAAATACGGAGCAACAAAGAGAGGGTCGTTCATGCAAATCAAAGAGCGAGTAATACGATTGACTGATCTCTTTCTGCAGGCTTTCCAGTCGACATATCCAATTCCTGGCTCTAGGCGGCACAATTGGCACAGGTCTCTTCGTAGGGATTGGAAATGCACTCACTAAAGGTAAAGTCTCGCTGGCAGTGTGCTCAGTAATCGCAATAGTTGACAGGAAACTATAGCTGGGCCGCTTAGTATCTTTCTAGGTTATTTCCTCACCGGCGTTTCTGTCTGGGCAATGGTACATTCCAATATCCGCAGCGTTTGAAGAAAGAAAAGTAACATGTTTAGATGCAATGTCTCGGGGAGGTTACAACATGGCTTCCGATGCCTGGATCTATTGCGCAGCTTTGTGGGCGCTACGTTGACGATGCTTTGGGTTTTGCTGTTGGCTGGAATGTCTGTCACTTTCCCTCTATGTTCTCGAATTCTTCTGATGCTGTGACTAACTGTTAAACAGAATTGGTACTTCTGCTTCATCGTCGTTTGCGTAGAGGTCAATGCTTGCGCTATTGTCATTGCGTATTGGCCTGGCGCAGCAGTCATCACACCGGCAGCGTGGATAACGCTTTGCATTGCCTTGATTTTGGCTCTCAATATCTTCGCAGTCTCCATATATGGCGAGGCTGAGTTCGTATTCGCGAGCATTAAACTCATTGCCATGATGGGCCTCCTTATACTATCGTTGGTCATCATGCTTGGTGGCGGGCCTAACCACGATCGACTTGGATTCCGCTACTGGCGCAACCCCGGTGGTATGTATTCTCATGTATTGCCTCAAGCAGTTCTGACAGACCCTAGCAATAGTGGAGTTGGCACCTGCCACCAAGGCCACCGGAAGATTTCTGGCTTTCTTCTCAACCCTCGTCAACGCGGTCTTTTCCTACGGCGGGGTTGAAATGCTCGCGGTTGCAGCAGGCGAAACGAAGAATCCCAGATACAATATACCAAAAGCAGTTCAGCGAGTGTTTTGGCGCATTCTCTTCTTTTATGTACTCGGCGCACTAGCAGTAGGAATCATCGTGCCATACACCGACCCTCATCTCCTAGGTGCTCAAGCGGCAGGTGCTCCAGGCGCAGCTCAATCTCCATGGGTCATCGGTATTCAGAATGCCGGTATCAGTGTTCTTCCGTCGATTATTAATGTTGTCATCATGACTTCTGCGGCTTCCTCGGCCAATGCATTTTTATATGTTGGGAGTCGCTACCTCTATGCCATGGCACAGAATCATCATGCTCCCAGATTCTTGCTCAAATGTACCAAGAGGTAAAATCATCCTAGACGGCATCATTTCTACTGCTAACAATATATAAAAGCAGCGTTCCAATCTACTGCGTTCTGATCACTGCTGCTATGTCGCTTCTCACCTATATGACCGTGAACATCAGCGGGTCGGATGTTTTTGTCTGGGTGCGAAAACTCTCCACATTCAACGGTGTGCCTATTTTACTAATGGGTATGATTCGTATAGTTCACAAGTCTTATCACTGTTGCAGTTTTATTCACCTGGATCAGCGTCTGCATTGCGTTCCTTCGATTCCGCGCTGCTATTAAAGCACAGAATATTGATCCCAACACGCGCCCCTTCAAATCTGCTTTTCAGCCGTATACTGCCTGGTTTGCGATCATATTTTTTAGCGTCATAATCCTCTTCAACGGCTTTCAAGTCTTCATGACCGACAGCTGGAGTATCAGTGGTTTTATTACTGCCTACATAGGCATTCCGTAAGAATGAAGTCGACAACTATAATGTCTTTATGCTGACAGAGTTAGCTTCTTTTTCATCCTTTATGGATTCTGGAAATTTGTCAAGAAAACCTCTTTCCGCAAGGCTCATGAGATTGATCTCTTCACTGGTAAGGCAAAGATCGACGAATTGGAAGCTACGTGGGTCAGGCCAGTACCTAAGAATGTGATCGAGAGGGTAAGAGACGTCTATTTTTAAGGTGTTAAAGATCATTCTGCTAACAATGAATCATCAGGTTTGGTTCTGGATTGCTTAGGGTAAATATAGTAGAGTATGTCTTCAGGGTAAAATTCTATACGCTGGTTGTAAGAATCACACAATGCCAGATTTTTCAAATAAGAGGTAAAATTTGCTCGTAGGTGTAGGGTTAATAAGAGTGAAACTTAAACTTGAGCATTCATATCTACAGGGCATATCGCTTAGGCCTCGTGTCTGATTATGATGCAAGAAAGATAATGTAGGCTGAAAACGTGAGGAATGAAACATGTCTAGTCCGGGTAAATAACAAATGAAACTGGTTTATATTAGTCACCTAATTACTCGCTACCTCATTCCCCTTCCTCAGCTACTATGTTCACATAGCACAAATTTTCCTGCTCCTGCGGCTGACTTTGGAATTCTTTCCCGTTTACATTTTATTCGTGATGAGTATCCAACGCCAGTTTCCTGATGTGCATTCTCCTTTGTCTATGAGATCCATCCTCGCACCGTGGTCAAAGTACCAAAGCCTGCGGAATATGAAAGGGAACAATTTCAGAGAGAGCTCAGGATTTATGAAATATTTTCACAGAATCCGTCCTGCCCTTCTATAGTGCAGTGCTTCTTCTTTACGGTTAACGGCATTTTCCTTGAGTATATGCGAGGTGTAACCCCTATTGACAGTTTGCAGGCTTCTACTAATTGAGTCACAAGATGTATCCCTATGCTCTAGAATACAAAACAATCATCTCCGAGATCAGCAAACTATGATTATTACTAAAGTGGAAATGCTTGAACCTCTATCTCTTCAGGAAAAATGGATAAACGATCTTGCTCAAGCTGTTGCTTTCCTCGAATCGCTTAACCTCGCTCATGGCGACCTTCGACCCGAAAATATATTGCTTGATCCCAATCGATTGAAAGTTTCCGATTTCAACTATACAGCATAAATTGGGACAGACTTCGAAGCTTGCATGGCCCCATACGGAAGAATACTTAGTGGCAACGAGCCAGACCAAGGACAGAGTGGAAGTGCTGGCCACCTGAGTTCCCGAACAGAGTAATTCGCCCTCGGTTCCTTGTATTATTTGATAAAATACGGATACGAGGTTTATGGCGATCGACGTCTCGTAGATGATCCTAAAGATCATGGGCCGAAGGTTTTGGACTTACTGCAAAACATGGAACTCCCGGGATTGAATGGCGATCCTCCTATCAATGCTATCATCCACAAATGTTGCCATAACAAGTATGCGAAGATTTCTGATCTAGCCGCATATACAAAGACGATTCACATCGAAAGAACCAGAGGAGAAGAGAGTAACACCGGATCAATCCCAATCCCCTACTTAGATCAAAACAACTCGGCCGAAAATTTCTCTTCGAGAAGAGCATATTGTCAAAACCTAGAGAAGCGTGGGCTTCTTGATACGCTTTCATCGGGGGAGCCTGAGCAACTCGAGTTCACTCTTAAGTAGTATAGGAACAATTGTCATGGGAACTGAACCATATCCAGTAGACGCTAGATAATTAGGCAATTCAATGAAGCAATTGAAGCACCTCCTACCGAAATATTACGTCGACAAGACCAGTCCAAAAACGGCCACCGCAAGCCATTACGTATGCAAGCTCCCATGAAACTAGTTATCACTTTTAGCTCAGTTCCTGCTACACTTGAATTCAACGAGTTTGAACGTACAGGTTTAGCCTCTGGGGTCGTTACTCTGGCTGAAGGAGATATCCTCGAGATTGACCCAGAAATGCCTGATGATAGAGAAAGTAATGATTTCAACAACTAAGATTATGATGTTGCGTCTGAGATACGCGACCAACTAACTTCTCGGAAATTGGTAAACGGGTGAAGGATATGGAAAATAACAATCTGGAAGCTTCTTCAATTCATTCTTCTGGTCCTGTATGAAGCGACTGCAGCTACCTGGTCTGCTAGTGTGCAGCGAAAAGATTCCTCTTCATCGACTATTGTGTACGGCACATTGCAGGCACGTGACGGTACACAGTTAAATCAGCATTAAAAGATGCCAAGGGTAAGAAGTGTCGGTATTTGTATTTATATCTGTAGAAATTCGGTCTTAAATAGATCTCCAAAGCCATCATATATTCTCCATTTCATACTAGTAAAAAATAAAATTGTAGTCCCCGTCAAATCTTTGGACGATTCCTAAGATCGGCCTCAAGGTTTGTACCACTTCTCATTTATTTTCACCCAAGCACCACTATCTATACAGTCAGGGCATGGATCCCTTTTGGTTGTTTTCCTCATTGTGTGTGTTTTGTGGACAATGCCGCAGTTGTTGCAACCATCGAGCTCTACGACACTTCTAGGAGAATCGATCCTGTGCCGGCATCTATGCTCAACTGTCTCGATACGTCGCTGACACACAGCTGGTCTATATTTTACTCATATCAGTCAAATCAAATTACTCCGGTGGTATAACTTACTCGAGATTTATGGCATTGAACGTGGAAAAGGCAAAATATTTGTCATCTCTCAAAGGAGGTTGTGAATTTCAAATAGAGTTGAACACAGAGAGCCTTTCACACAAAGCCGATCGTGACGCGAGAGACGCAGCCTTCAAAGGAAAGGTGGCTCAAAGAGAAAAATGTGTATTTAGAGAATTGATAGGCTGTTCTACAGCTCTAAACACCGTTCAAATGCAAAACGATAACTTACTGCGTTCTAGTCATACTAGTTGCAGACTGGCGGAATAATTAAGAGTCTCGGCGCCCAGAGTACGAAAGCTTCTACGGATCTGTTAGATCGAATTGTGATTGTATACTACACTGCTCGCTCTTTCGATGCTGAACAGTATTGAGAGAAGTAACTTGAGATGTGCTGACTGAATAGTTATATCTATATCACGAGAAGGGCGGGATCAATCACGGATGCCTAATACTACTGTAGGAGTTTAGCCTTGGCCACACTCTGCCATAGTAGCCGAAGTCATATTCTGGTTTATAGCCCCAAATCTTGGGCATATTTTGAGTATAGAGGGCGATATCAAATTCTACTATCCAGCTTAAGCTACGAGTAACAAACTTGCCCTATGCTCTGTCACATGAGTGGGAGCTAAGCGAAGATCCTCCACTGAATTGAGCGAGAGCTCCACTAATCTCTGACATGCTATTTTGGACAATATTTATTTAATTATTCTAGCCTAGGATTCTATATTGCAGTCCTATAGTATTCTCATGCTAGCCAGCATATTGACCCAGAATCGGACTCGAATCATACGCGGAGTACTTACCTGTATTAATTTCCTAAAAGTAGGAATAGGAAGTATAAGTAACAATGCGAAGTGCAGGAAAAGAAGAAGAATCCGGCTCGCCTGTAGACATATTAAGGAAGGAGTCTGTACCGTCTAGCTATACGGTCTTGTCCTATTCATACGTAATCATGCGGACGGTCTAGGCTTAAGCATCATAAGATTACAACCCCTTATAATATTCTAGATCTTGAAAAAAAAAAAGTATATCTTTTTGTTTAGTCGGTTCACTACTGTAATTCTGCTTATCTCCTTAGAATCTGCTTTCCAGTCATAGACTCCCTGTTTTCGATACCTTGTATGCGACCAGGGTAAGTGCCGAAGGCGGGCGTCGCCGAGTCCTTAGTCCGTGGTGCCAAGGACCGGGATCATAATTTGGTCCGAGTAAAGTTCGAATGATATTTGTACGAAGTACGAGTACGCGTGAACTCAAATAATGCTACTTGTATATTTCCGACCACAGTCCCAAGATCGTCAGGTATCGTTAGATTGATATAAAGTTTGTAACCCCCTCAACTGGAATCAAGCCTAGCTTAAGCCCCTTCATCCTTAGCTCAAAAAACGGCCCTAGTATGAAATCTTTTGATAGTGACCACAAAAGTCAAGCAAGCAAAACTATTATGCCGAATCTAAGATTCTAAGGTCGGATAATAGATCAATTACACATTTCTACCGCCGCATTTGGATTCGATCGTTATGCCGCAAATGCGAAGAACGCTTCGAAGATCCTGCACATCTTGTGCGAAGGCCAAGAATAAATGTGATCTTCGAATACCCCGGTGCTCGCGATGCGCCCAAAGACAATTATCGTGTACTTACGTTAATGAGCCTATGCACGTATTAAAAAATCGGAATTCTACGTCGTCCAGTAGACTCAGGAGCGTTTCTTCATCAAATTCAGTATCGGTCACGATTGGTCTTAATACCTTTGACCCTTTCGACAGCTATCCTCCTACAAGCTTACCGCGGTCTCGTGTCCAAAGCTTGATATTCCACTGTAAGTTATCTGCTGATTTGAAACGTGTTATAGTTGGCTGATTATGTAGATAGTTCTTTCTAAAATTGCCTTCCAGTATTACCCTTTGGACCTCAACGCAGCGTCAAATCCATTCATCAATTCCTGGTGGCCAGTGGCCCTCGCAGATCCTGCTCTATTCAATATATCGCTTCAAACTGCATCTCTCGACAGCGAACTCCTAGCCCAGAAAGGGTTCCCTCAGTCTGAAATCCTTATGAGAGACTCGGTGACCCTTATTCGACTTAAAATTAATGACCCAGCCCTCGCATTTCAAAATGCGACTATAGACGCAGTGATCACTTTGGCTGCCATCGAGGTAAGCATTTCTGATTGCTGGCTGGGACTAGGCTCATGTACTAAACAAACATGCAGTATGGAAAGGGAAAACCTCATGAGTGCAGAATGCATGTCGACGCCGTGAAACGTATGGTGGCTGTCAGGGGTGGGATAACAGCAGTCAAACGAAGCAGCCCTCTTACTGCGAGGATAGTCCCTTGGTACGACGGTCAAAGCTCTTAGTCACTCATCTATCATGTTCTGATATATGTCATAGGATATCGATGCTGGTCACAGGTTTGCCACAGTTTGATGTTCAAGATGACTTTGGAAACGGAGATGGAATTTCACCTATTAGTCTCTGGCAAACTGCAGTACAGGAACTCCCGGACTCGAGTCTGCTTGACCTGAAAGATTTTGAACTAAGTACTCCGGTTAGAGAAGTTATTACGAAGCTCCGGCACATCTTCGCTCCAACACCCAACTCCGAGACCAACGTCGGCCTTAGCACTAATGACCTTCACGACTTGACATGTTTTATCTTACACAAGCTTTTAAAGCCAGACCCAAGCCATACCCAGCCGAATCCTATCTCGGACTCCCTTCGATATGCACTGGCTATCTACATGTTCATCATTCACGGCCCGACTTACTACTCCCACGCCGAGATTCTGCACCAACTTGCACTTCAATTGCAAGGCCAGCTTCGGGTCCTGCCCTCCTTGTACTTTAATAATCCCTTACACATCTGGTGCTTGTCTCTTGGGATATCGGCATCGCTCGGTACGTCGGAACACGCGTGGTACATGGTCCAAGCTCGGGGTGTGTCGAAAACGCTGACAACTTGGTTGGAGATTAAATATCATTTGAAAAGAGTCTTCAGCCTAGACGCACAGACGAGGAGGATGTTCCGTGGTATTTGGGAGCCAATCTTCTGCCGGGCTACAAACTTAGAACACGGGCAAATCCCAGATGACCCCACCATGGGGTTTGAGAACCTCCCAAACTGACCGCTCGGCCCTGGCAAACTTTGTACTTTAATATGTATGCTGGGAGACTACTCTATTTGCGGTGGTATCCAACCCCAAACCATACGAAGTACCTTTTGCGAAGGTTTGAGCTCGGATTCCGCTCAACAATCTGTCACCGGCCCCCAACAATCAGTAGTGATCTTCGTACTTCGTATGGTGGGATAGACCGTAGTTTTGTACAGCAACGCGTACATGCAGGGGTTATGGACTGGACTGACAGACTGATAGATTACGGAGTCTAGTCCTCTTTCATCGATAAACATTTCAATGTCACTCCTCAGGACCAGGGCTGTCAGGGTCATTTCAAAGAACCCGTTTTCGATTGGATATCTCTTGGGAGCAAAAATAAAGGTTGTTGGCAGAAAGCGCCTAGTCGCCGTAGACATTTAAGCACAGGATAAGTTTAATATCGAAGGATACGGTGATGCTCGTGCGATAATACCACTTTTCCAATCGCATTCAGTCGCATTTTGAATATAATGTCGGCTGCTTCCGTCATCCTTTGTCTTGCAGAGGCAGAAAGACCTTTTGGGGAACATTTTAAATTATCAACCACGGTGATACAGCATGAATCAAAGCATCCCCGTTATTTTGGCTGGGAATGTCTCTGTACCGATCTTGATCCTCAAGGATAATGCAGAAGGCTTCATGTCAAGATGGATTGTTGGACTGTCTATGTGGCAAGTATGCGTCACTGTTCTAGCTATTTTAATAGCATACGACCAAGGTACGATGTTTCCTTCATCCTCAGATTTCTCAAGTGTTAACATTCATCAAGTCAATTATTGGTGGAAGAAAGGATCGATCCACGGTCCTAGATTCAAAATTCCCTTCATGGGGCCATTTTTGCAAGCAATTGATCCAAAGTTTGACGCATACGAGAGGCAATGGGCGAGCGGGAAGATGAGCTGTGTATCAGTTTTCCATAGGTGAGCACAGCAATGCCGAGTTCTAGCACCAAAGAAAAAGACTGACATGCTGCCACTCAAGATTTGTCATCGTAGTGTCCGATCGTGATTTGGCCCGCAAGGTCTTCACATCGCATGCGTATCTCAAGCCAATCATAGTACCTGTGGCCAAAACGTTGATGGGTGCAACTTCGTGGGTATTCCTCGACGGAAAAGCTCATGTCGACTTTCGCAAAGGTCTCAACGTGCTCTTCGCTCGCAAAGCACTACAGTCGTACCTCCCGACTCAGGAGAAGGTTTGGGATCATTTCTTCCAATATTTCGTGTCTACTAGTAAGCAGAATGGAGGCAAGCCTAAAGAGTTCATGACACAGTTCCGGGAAATCAACTGCGCTTTGTCCTGCCGCACATTTGTTGGACACTACATCTCAGATGAAGGTGTCATGAAGGTTTGTGAGGACTTCTACTGTATCACCGCAGCATTGGAACTCGTCAATATTCCTTTGTCAGTCTATGTTCCATATACCAAAGTCTGGCTCGGTAGACGTGCCGCAGACGTTACCACCGCAGAGTTCGCCAGGTGCGCGGCTGAAAGCAAAAAAAGCATGGCTGCTGGCAACAAACCTGTCTGTATCATTGATCAATGGGTGTTGAGCATGATGAGGTCCAAGGCCTACAATGACAGAATCGCAGCTGGCGAAACGGGTGTCGAGAAACCCGCGGTCCTCATCCGAGAGTTTAGCGATTTAGAAATCGGCCAGACTCTCTTTGGCTTTCTCTTCGCATCCCAAGACGCATCAAGCAGTGCAACAACCTGGCTTTTCCAAGTCACAGCGCAGCGCCCTGATATACTAGATCGGATTCGACAAGAAAACATCGCTGCCAGGGGAGGGAAGATAGACGCGCCGCTTACATTAGAAATTCTAGAGTCGATGACCTACACCAACGCTGTCATCAAAGAAGTACTTCGGTGGAGACCACCAGTCGTTCTTGTCCCATACGAAGCCAAGAAACCTTTTGCAATCACCCCGACGTACACAGCGCCTAAAGGAGCGATGGTTGTGCCATCGTGTTGGAAATCTCTCCATGACCCGGAAGTCTACCCTAGACCAGATGTTTTTGACCCCGAGCGATGGATATCCGGTGACGCGGCCGAGCAGGGCAAGAATTGGTTGGTTTTTGGAACCGGTGCCCATAAATGTATTGCCCAGGAGTATGTACAGCTCACTATGGTGGCGATGCTTGGGAAGGCTTCACTGGAGTTGGATTGGGTACACCATGCGACAAGTAGGTCAGAGGAAATCATGGTGTTTGCGACGCTCTTTCCAATGGTAAGTCCTACTAACCGACCTCGTCATGATGAAATACTTACTTTTCATAGGATATGTGTCCCATGGTTTTTACCAAGAGAGCGGTGTAGAATATATATACAATGCACTGTATATAGTTGAATGACAATGTTTAACACTCATCGCTAGATGGCCAAACGTTCGGATGTTCTCTTCTTGGTCACCTATTTTCATTTATAACAGTAACTCCAACAATGAGCTATCTTAGAATAAGAACACTGAAACATGGAAGTGCCCTATCTCACCAAGGTTATATCTTATGCCGTTAAGCCCGTCACCTACTATTTTCTCACTTGACAACTCTCCGTCAGACTTAATCTTCCTTTGCTACTCACATGCTGTCAGCCATCCATCCCTACTTACGATTGCGGCTAAGAAACGGCAAATACTATTAACTTCCACTCTTTCGAAGGGTCATGCATTGAAGCGTTCCGTTGAGCGGCACGCTCATGACGAAAGTAGAATTTGTAAATTGAGCTTGGCTCTAATTGCCAGATAAAGTGAAACTAGAAACATAGTTGAGAAATACATCATTCCTCCAGCCCGCAAACATATGATTGTCGCCTACAAATGCGCTTTCTTCGGGAAAATATTCCAATCGTATACTCCGTTAAATGCCTTTCCACGTGCCCTGATAAATGCCGGCCGAGCATAAACTCTCTCCAACCACGCATTCAGCGCAGGAAACTCACTTTCGAGATTCACGGTATTCCTCCCCTTGATGCTACTCATCGGGAATTCCAGCAATATATCTGCCCTGCCGGGCTCTACACCATTCAGCCACCCTCCCGGCGGGCCCTCCTTCAACTCTTTTTCCAAATTTCCCAAGAAACTCCTCAGATTCGGCCCATCCCATTGTTTCCCGCCAGGTCCGGTCCCGTTCCGCAGAAGCTGGAAGTCAAGCATCAGAATTGTCGACGTGCAGCGCCCTAGACCTGTCCCGATAATGCTGGTAAGAATCTCATCTCGGATCCAGTCCCCGTTTTTCAGCCCGAACTTGTCCTCCGTGTCGTAAGTTCGGATCAAATATGTTGCGATGGCGGACGATTCATATATCGGTCGGTTCCCATCTTTGGCGCCCGTGACAAGTAATGGGGCTTTGTCCATAGCACCGAGTGAGGTGAGAGACTCCGGGGAGAGAAAAGGTCGTGTAGTATGATTTGGGGGGGTCCGCTCGTGGGCAACGAGGTTATAGTCAATACCTAGTTCTTCGAGGAGCCAGACAATTCGTTGGGATTGCGAGTTCTGGGAGGAGTTAGCTTTCCTCCCTAAGAGGTGGCAATGGAGGGGTAGAACATTGAGGTGGTGAATGGTGGGCTTGTTGTCTGCCATTTTGGAATAGCTCTAAGATGATAATGTATAGAGATTTAAAATAAGTCCGCAACACTTCGGAATCATCAAGATTGTAGCGAGGACTTACCTGCACCTATCTCTACACTTTACACCCTGATATCTCGGGGAAACTCTGGTGGAGACGGATCGCCCGCGCGATGACGATGACCCATTCTCCTTGGCACCTCGAAGCTCGAGCCTGGACCGGCAAGTTTAGTACAGATGCTTCACCCTTTGAGACGTCTAACATCAAATTAACCTTCGGTGCCTATTTATGCATAGCGCCTACTCATCGTGGAATAAGATTCTTAGCATATTAATTGGAGGTTGTCAAAAACTTACCGAGCTAGCCTTTATACCTCCTCGGCGATCCACACATGAAGATTTCAAAGGGTAGTTTAAAAATTAAAAGGTAGTATTAAGTTTCCAAGCAGTGACAAGATCATTATTAAGGGTGCATCTTCCGAAACTGTAACCTCATACATCCGCATTTCTAATTATATGCTTGAAATCGCGGCAGTTCCATGCTGAAAGTTCTACTGTACCAGATTCGGCAAGCTCTCGTTCAAGTGATAAATATATACATAACGCTCTTTGCACTATAGAAGTTCTTTTACTTTCCTTCTTTCAATGCCCTACAAATTTCTCCTCTGAATATAGGCTAGTGAAGTCTTACAAAGAAAACTACAAAGAGAGGACTTTAGCTAGAACAGGGGGTAGAGTTGTATTGAGTTTCGTGTGTGAAGTCTTTGCAGGCTTGACCCCCGTGTCCGTAGAGAAGCTCAGTATAATCTCCTTGTTCCTGTGAACAATTATCTATCAATACAAGTGATTGAGAGTCCGGCAACTGTAACATACTTATTTATACTATTCCGAAAATCCTTCGAAGGTTTATGCATGCGCTGTTGGCTATTGTGCGACTTGGAGAAGATCTGGATGTCGATCGCCTCCATAGTTCAAATATTCTCTTCAATAATACCTAAAGTCTCCTTCTGTTCCCTTGATGACTATCTCCTATAGAGCCTTAAGTTATCTTTTCTCCGCCGGGTTTCCTTGTGCTTCACACGCTCAAACTTGTCTGTCTTCTCCAAATTCCACCTCCCCATGCATCTCCCCTTTATGAATCATCTCTGCATCCTCCTTGGCCTTCTCCTTTGCCAACCCCAAAGCCCACTCAATCCACCTGCCTCTACACTCTACCAGGCCACACAGAGTGGCATGTCCCCAAAGTGTGGTACGCATCTATGCCGGCTCGGCTGGAAGTGGGGGACGGCCCAACAGTCTGTGGTCAGGACACAGGTCTTCTTGCTAAGCCAGGTCTTGTGTTGGCAGACTTTCGGGAAGACGCCGAGGATTGCAGGAAACAGGCAGGGGACGAAGGGCGAGATGACCGGTGCCGTGTATTGTGCGAATTCGGAGATATATGAGGAAAAAATCACAGACGGTAACTGCCAAGATACAGTACTGAAACCTGGAAGGTGCTCAATTTCTTCACGGGGGTATCATGGAGTAAAGCACAGGTAGATTTTGGATTGCTACAGCGGCCATGATGAGGGGATATATGGATTGTCGATGCTGATTACACTTGTATATAAGTTGATTATGAAACAAAGGGCATGTGGATTGGAGGGGGGATAATGTTTCTCAGGCCCTGGTGGAAACAGGGCATTCTGCGGGATGACGCATTGCGCAAAAAACATCCCACCTTCACAGTCCATCTATTCAATTATCCAACGAGGCGGACCCTCGCATCGCAAAAGGAAAAGATGCCTATATGATGTAGATCTCAATCAACAGTGAGGACAAGTTATAAAACGAGCAAGTATTCTATCGTTATTCCGAAGGATGATGGGCGGAGAGGATTGCATGGAAATTAAAGAGCGTTTGAATTGGACAGACTCTGGTGGTGCTGCGCACGACCCTAGATTTGCCATCACACTACGCATCATAATCTATACTTCATTCGTTGACTACAGTATCAGTGTCATTCTCTTTCACGTTCGGTTAGTCTATGTCCAGCCAGGATTGGAAGTCCTACGCCATCTTATCCCATTGTGTTTTCGCATTTAGTGGGTGCAAGACGGCGAGGAATTGCACATTCAAGTAGGGCTAGACAAGGCCTCGAATGAGATACGTACGGTCAGTTCTGTCGCCGTTACAGTAACGATACATGTTTTTCCTGTACAGTCTGTCGGTCTTTCAAACCTGGTTCGTTGATTCCGGTATGCATTCATTGGCAATGGAATCGTTCCATCTATCTATCAATCTAGAGCAAACAGCTGTCCCACGAACACTCTTCGATCCCAAGTCGGAATTTCTCAAGCCCAAGCCTAAGACTGCCCCTTCCAATTCTTCATCAAGAAGTCCCCGGCGCCCTCAAACTGGTAGTCCGGCAGCAGCTGATTCCACTCATCGGACACCCTCCACGACTCGTGTATGCCGCACAGCAGGAACCCTTTCAGCACGACCTTCGAGAACTCAACGACCTGATCCTTCGGGAGACTCGGGAACTCCATCATCGGAATCCACGTTGTTTTGAAGTCGCCGGCGCGGACATCTGCTTCCACAAGGGAGGTGAGCTCGAAGAGAATGTCGCCTTTGGAAACTGTCAGTTGGCTGATGTTCTTTTAATCACTCCCTTCCCACCTCGAAAGAGGCATGGTTAAAGAATAAAGCAGCCATACCTCTCGCCTTCTTCCCGATATTGAGCAACTCCGACGTCCTCAGCGTCGTCCCATTGATGCCCCCAATAGTAGGCCATTCCCCCTCAAAATCCACAGCCCGTGCCACGACACCTGCGATATCCTTGACCTTTGTCACTGTGATCACGGGATCGACGCCTTCGAGGACGATAGCCCGACGCTTGACCATGTCCCAGGGAAGCTCGACGGTACCAAAGTGCTTTGAAGAGGAGTGCAGGGGAACCAGATAATCGATTATTAGGCCGGGTTGGAAGAGCGTGTATTCAAGAACCTAGGAATGTTGTTACTTGTCAGTGAGAGTTATTTTCAAGTGCAGAGAATGGCGAGAAGGAGAAGACCCTTCCGACCTTTTTTTCTTTGTTGATCTCCTTGAGGTAATCCCGGATGGTGCTTTTCGCCGCATACCAAGGAATCTCCTTGAAATTCGATCTATTCGACGCATATCAGCCCCCGCAGCTACAACCATAAAATCCACTCCTATCCCTCTATCCATTCCATGAGAGGATATAACTAGCCCATCTGAACTCACGTCGACCATTCACTCGGTGCAAATCTCTTCACTCCCGCGAGAACTGCCCCGTAAATCAAGCTCTTCTGATACTCACCTCCGACATCCGTCACCACATCGATGAACGAGAGCAGAACATCAACGCCACCAAGCAAGCTCGCAATCTGGTGCTTCTTCCCGTACTCAGCCTTGGCCCAGGATACACCGGGGATAGTCTCGACATCTTCAGGGTTCTGGTTTGTTTTCTGTGTCAGGGTTTTGAATCTTTTGATATAGGGAGAGTAAGAGAAAGATAAATGGAAATACTTTGCGGGTAAGGATCAGTATATCGTGCTTCTTGGTTGCGAGGAGGGCATCGACGACTTCTCGGGCGATTTCTTTGATAAGTAGGGTGCGTTAGCAGGTTGATGGAAGGGGAAGAGGACGGAATACGATTACACGTACGCCCTGAGCCACCAACTAATGCAACTTTGACCATTTTGAGGGGTTGGTGCGGAATCAAATTTGTGAAATTAGAATTGAGAGTGATAAGCTGCGAGTGTGAGAGGACAGAGGTTCCATGTCAAGTTTCAAGCGATCGAGATATATATACACATACTAAGATCAATATCACATGAGCTTCCAGACTTACAAATCCGTAGCTTCCAAGCCCCATCCTATCTTAACACAGAACTCTAACAATAAATAGCAATAAGCACATGTATGGATTGCGTATAGCATCTGGTCAGTCATAAACTGACATAACATGTGGTATGGTAGAGGATTCGTGGTTTTGGTCCAACCCCTCTTCAACATCTACAGCTACTTATTGGCCAACAACCGAGATCTTGGCGCTGGTGGACTAAAACCATGCTCAAGAATTCCTCCGAATGGAGATATCAGACTCCGACTATGACCAAGCTGAGCCATCATCGCGGTCATTTTTAAGTTCTAAACCTCCACTGAGTGTTGGCTTGGGACTTTTTGACGGCTTTATATTCGTCCGCCTGTGACCTCTCGGCCTAAGTATTCGCAGTTCTCCGGCCTGTCTTTAAGAGACTATGGCGTTTATTGCGATCAACGAACAGGGCGGTAGCAAGCCTACACTCGAAGTACCACCGGCTCTTCAAGCATACATAAATATTCTCGGCAATTCATCTTCGGACCTCGCCATCCCCGTCTGCATTGGCTGTGAAATAGCCGTGCTACCCAGGAGCCTCATGGACCACCTGTGGAAACATCATGAGCTACCTGCCGCGCTGCGAGATGCCGTTCGCTCATTTCTTGCTGTACACCCTAATCCCTATCTTGATTTCGATGACCTGCCGAGACGGGTCGATGACTTGCCGCCTGTGGAGGGACTGAGAGTTGTAGATGCAGTGAAGTGCAAGCGTTGCGAGTTTATCAGGAGAGCAGTGACGGATGTGAGGAAGCACATTAACAAGGAGCATGGGCTTACGGCTGGAGGAAATTATGAACCTATTCAGGCACAGAGTTGGTTTGGCGGACGACGAGCTGTGTACTGGAGGGTTTGCAATGAGAGTTGTAATGGAAAGAGAAGTGAGGAGAACCCGGAGAAAGGATCCGAGGAGCTTGATGAGGAGGTCCACCAGACATGCGAGCCCTTGATACCGGGTGGAATAGATTTTGGGACAATTTGTGTCTGGGGATTCTATGGGAAGGGCTTTGGGAACAGGAAACCACGGAGTTGGAGGGAGACAGGCGTGGGAGATGGGGCGAATCCTCAGATCAGCGCAAGGGTAACCTGATCTCTTGAAAGATGGAAAGAGATGGATGGAGTGAGATTCGGAAAGACGTGAAATATATGTCATTGAGTACGGTTTGAGGCATTTCCACTTCCAAACACTCTCAGTCTGCTGCAAACCGTTCCAAATTTTTACTTGCATGCGCCGTAGAGATATCCCTCAAGTTAAAAAAAACACGAATATAGATAAAAATGGTGTAAGATGCAGTTTATAATTATGGCCGGTCGCAGGAACAGAAAACAATATATATTCAGAGTGAGAAGGAACACAATAGAGACAAACCAGTAGCTGCTAGTATCAAGTCCTCAGCCTTGAAAATTCGATATAGTATCAAGCCGTCAGCACGCAGTCTCATTGGACAACGTTGATGCTGGCAGCCGCCGGCGGCGAAATGAGGTTGATGTACACTTCTAGCATTTTAGCCAATGAAGGACAGATATAGCTAGCTGGGTGTCGCTTGATCTTGTATGCGCTGTGCTAGAAATGTATGTATGTCAGTAGGGGGGTTGAGAGATGGAGAATAATTTCTCAGATTAGGCCTGGTGATTATTTTGCAAACCGTTTTGAGATCAAGTCGATGGTTTGTATCGTGTACATATTTATGATACTGATGATGAGGTTCCTTGATGAGTGGAGAGGCGTGGGCCTCAGCCTTATCGCACAGGAAGCGTGCCTGGCCCAGGAAAGGTCTACGAAGGTAATTATTGCTCGTATCCTTCTTGACCATGCGCATCGGCCTCGTACGGGTTGAACTGGGTTCTTCTCATTGCGTGTTGACCCCGTCCCCCTTTAGTTGCGAATTCCAGCTAAACGAGAGAGAGAAAGATATATTCATCGTTCCTATCCTTCGTGCAGTGGCGTGGTACAAAGTACGAAGATGGTACAGTACTGCATTGTTTCAAGCTAAGTAACGTGGTTTACCAGGACCTCGTGATTATCAGGACCTCGTGAATTTTTCCCCTACCCTACTACCTCTAACTTCAACACGCGTTTTCTCAACAACCAC